>CM054147.1:31407135-31412135 GCA_028751875.1 Rapana venosa | reverse complement strand
CGTGAACTGGAAAGTGTCAGTGTCTGTGTGTTTGAGTTTTCTGTACTTCTTTTTTATAAATTTAACTGTTCTGTATTTTCTGGTTACTTTGTAACATTTGGGGTCTTTTGGTTTGAAATGGTTTTTTTGGGAGGGGGGCGGGGTGTTCCTTATTATTACAATATTTTGTTGTTATTTTTTGCTTTCTTTTCTTTCTTTCCCTTTTTTAAAATTTTAGCTGTCAATCTGTTGTGTACCTTTGTGTTATTGTCTTTTGGTCATTTTTTCTTTTTCTATTTTCCTGTCCTATATTGTAATGTTTGAATATTGTGTATAGTGTTCAGCTTCTGCCCATGCTACTTATCCTAATTATACACCAATCAGTCACTCAACTTTGGTCACACACTCTATGTAAACAAGATCTGTCATTTACAGCTTTTTGTATCAACAGATGCTGTAACCAAATAATGGTATGTAAAGTATCCTGACCCCTTCTCTCTCAATAGTTACACTTTTCTTTGTCAGTGGATATGTAGTGGGTAAAGCTGAGGTACATGGCACAGATGGAATGACACCATGTAATGGTTGTTGTAGGGACATAAAGACTGTTCCACTTGTTACATTGTGACAGCCACACCTCTAGTTGATAGCCTTCTATTCAGGAGTTTGGGCCACACCTGTAGTAAGGGTCTTTTGGCCTGGAGACTTTGTCATGGTCTACTTATCTTAGGTGTCTGTATGTCTTTTTGCTACTTTTGAAAGTTTTTAGTTTTGTCTTGTTTCAGGATCCCCCTGTTGCAGTAGTTTTTATTGTTTTGTCTGTTTATTTGTTTGTTTGTTTCTTTCTTTCTTTCTTTATGTCTGCCTGTTTGTCTGATTTGTATTGATTGGCTGGTTTAGTATATAATTGAATGTTAATGTGAGTAGTTGATTGCAAGTTATTACTAAGTGATTAAATTTATTGTCAGCTTCATTGTGTATATGCTATGCATTTCTTCATGTTTGTTTGCCTTTTGTGTTTTGTCTTTGTTATTTTTTTCTTGAGGACCTGGTGTAAAGAAGCCCCTGGCTTATCCAATTATCCTCATTAAAACACTTGAGTTCGAGTTCGAGTTCTGTCTGTCTGTCGGTCTCCCTGTGTGATATTTCTGTTCTTTTTCTCTGTATTTTTTCTGTTTCACATGTCTGCACATTATGATGCATAGTTTTCAGCTTTGGGAAGTTTTCAGTCACTTATCATAATGTTGCTTCAATCACATACTCTCTTGGTAAACAAGATTTGTGGTATGTGGAGTTTGATATCAGCATGTGTTAGATTCAAATGTGTTTTATAAACATCCTGACCACTTCTTTCTCATTGTCTATGCTACTCCCTGTCAGTGGAAAAACGGAGGTAAAGCCAAACTAGGTGGCAGAGATGGCATGACACCATGTAAAGGCTGTTACAGGGACATGAAGAGGGCTCCACTTGTTACCTTGTGACAGCTGCACGCACTAGTTGGTAACAGTGTATTCCCGGGCTTGCATTACAGGTGATTTACCTTCAGGGGGTGTCTTTTGGGAAACGTGGTGCACGTCTTTGTTAAGTGGTTGTAGGTTGATATAGCCAGGAGATTTTGTTAGTGTCTATTTGGTTTTTTTTTAATTGTTTTGTTTATATGTTGACATGTATTTATCTGTTCGTTATGTTTTGGCTTCTTTGCCACTCTTTACGGTTTGGGGTTTGTTTTGTTTTGTATGTGTGTGTATGTGTGTGTGTGTTTGTTTCATAGTTTCTTCAATGTTTGTCTCTTTTTAAAAAACACCTTTGTTTCTTTGAGTAATTTTTTTGTTGTTTCTTCCTTTCAATCTTTTTTTCTTTCTCTTTTCTGTTTCTTCCTTGGATTTCTTTCTTTCTTTCTTTCTTTCTTTCTTCACACGTCTTCCTTCTTTCTTCATTACCTTCTGGAATAATGATGCAGTGTAACAAAATACGATAAAAAGAAGATTCCAGAGTGTTCTTCAATCCTGGTGCTGCAGAATTAATCAAAGTTAAAGAAATATTACAAATATATATAGGTACAGAAAAAAATATGGAATTTATGACAATTTCTGGACTATACAAAATGGTGCAAACTTGTCATGCTTTAAATCTATATATCATAAGGACTATCACATGAAAAGGCCAAAATAAAAAAGAGTTCTTTTAATGCAGCCAGTACTTGTGTTTTACCCAAAACTCTTGTGTAGGTGTGTGTGTGGTGTGTGTGTGTGTGTGTGTTGTGCATAAACAACAACAGACAGACACATACAACACAGAGCAGAGGGAGAGAGAGAGAGAGAGAGAGAGAGAGAGAGAGAGAGAGAGAGAGAGAGAGAGAGAGACTAACAGACTAAAAAAAGCAAGCATAATTAACAAAACTGCGTACACACAGGGACTGGATGTATAAAAAAAAACCCACCTGAGTACTAATTCCATTATTCTCGAAAAAAAAAAAGAATAAACGAAAAGAAAAGAAAAGAAAAAAAAGCAGCAGTCAGGTAAGTGTGTAAGTAGGAGGCTAAGATGGTATCAGGTAACGCCGTTTCAGGCTATACAAAGTAGGGGGTGGAGGTGATATTATTCACAGGGCTGTGGTGACAGGCGACCTGTCAGTGCCTTTGTTCTGATGCCACACAGTGCCCTGTGGTCCACACTTCTCTGTGGGAGGGTCAGTGCCTGCCTGCCTGCCTGTCTGTTTGCTTGTCTGGTTGTCAGTGTGTAAATGACTGTTTCTGATCTCTTTCTGTAGGTGTATATGGTTTTTGTTGTTTGTCTGTCTGTCTGCTGTTTGAGAATGTGTTCACGAGAGAGAGATTTTTTATTTATTCTTTTATTTTGAGGATAATGGAATAATCATTCATGTGCTTTTTACATCCAGTCCCCGTGTGTATGTAGTTTTGTAAAAATTTTTCATTCGTTCCCATTTGCACACAATGGTCTACTCTTCCATTGGAACAGGTTTTAATGTGTGCGCAAGATGTTCTGTGTGCGTTCGCTCACGAGACCGCAGGTTATAGTCTAATCCGAAGAGAGATAGATTTAAAAAAGAAAAAAGTTACAACAACAATGACAACAACTGACAACAATAACGATATTAATGAGTGTCACAATACTTTGGTTACAGCTATCATTCTGATGATTAAATATCAAATAACATAATCACAACAGAAACAAAATTCAAACCAAACCAAACGAAACAAAACAAAACCAAGCAAATCCAAACAAACACAGACAAAAATACTAGTTTTCAATCAAAGATTACGTCAAACTAATCCGTCCTAAACAGAGCATTAACGCCTCAAGAGAGAGGAAAGCAAAACCAAAAACCCCCAAACAAACAAAAATAAGAAATTCACGGTGCTTTTCTCCCCAGACAACAACTGGTTCATGATTCCCTGGGTTACTTCTCCCCATTTCTTTCTCTCTAATCCTCGGCCATGTAGACACGTTCTGGCAATGTTCTTCTCTCCATGACTATTTCATACCACACAGTGGCAGTACTTGTCTAATGACTTCATCAACCCGGAAGTCATCCCTCTGCTCGTGATTATTTCATGCAGGCAGACAGGCAGGCAGGCAGAGGGGTGTGGTGTATGGCGTGAGTGCTTGTCATTTAGACTAGTCATCCTGGGGTCATTTTGTTTGTTTGGCTGGGGTTTTCTTTGTTTGGAAAACTTGTTGTTTGGCTTTTATGGTCGATTATCTATTTTTTTTCTCGTTTTGACCTGGCTTTGTTTGGTTTTGTTTTTTGTTGATTTTAGAATTTTTTTAGGGTGGAGGGGTATCAAATGTTTTTTTCCACTGCTTCAACGGTTTTCTAGAGTCATCAATGTCGGAACTGTACCATCAACCAACCAACCATCGCCACTTCTCCTGTTTTCTTCATCTTTTTGATGTTGGCGTTCTCTTTAATGTATGATAATTATTCCTGTTATTACTGCATCATCATAGCCATCATCCACGTCGACGTTGTTATCGTCGTTGTCCTCTTCCTCCTCTTCATCATCGTCATTGCTATCATTACTGTCATAGTCATCATCAGTGCCATTGCCTACATCATTACTGTGCTAGATTTTATTGCATTCATCACAAGAATCATTCTCCCCCAAAGGCCTCATGTATCATATCCTTGCCCAATTCATCAGTACTTTCATTGTCGGTGATTTCATTTTCAGCAGTCTTCATCAACTGTTGATATTTTCTCCTCCTCTACCTCCTCCTCCTTCTCCTCCTCCTCCTCTACCTTCTCCTCCTCCTCCTTCTCCTCCTCCTCCTCCTCCTCCTCAATATCGCCTTGTTAATGCTGCTGTGCGGGTGTTTTGGGTACTCTTGTTACTCTTGCTCTTCCTGTTACTGCTGAGATCACTTTTATTTTCAGAAATTCTCCCCCCCCCCACCACCACACACACGCACACCATTGCTTAACCCCAATCACATCAATCAAAATGCGCCGGCAGAAGGAAATGGAGCAAGAACAGGTACAAATAAGTACCAGTGACTAAAGCTATGGTTGGCAGGAGGAAGCGGAAGAAAATCACTACAGCAATTTTGCCGCCGCCTCCATTGGCTGTTGTTGGTACACCACAGGACAAACTACCCCTGCACGTGTCTGAGGAGCGTCTGATTGGACCTTACCGAGTTTTACTAAGGAGAGGGAAAATGATTGTGGACAGGTATTTGGAAGAGGTCAAACATTATCATCACCTTTTTCATCATCATCGTCGTCGTCGTCGTCATCTTCATCCTCGTCGTCGTCGTTGTCATCGTCGTCGTAGTCGTCATAAATCATCATCATCATTATCATCATCATCATCATCATCATCATCATCATCATCATCATCATCATCATCATCATCATCATCATCATCATCACCTTCACCACCACCACCACCACCACCACCACCACCACCACCACCGCCGCCGCCGTCCTCCTCCTCCTCCTCCTCCTCCTCCTCACCATCATCTTCCTCCTCCTCCTCCTCCTCCTAATCATCATCAT
>CM054147.1:31384635-31402135 GCA_028751875.1 Rapana venosa | reverse complement strand
TTCTTCCTGTCACCTCCTTCTTGTCTTATTTTCTGTCTTCTTGATCTATTCTCCAGCCTTTTTTTTTTTTTCCAGAAAGACTTATAACACAACAATTATTTTCCATGCCGATGTCCGATACGCTGGGCCTGATTTGTCAGGCGCTTAACGGCAGCGCAACGCATTTTCGCTCATGTGACAGGCAAACAGTAGTTAAAATGATATAGCGGTAAATTACTTTCTGAAATAATTGAATCAGCAGATCTTTGACCTTCGCATTGACTTGATAACTTGGACAAACCTTGAGTTCCCAGCTGTTATGTTTTGATTGGCCGCTAGCTTTCTGGTGGTGTCTCTCTGTGTCTGTCTTTGTTTCTAATTTTTTAGTTCTGTCTGTCTTACTGTCTCCATTTCTCTGTCTCTCTATCTCTATCTGTCTGTCTTCCTATGCTGTATCCTGATGTAGTATAAACAACATCTAAAAGCTTGCCTAAAAATATGCTCTTTTTTTTCAAATAGCCTGACAATCCCTCACTCATTCTGTACGTTTTTGTTAGAGAGTGGATACATATAAAGTAAATCTGAGCTACTTGACGAAGATTGAATAACGCTATGAAATAGCTGTTAGAGGGACACACAATGGTGCAGCTTGTTACACTTTGACAGCCCAGTGCACCCTATGGTAACATGTGATACTCGGGCTTGCGCCATAGGTAAAAACCTTTCAGGATGCCTTTTGGAGAAGGGTGTGTAAATCTGTCTTTTGTGTGGTGTAGGGTTTTGGCTTGAGGATCTTATTGTTGGCTTTTATGTATGTTCTTTTGTCTGTTGTTGCAGCTTTCTGTGCCTTTTGTTGTCTTTATTTTTGTTTGTTGTTGTTAGTTTTTGTTATTTTAAGGGGGGTTGGTATCTCCTCTTAGAGCTTTCATTCATTCAGTTTTTCTTTTATTGGTTTTTCTCGTTTTTTATCCTTTCTTTCACACAAAAAATGTGCGGGGTTTAAACAGTGTGTGTGTGTGTGTGTGAGTGTGAGTGTGTGTGTGTGTGTGTGTGCGTGTGTGCGTGTGGGTGTAGTGTGTAGTGTGCGTGCGTGCGTATGTGTGTGTTTGTGTGCGTTCGTTCTTGTATATAACGTCTGTTCACTATAAGTGATATTAGACGGGATGTGTGTTTGTGTGTGTGTGTGTGTGTGTGTGTGTGTGTGTGCATGCATGCGTTTGTGTGTGTGTACGTGTGTGTGTGCGTGAGTGCATTTGTGTGTGTGTGTGTTTCTGCATGGATTTGCACACAGGGCCTCGGATTATAGTCTCATCTGAAGGACTTTTGGGCAATTAGAAACAGTGCTTCAGCTAACTCCAAGGCAAAACATCTCTCAAGCAGATAGATACCTCAGCAGGGACTCAAATCTACACCCTCAGTTTCTGTAAAATGATGAGTAAAAGCTTCTTGACCACAATACCTATTTCCCATAGAGCTCAACTCAACTGTCTCCATCACCACTGTCGTTGGTAGGAGCTCCACGCAATGCCACCAGGGTTCACCATCTCTCTCTGTCTCCGCTGAGTTCTTCGATCTCCTGATTGTAGCCCTCTAGACCGCATCACTGATCTCAGTGATGTTGGTAATGTAGGATGTTGGCGGTCTTCCTCTTTTCCTTCCGCCTTCAACCACACTTTGGAGAACTGTCGTTATCAGATTTGTCTGTGTGTTCCTTCCCCGTAGAGCTGTGAATATGACTTTGAGATGACACAACTTCTAGGACGTTTCCAGGATCTGGACAAATCTAGTGTCACGAATGTGCATATTTTGAGGCAAAGAAATAGCACAAGAAATAACCAAAGCTAACTGAGAAACTGTGTATCTACAACAAAGTTTGATCTGTATGTGGCATAAACGTGCACATAGACTGGAGAGAGAGAGGGAGGAGGGAGGGAGAGAGAGAGAGAGAGAGAGAGAGAGAGAGAGAGAGAGAGAGAGAGAGAGAGAGAGAGACAGACAAACAGACAGACACATACATACACACACACACACACACACACACACACACACACAGACAAAGAGTCAGTCACACAGACAAACAGAGACACAGACAGACCGACCAGAAGGCAGACAGACAGCAATCAAGTAGTTAAGTATATGTGGTAAGCTGTGGCGGCATCCGATATCCCAGACAGAAACTACAAAGTGGGGTTAGGCCTAGTGGTGGTGGTGGTGGTGGTGGTGATGGTGGTGGCTGTGTTATTGTTCACAGGGCGGTGATGACAGGCCGTTGTCAGCAGCATTGTTCTGTCTACCTCCTAGTAGGTCTTGGAGTCCTGTGAGCCTGCTTTTTAAAAATTTTATTTTATTTTATTTTATACCACTTTAAGTCACGAGATATCTCTGCGTGAAATTCGGGCTGTTCTCCCCAGGGAGAGCGCGTCGCCACAAGAGCAGCGCCACCCTTTTTTTTCTTT
The DNA here is from genome assembly GCA_028751875.1 of Rapana venosa. NCBI lineage: Eukaryota > Metazoa > Mollusca > Gastropoda > Neogastropoda > Muricidae > Rapana > Rapana venosa. The sequence goes on along the minus strand of CM054147.1, from coordinate 31,399,700 downwards.
AGGTCTGCAACTGTATTTGTTTCCCTATCAAAGTGGCTTTTTTCTAAGAATTTTGCCAGGGACAACTCTCTTGTTGTCGTGGGTTCTTTTACGTGCGCTGAAAATTTTGTATAACACACGGAACCTCGGTTTATCGTCTCATCCGAAAGACTAGCGCCCAGACCACCACTCATGGTCTAATGGATGGGGAAAAATTTCGGGCCCAAACGGGGTACGAACCACGCACACACCCGACCCGGACTTTTCGCATTCTAGACAGGCGCGTTACCTCTAGACCACCGATCCACCTGCTACACTTCTTTGCTAGGGAGTCCATTCCTGGCCAATCTGTCTGTCTAGTTTGTTGCTGCCTGTCAAAGTCAAAGTCAAACTTTTATTTTCAGATGGTACATTGAATAAGCAGTGCATTTGCTTTTTTTCATCAAGCCGTCTATCTAAAGAAAAAAAAAGGCGAGAAAAAAAGATAATATATATGCAGACATGGAATAAAAAACCTTATCAATGGTAAACCACACAAATCAAACAAGAAAAGACTGTCAGTCTGTATGTCACGTCACTATCCCCCTTTGTTTCCTTTTGTGTGTGTAGTGTAGTGTAGTGTAGTGTGTGTGTGTGTGTTGTGTTGTGTGTGTGTGTTGTGTTGTGGTGTGTTGGGGTGGGGTGGTGTGTTGTGTTGTGTTGTGTTGGGTGTGGTGTGTTGTGTGTGTGTTGTGTTGTGTGATGTTGTGTGTTGTGTTTGTGGTGTGTTGTGTGTGTGTGGTGTTGTGTGTGTTGGGGTGGGGTGTTGTGTTGGGGTGTTGTGTTGTGTTGTGTGATGTTGTGTGTTGTATTGTGTTGTGGTGTGTGTATGTGTGTGTGTATGTGCGTGTGTGTCTTTATAGAGAGAGATAGACAGGCAGACAAACAGGCAGACATCGATAAGAAAATAAAAGGATCAAGATCATAAAAGCAACTTAAATTAACAACAAATGTCAAAGATGCGCAAAAACATATACTCAAAAGTTGTCAGTGCAGATGCATAGAAATACAGAATGCATACAAGAGACATACAGATATTATTTATTATTTTTATTTATTTATTCATTTATATCGAGGATAATGGACTAAGCACTCATGTGCTTTATTACATCCAGTCCCCGTGTGTATGCGGATTTGTAAATTTTGTCATCCGTTCCCACCGGCACACAATGGCCTACTCTTACGAAAAGTGGAACAGGATTTAACGTGTGCGCAAGATGTTCTGCGTGCGTTCGCACACGAGGCCTCGGTTTATAGTCTCATCCGAAGGACTTTGACATTCAGTTCGATTTTTTTGTCAAACTGGGAAGAAAGAGCGAGGCTGGGAATCGAACCCACAACCTCACGGTTTACTTGTTGGAAGGCGAACGTCTTAACCATTCTTCCACCTTCCTTCCTATCTATTCCTATCTATTCCTTTTATCTTTGATAGAAAGACAAATAGAGAGAGAGAGAGAGAGAGAGAGAGAGAGAGAGAGAGAGAGACAGAGAGAGAGAGAGACAGACAGACAGACAGAGAGACATACAGAGAGACAGACATACACACACACGTACAGGCAAACCGATAAACAGAAATTTCCCTAGTTATGACATGTTGGACTGATGTGTGTCTCTCTCTTTCTCATTTCTTGGTATTGCTGCTGGACATCAAGTCGTTGTTGATTTTTAAGTATTCTCTCTATTTAGTGTTTGTGTCGTTGTAATCCCCACTATTGTTGTTGTCATTGCAATGCTATTGTTGTTGTAGCCTCTTGCTACCTTTTTAACTTTTTTCTCAAAATCTATTACCAGATCACTGATTAGTCTTTAGCCTGTTTGTGTTTGCTTTTGATTATTGATTTTGTTGTTGTTATTGCATTCCTCTTTTGCATCCGGAACCTGCAGGCTTCACAGTGTCTCACTGTTTGTCAATGACAAAGGTGTCCCTGTCTCCCCAATGCATTCAATCAAGGCGGGGCCGGAAGCTGTAACGAACCAATCAGCAAAGTAATCCATATCAATCCTGTATTTGTCCAGCCAATCAGCGTCTTGCTTTACATTTGCTCCTTCATTTCCGCCTCTGGGAGAAGAAAGCTGAAGAAGAAGCAGCCATGTTTGTCACAGTGTCAGGTTTCATTGGAGTGCAAAGGGAAAAGCATCTAATCAGCAAATATGTGTGTGTGTGTGTGTGTGTGTGTGTGGTGTGTGTGTGTGTGTGTGTGCTAGAGAGAGAGAGAGAGAGAGAGAGAGAGAGAGAGAGTCTGCACGAGCAAATGTGCATTTGCACAGCTCTGAAGTATCTGTGTGTGTGTGTGTGTGAGTACATGCACACGTGCACGTGTGTGTGTGTGTGTGTGTGTGCCCTTTCTCTATATTTAGTCTCTCTCACCACAGGAAATCAATTATCCTTCGCATAACCTCCCTACTACTGAGTTGTCTGAAAATACAATAATTTTTATACTAACCTTCTCTTTTGCTTTATGTCTCTGCATTCTTACAGGTATGGACTCATCCGATTTTATGACATATTTTTTTCCTGTTCTTTTTTCTTGGTTAGATCAAAAGTTGATATAAACTTTGATTATCCTCTTTGTTGTTTGCTATTTTTGTTTTTTTCTTGTGTCTCATTTTGTGTGATCATTCCCCCTGTTGCTTCATGTTGTTGTCCTATCTATTTTGATTTTCTTTTCCTGAGTCTTTTTCTCCTCACCCTTTCTTCTCTTTTGTCATCCTTTTTTACTTCCTCATTTGCAATATCTTTGTTCCGATTTGGATTTGGGTATGACGTTGCTCTGCTGTTGCAATTGTTGTTGTTTGTGCTGTTATAGTTGCAGTAATTGAAAAGATGAAAGATGGTGAGGGAAAAGATAACGATGATGATGATGGTGATGATGATGATGATGATGAGATGATGACAATAATGAGGAGGAGGAGGAGGAAGAAGAGGAGGAGGAGGGAGACATTTTCTTAACACAAATTGTCTACCATTTTTCAGCACCAATATAAAACCAACCATCCCCAGAGAACCACCAAAAATAGCTGTATGTGAAGCTAGAAACCCTCCTACCATTAAACTAACAGTGCAACAGTAAAAGAAGAGAACACCCAACTCAGTTTTCTTCTTCCTCACCCAGCTCTCACTGCAGCAGAGACAAGAAGAGGCCTACAGGTGAGGAAGAGCACCCTTGAATGGACTGGATCAAATGTCGTCTGGCGAAGTAGGAAAGTGTGTAGCTAGATATCCAGGAAGGGAAAAGACTGATAGTGGTCTCCACTGAATTGCTGGGTGTGTATGTACACAGGATGTGTGGGTGGGGTAGAGTGGCGTCTGTTGGGTCGCTGAGTGTCTTCTATGTGGGTGAAGGTTGAGTGTGTGAATGGGTGGGAGTGGGGTGGGGTATGTATGCCCATACTTGTATGTGTGTTTGTGTGCTTGCTTGCTTGCACGCGCGCATGTGTGTGAGGTGTGTTAGTGTGTGTGTATTAGTGTGAGTGTGCTTGCTTGTGTGTGTGCGTGCATGCACATGTGTGCATGTCATTTTTTGTACGATAGACAGGAAGAAGAAAGCATATACGAAGTCATGGATGGGTGTATGCACATCTGAACATCAATAGAAACAAAAACAGTAAACGTGACAGATCCTTAATAGGAAATCTCCGCTGGGACATTAATACAATCACAACAGCAAAACAGAAAACACAGAAACAGAGAGACAAAATATCGTGACCTTGAGTATGGCGCAGTTTGTCACAGAAGTAACCGATCTGCCCCTGATAGAGATCTCGACTGAACTCTCTTTGACAGCACACAATCAGCCGTCTTTGATCTGTCTGCCTGCCCCTCTGTCCATTTTTCAATCTGTCTGTCTGGCTGACTGCCTGGCTGGCTGACTGGCTGGCTGACTGGCTAAGTCTATCTTGGCTAATTGACTGCCAGTTATTCTTGTCTATTTGTCCCACCATCTTTATGCTGGTGTGTCTGGCTGTTGTTTGCTTGCAATCTGTATGCTTGTCTGTCTGTCTTTTTATCCATCTGTTACTTGTCTGTCTGTCCCAGTCTCTGTGTGTCTGTCTGTCTGCCTCTATCTCTCTCTCTTTCTTTCTTTCTCTCTGTCACTGTCTCTGACACACACACACACACACACACACACACACACACACACACCACACACACACACACACACACACACACACACACACACACACACACACACATTCACTTATTGTTAGCACCATACTCTCAATATCTGCACACACTTCTTTTTGTATCTGAAATGAAATGGCATAATTGCCCTTCTTTTCTTGCATGTTCTTTCTGGTCATAAAAGCTTTGCTGTTCTCATTTTCTTTTTTATATTTGTGACTGCTGCCATTATTGTGCCATCTTGCATTTTTTCTTTCATTTTTTTTCGCTTTGCCACTCATTGTTGTCTAGTTTTGATACTGCTGTTTTAAATGCTGTGTAAGTTTTCTGTCAGTTTCATCTTCAGCCTGTGGATTAGCTAGTTTCTTCTTATCTTGTCATGACAAAGGTGTCCCTGTCTCCCCAATGCATTCAATCAAGGCAGGGCCGGAAGCAGTAATGAACCAATCAGCAAAGTAATCCATATTAATCCTGTATTTGTCCAGCCAATCAGCGTCTTGCTTTACATTTGCTCCTTCATGTTCGCCTGTGGGAACAGGAAGCTTGTGAAGAAAGAGTCATGTTTGTCACATAGTTAGGTTTCCTCTTGTTGGAAATGGAAAAGCACCTAATTGTTTGTGCATGAGCATGCAGTGTGTGTGTGTGTATGTGTGTGTGTGTATGTGTGTGTGTGTATGTGTGTGTGCGTGTGTGTGTGTTAGTGCATGCAGAGAGAGAGAGAGAGAGAGAGAGAGAGAGAGAGAGAGAGAGAGAGAGAGAGAGAGGAGTGTGTGTGTGAGTAGGCCTGTACACAGTTCTTGACTCTCTTTTAGTGTGATCAGAGTGTCTCTCTGTGTGTTTGTGTTCTCCCTATTTCTTTCTTATGTCTCTTTGTAATCCAGAGCAACCAAATTTCTCTCATAACTTGCTTTGTACACGTTTAGTTGTCTGTCCTTGCAATATTTTTTAAAAACTATTCTTAAGCTTGTTTACATTTTAAGAGTCATACCTGTTTCTTTACCTATATGTGTTCGTATGGCCATAGACATATCTCGTTCCATGTCAGATTCTGTATCTTTGTTTTCTTCCTATTCTTTTCCTTGATATATCAAAACTTAATAATATAAGTTTCCGTGTTGTCTGTATTGTTTACTGTTTCTTTTTGTGGTTTTTAAAATTTCCATGACTATTTCGTTTGTTGTTATTTTGTTGTTCTTTGTCATGCTTCCTGTTGACTTCCTCTGCTGTCTGCATATTGCCCCTACCACCTCGTAGTTAATGTCATCCTCTTCTTCTTCCTCCTCCTCCTCTGCATCCCTTTTGTCTGTCTTTAAGCATTTGATGATGAGGTTGCTCTGCTGCTGGTGTAACTGTTATTGTTTGTGTTATCACAATGGCTGTACTTGTCAAGGAGGAGGAGGATAAAGATGAGAGATAATAATCTTGATGATGGTGATGCTGCTGCTACTACTGCTAGTGCTGCTGCTGCTGCTGCTGCTACTGCTGCTGCTGCTGCTGCTACTGCTGCTGCTGCTACTACTACTACTACTACTACTACTACTACTACTACTACTACTACTACTACTACTACTACTACTACTACTACTACTACTACTACTACTACTACTACTACTACTACTATTGCTGCTGCTGCTGCTGTGATGATAATGATGATGTCTCTCTCACCTCTCTCTTCCACCCTTTTCTACACTTGATGAAATGAAAGCCTCTGTGGGGATGCTAGGGACCCATCAATGTAGATAGTGTCCCCATCTTCTGGAAATTCTGAGATGGAAACTCCCTTTTCATCCCACTCTTTGTTTCTGCCTTGTTACTTTTCTTCCTGTCACCTCCATCTCTATTTATTTCCTTCTTGATCAATTCTTCTGCTTTTTTCCTCCAGAAAGACTTTCAAGATAACAATTCTCTCCCATGCCAAAGTCAGATGCACTTGGCCTGACCTGTCATGCACTTAACAGAACTGCATTACATTTTTGTGCATATAACAGACAACAATAGCTACTGTCTGAGTCTTCGACAGTGGTGAAGAAGAAAGACACCAGCCTAAGAGAAGCCACAATAGCTGTCTGTTAAGGTAAAAACATTTCAAAGATTAAATAGAAAGGAGAACTGAAAAGAAAAACACCCAACTCAGTTTTCTTCTTCCTCACCCAGCTGCAGCAGAGACAAGAAGAAGCCTACAGGTGAGGAAGAGCACCCTTGAATGGACTGGATCAAATGTCGTCTGACAAAGTAGAAAAGTGTGTAGCTAGATATCCAGGAAGGGAAAAGACTGATAGTGGTCTCCACTGAATTGCTGGGTGTGTATGTACACAGGATGTGTGGGTGGGGTAGGGTGGCGTCTGTTGGGTCACTGAGTGTCTTCCATATGGGTGAAGGTTGTGTGTGTGTGTGTGTGCTAGTGTGTGTGTGTGTGTGTGTGTGTGCTAGTGTGTGTGTTAATAGTGTGTTAGTGTGTGCATGTACATGTATGCATTAAGAGAAATGGATGCTATTAAACATTAATATTCAGTTGTTTCTTTCAGTCAGTATGCTTCCTCTATTGTTCTTTGATGATGCAAGATAAAAACTAGCTTTTTTCTAAAATAGAAAAAGAAATACGCTAATCAAATGACTAAAAAAGACAAAGATTCATGAATCAGACAAATATAAAGGTACACATGTATGAAGGTATAGACAATAATATGTGATCACCTTGCTCAAAGAGAAATTGGTACACACACACTACCCCCGCCACCACCACCACCACTACCACCCATCACTCCACTTCCACACCACCACCACCACCACAACCACACACACACACCACACACCCCACACACACACACACACACCACACACACAACAACACACACACACACACACACACAACACACACCACACACACAAGCACACACAACACAAACACAACACACACACACACACACACGCAACATACAGTATACAACACAACAACAACACAACACAACACAACATAACACATACCCTACAACACACACACACACAAACACACAACACAACACACACAACACACACACACACACACAACATACAACACACAACACACACAACACACACACAAAACACAACACATACACACATACACACACACACAACACACACATACACACACACATACACACACACACACACACACACACAACACACACACACAACACACACACAACACACACAACACACACACACACACACACACACACACACACACACACAACACCACCACACACAACAACACGACCACACAACACACGCAACCACACACAACACACACGTAGTATTGTCGTGCTATGAGCGTCACTAGGTCTGAAGCAAGTCGTAACTGATCTGTCCCAGGCAGACTCTCTGCTACTCCCTCTCCTTGTCAATACATGTTGTGCTGTCCTCTGTCTTCTATCTGTCTGTCTGTCTATCTGTCTTCGTCTGTCTATCTGTCTGTCTGTCTGTCTTTCTGTCTGTCTCTCTGTCTGACTGACTGGCTGTCTGCCTACTCTCAGTCTGTCTTGTACACTTGTCAGTCTGGTATACATGTTTGTCTGCTTGTCCCTCTGTCATCCTAGTTGGTTTGCTTGTGTATCTTTCTATCTGTCTGCATACTATCATTTCCATTTTAACACTTGTCACTTGGTACGTTTGTCTGATTGACCCTCTGTCTATCTGGTTCGTCTGTCTGTCTATCTGTCTGCCTACTCTCAGTTTGTTTTGTACTCTTGTCAGTCTGGTTCCTTTTGTCTGTTTGTGCCTTTGTTCGTCTGGTTTGTTTGTGTGTTTGTCTCTTCACAAATGCATGCTAATCGTTTGCATGTATTCAACAGATTCTCTCTCTTTTTTATTTCGTTCCCCTTGTCACTGTCTCTTTCTGCCTGGGTGTCTGTATGTCCGCCTGCATGGCTCTCTGTGTATTAATCTTTCTCATTGTCTCTGTTTCTGTCACTATCCCTCTCTCTGTGTCTCTCCATCTCTTGTTTTGTGCTGTCTGTCTGTCTATTTTTCTGTCTGCCTGTTTCTGTCTGTTTGTCTGTCTCTGTCTGTCTATCTATCTATTTGTATGTCTGTCTGTGTCTGTCTGTCTGTCTTTGCCTATCTACCTATTTGTCTGTCTTTATCTGTCTGTCTGTCTGTCTCCCCCCTCTCTCTCCTTGTCTTTCCATGTCTGTCTGTCTCTATCTCTGTCTCTGTCTCTCTCTCTCTCTGTGCTGTGCTGTCTACTTAGTACCCATATTTTCGTGTCCTATTTATAATAAATAACGACAATGTCCACATTATCCTTCTTTGTTAATAATGCTTTGTCGTTTTCGTCATCGCTACTATCATTATCACTGTTGGTAGTGCTGTGCTGTCTTTTTCTCTTTCCTTTTTCTTTCTCACTTTATTGAAGCAGTTTATAGTTACAGCTTCTGTGTTGTTGTGTATGCTGTCAACAACGTCTTTCTCCTTTCTATATTTAGCCTGCAGGTTAGCTGGTTTCCGTCTGTTTGTCGATGACAAAGGGTGTCTCTATCTTCCCCGTTGCATTCAATCATGGCGGAGGCTGCTGGCAGTAACGAACCAATCAGCGAAGTAATCCAGATCAATCCTGCATTTGTCCAGCCAATCAGCGTCCTGCTTTACATTTGCTCCTTGCCTTCATTTCCGCTGCTGGGAAAAGAAGCTGAAGGAGAAGCTGAAGGAGAAGAAGGAGTTATGTTTGTCACAGGGGTTGGGTTTTAAGGCTGGGAAGTGGTTAGTGTATGTAGTGTAGTGGAGTGTAGTGTAGTGGAGTGTAGTGGAGTGTAGTGTAGTGTAGTGTAGTGTAGTGTAGTGTAGTGTAGTGTAGTGGAATGGAGTGGAGTGTAGTGTAGTGTAGTGTAGGGGAGTGGAGTGGAGTGGAGTGGAGTGTGTGTGTGTGTGTGTGTGTGTGTGTGTGTGTGTGTGTGCACGCGTACGCATACGCATACGCACATGCGCTTGTGAGGTAAAGTGGAGAGATACATCCTGATGCTCATTTACCTTGGTACTGGATGGGTTATCTGTAACATTAAATTGGCTTTGCACTGTTTTATTTTGCTTTAGCTCAGTTCTGTTAGGTTAAGGTGTGTATCCTTACCATTGTTGTCCTTTTTCTTCTTTGACCCTGTTTACTGTTTGGTTTTATTCATTTAACATCTCAAAACTCTAAAAATAGAAATAATAAATAATAATAATAATAATAATAATAATAATAATAATAATGATGATGATGATGGTGGTGATTTTGATGATGATGAAAATAATAATAATAATAATAATAATAACAACAACAATGACGATGATGATGATGCTGGTGGTGATTTTGATGATGATGATGATGATATGATGATGATGATAATAATAATAATAATAATAATAATAATAATAATAATAATAATAATGATAATAATAATCATAATCATCATCATCATCATCATCATAAAAAGATAATGATGATGATGATGACGATGACAGTGATGGACACTTTTTGAGTAATTTCTGTCCCCACTTTATAGGCGAAGCACAAAGCGCTTTACTTATAGTTATACCATTTTTTATTGATTTAAGTCCTTACTCATTTATTTATTTATCTATTTCTTCAAATCATTTTAAAACAAAGACCAGAAGTCACCCCACTTTTTGTCTTTCTCAGACTAAACACTCCTGCCACACAGGACCCCCTCTATTTCAGGTGGTGAGGCTAGCTAGCTTTTTTAAAAATGGGTAACAAAATGTGGGCAACCATGAATTTGTACAGCATCAATGCAAACCTGATCAGAGTCATCAAACAGCTGTACAGCGAGGCCACCAGTGCAGTGTACTACAACAACAACATTGGAGAATGGTTTCGAACAACAGTTGGAGTAAGGCAGGGCTGTCTACTCTCACCCACTCTTTTCAACATCTTCCTTGAGAGAATCATGGCTGATGCACTGGAACATCATGAAGGATCAGTCAGCATTGGTGGCAGAACGATCACAAACCTCCGCTTCGCAGATGACATTGATGAAATAGCAGGATCAGAAAAAGAGCTTGCCAGCCTAACAGAACACCTGAATAAGGCCTCCAAAACATACGGCATGGAAATCAGTGCAGAGAAGACCAAACTGATGACTAATAACACCAACAACATTAGCACTGATATCAGGGTTAATGACCAGAAGCTGGAAACAGTTCAAAGCTTCAAGTACCTGGGAGCCATTGTATCAGACCAGGGATCCAAGCCAGAAGCAGTATGCAGGACTGCACAGACAATAACAGCACTGTCAAAACTAAACACCATCTGGAGAGATAAAAAATATCTCACTTATCTCCAAGATCAGACTAATGCGCTCCCTTGTCATATCCATATTTCTGTGTGCCTGTGAATCATGGACCCTGACTGCAGATTTGGAGAGAAGAATACAGGCGGTGGAGATGAGATGCTTTCGGAGACTCCTTGGCATCTCCTACAAAGACCACATAAGCAACGAAAGCGTGCATAACAGAATCCAGAAAACCATTGGACCCTATGAGAACCTTCTAACGATCGTGAAAAAGCGTAAACTTAAATGGTATGGGCATGTCACAAGATCCAAAGGACTTGCAAAGACAGTTTTACAAGGCACTGTCCAAGGAGGAAGAAGAAGAGGCAGACCAAGGAAGAGCTGGGAGGATAACATCAGCGAATGGACAGGCCTAGAACTCAACAAAACCCTGAGAAAGGCAGAACAGAGAGAGGAATGGAGGGAACTGGTTGTTGAGTCTTTGGGGGTGCCCCCACGGTCGTCAGACTACGGGACAGATACATAGATAGTAACAAAATACTACTCTCCTATGAATAGACCAACGCCTATGTGGTGCAGCGGTTCATGCAACAAGATCCTACCTCGCAAGTCATTGCTTCAGGTCCCTTTCAGTGGCAGGAGATTTTCTTTTCTAAAATTCTTGACCAGCTCCATGTAACTGTGTGCGTGCACGCTTGTTCGCTTGCATGCTCTTAATAATAATAATAATAATTTATAAAGAATTTATATAGCGCTGAATCTTGTAAAGCAACAAATCAAAGCTCTTCTTCTTGTGTGTGAGATTTCTGCTCCTGATCTAGAGCTTCCAAGTTCACCAATTTTGAGATTTTTGCGTACGCGACCCATGCCCCCCCCCCCCACCTCCCCCCTCTCCCCCCCCCTCCTCCCTACCAGTTTAGGTAGCCGGATTCTGACCTCGGAAATGTATGAGATTTTAATAGAGATTCACTAGCTGATGCTTAGGGCTGTGCGGGAAAGGAAGTCTCAGAGGTTCTGTATCTGTCTTCACAGAATATTTATGACAGTAGTGATATTGCCGAAAAGGCGTCATTTTGTGGATTGAAAGTAAGTTCCTAAAATGATCCAGTGTAGTTCTGGCAATTCCGGGCTGTGTTGCTCCCTGGCTGCAGGTATTCTATGTATCTTTCTTTCATGGTTTTCTTCATCTCCTGGCCTGTACAGATACCCTTTCTTTTTCGTCAGTTGTATGGATGTCTTAGTGACAAACAGACAGTCTAGTCTGACGGAGAGACAGGTAGACAGATAAATGAGTGGATGGACAATCATATGTACGGGTACACATAATGGGTACAGAAAGAAGGAGAGACAGTGACACACAGAGACAAAAAGAGAATGATTAGGGAGTGAGAGAAGGTAGAGAGAGAGAGACAGAGAGAGAGAGAGAGAGAGAGAGAGAGAGAGAAGAGAAGCGAGACAGAGAGACAGAGAGAGACAGAGAGAGAGAAAGCATTTCTTTATTTTTCAAATTCTTTTATTTCAAGGACAATGGAATAAGCACACATGTGGAATTTGTTGTACGTCCAGTCCCCGTAAGAGAGAGAGAAAGCATTTCTTTATTCTTTTTTTGATTCTTTTATTTCAAGAAAACTTGAATAAGCACTCATGATGGGTCTTTTTTGCACATCCAGTCCCCGAGAGAGAGCATATCTCTATATTTTTTCATTCTTGTATTTCGAGGACAATGGAATAATCAGTCATTTGGTTTTTTAAATATTTTTTTTACATCTTGTCCCCCTAAATACGTGAGTGAGAGAGAGAGAGAGTGAGAGGGTGGGGGGGGGGGGGGGGGGGGCAGACAGACAGACAAAGAGACAGACAGATAGACAGCCAGACAGGCAATCAGACAACCACAGAGAAGAAAACAACACCCTGAAGTTAATTGGTTCCATCTCCCTGCACCACCACAACTACTACCCCCATCACTACCCCCACCACCTGTACCAGTGCCACAAGCAAAAACACAAGCACAAGCACAGCACAGCAGTAATTTACTAATTGGCCCCTACATTCCTGGCATGATTATCGTAATGTACATGAGACAAGGACACACAACACCCTGACAACTGCTATTCAAAACCGTCAGCAAAACAACCAAGTTGAAACAAAAAGAAAGAAAACCCCCCAAAGTTAAAAGGCATACTGACCTCTTTTACACAACACACACACACACACACACACACACACACACACACACACACACACCACACCACACACACCAACAGAAACTACTACATACACACCACACACACACACCCACCACCACAAATACTACAACACAACCACACACACACACTAAACACAACACACACACATATACACACCACACACACACACACAACACACACCACACAACACACACACACACACACACACACACACACACACACACACACACACACACACACACACACGCCACAAACGAAATTTAAAAAAAACACCCAACAACCTAATTATAATTAATTTGAAACAAAGGAAAACAAGACAAAAAGAAAAGAGAAAAATTATATTTGTGTTCCAGCAGGTGTGTGTGTGTGTGTGGGAAGGGCGGGGGGAGGGTGCGCGCGCGCGCGCGCGCGCGTGTGTGTGTGAAAAGAAAGAGTGGCTTTGTGCGCGAACGCATGGGCGTGTACATGTGTGTGTATGTGTGCATGTGTGTGTGTATGTTTGACTGCCTATCTTTCTGTGTTGTCTGTCTCTGTCTGTCTGTCTCTGTCTGTCTGCCTCTGTCTCTCACACTCTCTGTCTCTGTGTCTGTGTGTGTGCATGAGTGTGTGTATCTGTGTGTGTGTCTTTCTGTGTGTGTGTGTGTGTGTGTGTGTGTGTGTGTGTGTGTGTCTTTCTGTGTGTGTGTGTGTGTGTGGTAGAAGAAGGAGGTCTGTCTCTATATTCATAGGTATATTATCTACCCTCTTTTAAACACACGCTCGCGCACAGGAGGAATGTTGAAAAACCATTCTCCTCCTCTTCTCTCCCATTCTCTCCTCTCCCCTCCTCTCCTCTCCTCTCCTCTCCTCTCTTCTCTCGGTAGTTTCTTTGGAAAGCCAGCACCTCGGGCCCTTGAAAAGACTATTTATCTTCCATTATTTGGGCCTGCAATTCAAAACCCTGCAGATCTTGTCATGTTACTTCCAGGGTTTAATGCCTCGCTCCCCACGCCTCTTCTGTCCGTCTGTCTGTCTGTCTGTCTGTCTCTGTCTCTGTCTCTCTCGTTATGCCTGGCCTGCCTGTATGCAATCTTACACTGTAAGAGAAAGATAGGGAAAGTGAGTGAGTGAGTGAGTGAGTGAATGAGAATGAGTGAGAGAGAGAGAGAGAGAGAGAGAGAGAGAGAGAGAGAGAGAGAGAGAGAGAGAGAGAGAGGGGGGGGGGGAAACGCACACAGACACAGATGCCACAGACATTCACACAGCACAGACGCATGCATACACAGACACAGAGACAGACAGAGACAGACACAAACACACACACACACACACACACACACACACACACACACACACACACACACACACACACACACACACACAACATAGGGAGTGAGGGAGGGGACACCCACATCTGGCCTTTCACAACCTGTATGCAACAACAGCACAGAGAGAGAGAGAGAGAGAGAGAGAGAGAGAGAGAGAGAGAGAGAGAGAGAGAGGAGAGACAGACGACAGACAGACAGACAGACAGACAGAGGGAGGGATGGAAGTAGAGATAGAAGAGACAAATGAGAGACACAGGGGCAGAGAATGAAATATAAACACAGACAGACAGACAGACAGACAGACAGACACAAGACACTCACTCACACACTCACACTCACACACACACATAGGTGTAGATGTATTTGTTTCTCACTTTTCACAACCTGATTGCAACAACAGACACCAAGCAGAGAGAAAGGGGGACAGAGAGAGATAGAGACGAGAGAAATAGAGCAATAGAAAGACAGAAACATGGAGAGAGACAGAGACAGAGAGAAATAGAGAGACAGAGACAGAGAGACAGAGAGAAATAGAGAGACAGAAACAGAGAGAGACAGACAGAGAGAAACAGACTGACAGAGAGACTGTCAGACATACAGATAGACAGATTGACAGTACAAACAGTCACACAGACAGATACAGACACAGACAAACAGACACGTAGACAGACACACACAGACAGTACAAACAGACAGACAGACAGATAGACAGACAGACAGACAGACAGACAGGGATACAGCAGCGAAACACACCCAGGCTACATTCCAGACCTCTTCTTCTTTCTACTCCGGTGTTCCTGTCACCTGAAGGTGTCGCTGTCATCGCTTGTTGCATATCCGCTTTCTTCGCGCGCAGGCGCAGTGCAAGCTGACTTCTCAAATGTCGTCTGCGAGGTCAGATGACAAGATCGGTGTGTTTTGTGTTGCCATCATAATACATGGCACGTAGTTGGCTGATGATATCAAATGCGCAGTTTGAGGTAAGAAAGCGCGCAGAGGCTTGTTCAGGGTGGGAGAGATGACTTCAGGCCTATGATTAGGGTACGTGCGTTTTCCTGCTCAGATTTTTTGGGTAGATTATGAATAAGTTAACTACCTCTTTCCACACCTGTTTGCCTCGCAGTCAAGTCAAGTCAAG
>CM054147.1:31349635-31377135 GCA_028751875.1 Rapana venosa | reverse complement strand
AGGTAGCGAGCATGGGTTTATTTCTGAATTGAATTGAAAGACAGAGATGGAGAGAGAGAGAGAGAGAGAGAGAGAGAGAGAGAGAGAGAGAGAGAGAGAGAGAGAGAGAGAGAGAGAGAGAGATTTTTAAAATTTAATTTTATTCTTTTTATATCGAGGATAATGGAATAAGCACTTATGTGCTTTTTTACATCCAGTCCCCGTGTGTTTGCAGCTTTGTGAATTCTGTCATCTGTTCCCACCGGCACACAATGGCCTACTCTTACGAAAAGTGGAACAGGATTTAACGTGTGCGCAAGATGTTCTGCATGCGTTCGCACACGGGGCCTCGGTTTATAGTCTCATCCGAAGGGTGAGAGAAAGAAAGAAAGAAAGAGAGAGAGAGAGAAGAGAGAGAGAGAGAGAGTATGTTGTGTGTGTGTGTGTGTGTGTGTGTGTGTGTGTGTGTGTGTGTGTGTGTGTGTGTGTGTGTGTGTGTGGTGTGTGTGTGTGTGTGTGTATGTGTGTGTTTGTGTCTGTGTAAACTATACAACCCTTGCTCCCGTATAAGTTTTTTTTATGATTCTGCATTCCAACACATACTTTCTTGTCTGTCACTCGGTTAAATTTGTCTGCCTGTCTGTCTTTATGCCTGTCTTTCTGCTTGCCTGCCTGCCTGCCTGCCTGCCTACCTGTCTGCGTGTCTCATATCTGCCTGTCTGCCTGTCTGCCTGTCTGTCTGCCTGTCTGCCTGCCTGTCTGTCTGCCTGTCTGTCTGCCTGTCTGTCTGCCTGTCTGTCTGCCTGTCTGTCTGTCTGCCTGCCTGCCTGTGTATGGTTTTCTTTTCATGGTGGTATTCAATTTGCTATCACTACTATTTCTTTATTTGTATGTTCGCTGCCATGGTTTTTCTTCTTTATTTTTTTTTCAAATTCATAGATCATGCACGTGTTGTGTATGTATGTGTGTGTATGAGTGTGTGTGTGTGTGTGTGTGTGTGTGTGAGTGTGTGTGTATGAGTGTGTGTGTATGAGTGTGTGTGTGAGTGTGTGTGTGTGAATAAATTGTTAAATTGCAAATTGTGCCTAATCTGCCCCCCCCCCCCCCCCCCCCCCCAAAGTGCACATGCAGACAGGGAAAAGGAATCAACTATAGTGACACTGTCTCTGTAAAGAGCAACTCAAACTTCACACAGAAAAGTCTACCATGCCTCGAAACTCTATACATACACAGCCGTGTTGATCGCCGTGATCAAACCCTGCAGATAAACGACTGTGATAATTATAATCATTTACTTTTTGTCAGTTGGAAAAAAACAACGTTGCAGGCTTCCCCAAAAGCAGAGAAAGCCTTTCGTGGTGAGAAAGCCTACATAAAACCATCACGCTTCTTTCTGCCTTCAAAGTAAAGGCCTCACGGCGTGAAATGAGACCACTGCCCACAGGGAGAAGACAGGCCATGTTTGGGTATCAGTCTCTGTTTATCAACAACCCGGCCACCACACCACGTGCCGGCCATTAGTGATGGTCATTTGGAAGCACGCCTCATTGCACAGGGTCACGTTTCACTGCTGCTGCTGCCTCTGGCTGCCTGTGTCTACTACTACGGTGCCCATTTCTGCTGCCTGTGGTTACCCTCACCAGTGAGGTGTGTTTCATGGCCAGATAACACACACACACCTATCATGTCTGTAGCACCCGACAGCCACATCTCAACCCATAGCTTGAAGGGTATTTTGGTTTCTTGGATCTGAGATTTTTTATGCCTCGTCCCCTTAGATGCTGTGCCACTCAAACTAAGTGTCTGCAGTGCTTTTGAACACCGCAGAGTTGATTTCGTGGTCAGTTTGTTTCAGTGAATAAAGTGTAGTGTTGTTTGAATACGCTTGTTTTTCATTTTTCAGTGATAAAAACGGCATTCCAGTGTATTTGCTTTCATTTTGTATGGTTTAAGGCTGTTGGATACTGTGAATTTTGTTGTATTTGGCAGGTTTATACCTACAGCACCCACTCTGTGTCAAAGGAACAAAACAAAGCAAAAAGAAGGTAAGAAGCAGGAAAGGAAAACAATATCAGACATAATATTGTATTTTTTATCATTCCCAAAACACAATAATTTATCAACACACACAGAGAACACATCGTGCACACATGTTAAATCCTGATCCTCTTTTCGTAAGAGTAGGCCATTGTGTGCCAGTGGGAACAGATGACAGAATTCACAAAACCGCATACACACGGGGACTGAATGTAAAAAAAGAAAATAAGTGCTAATTCCATTATCCTCGATATAAAATTATGAAGAAAAAGAAAATAAACACACATACGCACACTGACTTACTGATAATTATCCATGTTCTTTTGCTATGCTTGAAACCAGAATTTCACCTGTATCTAATCAAGAATTGTTCCAAAAGTAGATGAAGCCAGTATTATTAGCATTTAAACTAAGCTTTCCTTTTCTGATGTTTTTCAAGTTTTTCTAGAAGATTTGTTTTAGAGAGAAAAAGAAGAAAATGGTTAGAGGATGACCAGGTTTGAAGTCTCATCACTGCAGACGTAAGTTGTAATTGGAAGGTAGAGGGCAGCTGTCACCAGAACTGGGTTATGGTTTTTGGCTGGGTGGATGGTCAGATGGATTTGGAGAATGAGGACAAGAGAGTTTTTTTCTGGTGGAGTAACTGGTGTCAAAAGGCTGACGATTCTGCTAGTTTTGATTGGCATTGTTCAGAGTGTTATTGTTGTGTTTTGTTGTTGATCATTATAATTGAGAAGTTGTTGTTGATGATGGGCTGTTGATGGAATTGTAATTTTGGGTGATAATGAATCTGGTTATACTTAAATGCTTTTACCAATGATCAAGTTGTTGTTGATGATGTTCTACTTGTTTGGCCGTAGATGTTGTTATTTTGGGTGATGATTATGGTGACGATGGTGATGGTGACAGCAGAGGTGACGCTTCTTGATCTCTTTGCTGGTCTTTTTGATGGTTGTGATAGTGCTGATGATACATGTAAGGATGCCATTAGTGATGACTATTAATAGTGTGTATTGTGGGAAAGAGGGGCAAGGAATGGAGGTGTGGATTAGCTCATAGGGGAAAGATAGTGTAAGAACCAACATGGCAAAAGAGATACTGTAAGCTAACAGACAACTTGTTCAATGTTCCGTAATTGATGACCTTATGATTGTTTACCTTTGTGCATAGTTTTCCATATTTCTTGATTTAAAAAAAAATATATCAAGCATGGTCATTGTGGGATAGAAGAAACTTTTGCCCATAGAAGAAACTTTTGTGCATCTCAGGGATTGGTAGTTCAGAGCTAATGTACTGGTCTAGAAAGAAAAAAGATTTTGGATTCGAACCTTGTCCAAAGCCAGGCTTCTTTGCAATCCACTATTCTCAACATGGGAGATGTTAATCCAGGAGATAGTCTCTTGCACGGGACAAGAAACAGAGGCATAGAATTCAACACACTTTTGGCACGTTTAAAGCACCCCTAACAGCTAAAGAGTTGTCCATGGCAAATTTCATTTGTTCTCCCAGGTGAAAAAAAGAATACTCACAGATGAAAAAAGGAAAATAGATGCTCACAGACGAAAAAAGGAAAATAGATGGTCAGCATGAAAGCATGGCCACATGCTCTTCCTGTGGAAAGCAGCCTGAGGTTTATACAGAGGAATTTTATGTGTCTGTATTTTTCTGCATTAAGTAGGGGAAAATGATCCATGCCTCTCAGCAAAAAGAGGGTTTATCTGCAGCGGGCATCCCACAAAACACTATCACACGTCCCCCTTCAAAGGACTCACAGCGTAAAATGAAAGGAAGACCCACCCGGAAAAGATGGGCCTGCAATGTTTGGTATCATCGTCTGGGTAACAACAGCGCCACCGAACACGTGCCGGCCATTAGTGATGGTTATTTGCAGGCACACCTCATTGCACAGGGTCACGTTTCACTGCTGCTGCTGCTGCTGCTCCTTCTGTCTCTGCTGCCCATTTCTGCTGCCTGTGTTTACCCTCGCCAGTGAGGCGTGTTGAATGGCAAGATAACACAGACCTATCGTGTCTTATCATCCGACATCTCGATCGTAACTACGTGCTATGTGGTGTTTTCCTGGTAAGGCCGTAGTTTTTGTTGCCCCTTTGGACAGTTTTCCATATGTCGCTTTTGATCATACCCTTTATCACGCTGAAATTGATTTTACAGTCAATTTGCTCGTGTGTACCAAGAAAGGTTTGTATGTGGTAACTTTACTGTCAGATGTTCATTCAGCTGAAGGTTATGTCAATTTTCCAAATCATTTGCCATAGCTGTGTACCATGTAAAGCTCTTGGAACTCACTGGTGTTATTCTCCTCAAACAGCATGACATTCATCACTCATGGACCAGACAATGAGGATAACAAGCTAGTTTTCATGGGGTCAGAACCATACAGCTCTCAGTTCCTGGACTGCTGTGTTGATGTTTTTTTTTTTTCTTTTAAATCTTCCGCTACTACTGCAACTTCTGCCACAACTTCTTGTGTGTTTGATGAAATAGCCATATGTTAAGTAACAGACTGAGTATTTTTTTCCGAATTTACAATAGATTAATGAATTTAAAATAAACTTAAAGCAACAAAGAAAGAGGTTGGTTGTGTGTGAGCTGCTATTGTTCAGCTTGTTGTTTCTTTGGGTTTTTACAGGTTTTTGCACACTATTCTACATTTCCAACTCTAGTTCAGAGCTAACGCCATTTAGTTGTCACAGCAATCATTCCAAAATTATGCAAAGTCAACATTCTAGCGAAGTTTCCTTTTTTTCCAATTACCTACAGACTGGTCTGGGAGATTTCTGTCAGTGGAAAAAAGGAGAACGTGTAGACTAGAAGAAGCGAGTGTGAAGCTTCATCCCAGCCCATGTACGTTTTAATTGGAAGGCGTTGGAACACTGTCACCTAGAAAATGGGTCACTTTTCATCGTGGTGGACCCTTGGAAATAAATCTTGAAGATAAAACACAGGAGGACGTTCTTCTTTCTCCCGTAGAGAAGTCGCCATGACATGGCTGATGATTTTTGCTAGTGTTGGTGGTGGGCTGTGATGTTTTGATTGTAGTGTTATGATTGCTGTTGATGGTTGTGATTATCATTTTATCGTCGCTGTTGTTGTCTTGGTTTTATATGTGTTACTGTTAGATGATAGTTGTAGCTCTTTTCTTTTTGATGGAAATTATCATACTGCTGCTGTTGTTTTAGGTGGTGATTGGGGTGGGAATAATAGTCGTGGCTGTAGCAGTGGTCGCATCATTGTTCTTATTGATGGTATCTTTGGTAGTGGTGGTGGTGGCTGTGGTAGTGATATCAGTATAGTGAGGATGGATATATATATATATATATATATATATATATATATTATATATATATATATATATTAATATATATATATATATATATATATATATATATATATAAACCCACACTACTGCTGGGTACCACTCCCTCCAAATACACAATAATTAATGAGGTAAAATAGTTATAAAAGACACAAGTTATGTTCTCTGACACAAGTTGTGTGTGTGTGTGTGTGTGTGTGTGTGTGTGTGTGTGTGTGTGTGTGCGTGTGAATGTGTGTGTGTGTGCGTGTGAATGTGTGTGTGTGTGTGTGTGTGTGTGTCTGTGGTGTATGCTGAGAGGGTAGGAGTGAGCTCATGAGACTGTTGTTTTAGAACCCAGAAACAGATGATGTCATGACGACAATAGACAATACATGTACTGCTGACACAAGATGACACCGACAGCATCTCATGCTGTACAGTTTTCTTACCGCTTTCTCCTATTTGAGGAGAAAAGAAAGAAAAAGAAAGAAAAATACAAAATCCTGCATCCTGACATCGCAAAAATGTTGTCTGCACCATCCCTTGTGAGGAAGCCATTTTGAACGTTTCCAGTATCTAATTACCCAATTATTCCAAAATGACACAAAGCCAACGAACGAGTCAGCATTTTAAACAAAGCCTTCTCTTTCTTTCTTTATTTTTTTAATCTTAATTTTATTTTGGAAAGGGGGAGGGGGTGTTAAAGCGTGGTCGGAAATTGCTCAGGAGAAAAGGAAATTGTTTAAGAAGAAGGGTGTTAAACTTTGTTCCTGTGTGTCGATTTTTAATTACTTTTGGTGGGGGTCCAGTCCCATCACAGATTTTGAGATCACATTGTGGGTAAAAACAAATAAGCTGGGCGTGACTTGGAAGTGGATATAAAAAGACGATGGTTCGTTGTTTTTTTTTTTAATCATTGTTGAGAGTGTAGGTGATGGTGGTGGTGGTAGTGGTGGGAGTGGTGGTGGCAGTGGTGGAAGTAGCAGCAGCCATGGTGATGGTGGTGGTGATGATGGCTGTGGTGGTGGTGGTTGTCATTGTGGTAGTGGTGGTGATGGTTGTGCTGCCACCTCTACATTAGCTGCTGCAACATAAACTGCTGATGCAGTGTCTGTGTCTGTGTGCGCAAAGAAGAGAGAGAGGTGAGAAGTGAGAGGAGAGAGAGAGGGGAGTGTGTGTGTGTATGTGTGGTGTGTGAGTGAGAATGTGCGTGCGTGGAGCGAGTGTGGTGTGAGTTGCGTGCGTGCACGCGCGCTGCGTGTATGGTGGCTGCCGCGCGTTGTGCGTAATGTGAGCATGCTTGTCGTAGTGCGAGTGGGGAAGGTGGTATGAGTGTGAGTGCTGAAGTGTGGTGCGTGTGTGTGTGTGCAGCTCCGTGCATACGTGCGTGAGTGTGCGTGTGTATGTGCTGTGCGTACGTGCGTGCGCGCACGATGTGGTTAGCGTGTGTGGTATTGAGACTTCTTGATTTCGTGCGTTGCTGATTGCCCTTTGACAGTTTCAGATACTGAAAATGATTGTTTGTGTTTGTATGTGTGCAATCTTTCCGTTGCACGTTGGCGTGGTTAAGTTGAGGGTGAATGTGCAGTTTGACTGCAAATTACTGCGGGCAGAAGGTTTTAGCAGAGGAGTGAGATTGGATTCTGATTGGATGTGATTCTGCCTGACGTCAGTACTTAATGGATTTTTTTTTTTAGTGGGCATCTTTGCTTTTGTTTGTTTTGAATAGAGTTTGACTCCAATACGTACTGAAAGCAGATGTAGTAGAGGATGATTAAAACAGATGTCAGTCTGATCTGCCCCTTAATAGTTCAGATACTTGAAACTGATTTTATGTATGAGTACCTTTGATTATATTATTTGTTTGTTTTGAATAGTGTTTGACTTCAGTAATGGACTGAAAGCAGGTGAAGGGGAGGAAGATTAAACCTGATGACAGTTTGGTGGTGGCTGTGGTATATACACTGTCTCTCTGGCCTTATACTCCATTCCAGGCTGCACTGATGACACTCTTGCTTCGCAACTCACTCTTCTGGAACCAGACAGTGTCCTTATCTTTACACTGGAACTCCATTTAGCGGGGATCTCTGTGTTACTATGAAGGGGTGTGTGTGTGTGCGTGTGTGTGTTGGTGTAGTTGTGTGTGTGTGTTTTGTGTGCGCGTGTGTGTGCGTGGTGAGTGTGTGTGTGTAGGTGTGTGTTTTATGTGGTGGGTGTGTAGTGTGTGTGTGTAGATTTGTGTGAGTGTGTAGTGTGTGTAGGGTGTGTGTAAGTGTGTGTGTGTAAGTGTGTGTGTGTGTAAGTGTGTGTAAGTGTGTAAGTGTGTGTGTGTGTGCGTGAACGCGCGAACGCGCGTTTATCAGTGTATGTATTTATAAGTGTGTGAGTGTTTATTTACTCACCATACACCAAGATTTCACATGAACATATCAGTGCACCTGTATTCAGACTCGTCAATCTGTTCTTTTTTAAACATTCTTTTATATTCTTTTATATCGAGGATAATGGAATAAGCACTTATGTGCTTTTTTTTACATCCATTCCCGGTGTGTATGCGGTTTTGTAAATTCTGTCATCTGTTTCCACCAGCACTTAATGGCCTACTCTTACGAAAAACGGAACAGGATTTAACGTGTGCGCAAGATGTTCTGCGTGCGTTCGCACACAGGACCTCGGTTTATAGTCTCATTCCGAAGGACTTTTGGGGAGAGTAGAGTCTGCACTGATGTTAAGTCCAGAGGAAAATATACCCCTTGAACGGGAATCGAACCTGGGTCGTCAGTTTGCGAGCGCGATGTTCTAACCACTAGACTATCCCGTCCCCTTCTGTGAAAATGTATGTGTACTGCAAACTAGACAGGAGTCCCGTTTGACTAGGATTACAAAGTAATGATATCCCATTCCGGGGGAGAGGAGGGGGGGGTGGGGGTGGAGGAGGAGGAGGCGTGGGGTTACAGAGATCTGACCTGGTTGATTCTGTTTCGAGTTTTCCTCCATTTCCAGCGATGAAAACTATCAGCGTTGTGATTGATCACCCCTGGGATGACCCTCACCTCCGCATGGTTCCAGTTGCGGAGAGCAGAGATCACTGTTCAGACGCAGAGAGAGAGAGAGAGAGAGAGAGAGAGAGAGAGAGAGAGAGAGAGAGAGAGAGAGAGAGAGAGAGAGAGAGAGAGAGAGAAGAGAGAGAGAGAGAGAGAGAGAGAGAGAGAGAGAGAGAGAGAGAGAGCAAAGTCAATAATTGCTGTGTCAGTAGATACTTCAGTTCTAATCGATTCATGGCATGACCAGGGGGACTGTTGAGGTTTTTTTTTTTAAAAGCTTTATTGTTTGGTTAGTATAGAAACGTGTGTGTCATTTGGATATTCACGACTTCCATCGTTTGATCAAAAACATGATTATCTGATCTGTCTACAAACTGAGTTCATCAAATCAATTCCCCCGTGGGGATGTAGGGGGAGCTGTCAGTATAAATAGGATCCTCACATTCTGGAAATTAAGTGCTAAAAAATTCCTCTTTTCGATCATTCTCTTTGTTTCTGCCTTTCTTCCCGTTACCTCCTTGTCTATTTCTCTGCCTTCTTGGTCCATTCTCCCGCCTTTTCCCGGAAAGGCTGAAAAGATAACATTGCTCTCTTATGCCCAAGTCGGATGTGCTGGGCCTGACCTGTCAGAGGCTTAACGGCAGCGTGACAGATTTTCACTCGTATAACAGACAATAGTTGCTGCCTGAGCATTGTATGAAGAAGAAGAAGATCAAATCAATGCCACACGGGGTAGTTTGGCTGACATTGAGAGACCTTGACCACCGTCACCAACAACCGATGATGACCTTGTATACAAGAAAAAACATTGTTTCTGCTGCAGACGTAGATAAATGTAATTATCAATACCTTTAAGTTCTGACATGCAGGCCTAAGTCTGTGAATACGCGAACTGCAAACTAAGCCAGAGTCCCATTTCACTAAGATTGAAGAGATGATATCCCACCCCCCAAGGGATTTAGAAGAGCTGATCAGGTTGATTCTGTTATTGAAGTATCGCGATTTTTCTGCTCTCGGCATTGAGAACTATCAGTAGGGTGACTGGGCGTTCCTGGCATGAGCTCCCTGCACGCACGGGTTCTCTCTCGTGTGGTAAATTGCAGAGTCAGGGAAGATCGCTTCCAGTTCAGTTTTAATCGATTAACAGCCAGAGGACTGTTCGTGGAATCCAAAAGCTTTATTTATTTTGTTACCGTTGAAAGCACGTGTCATTGATACCCACGACTGATATCATTTGATTAAAAGTGTATCCGAACTGTCCACAAACTGAAATTTTTAGAACTGTCTGCTGATTTCGTTACAGCAACGTCACATAGGGTAATGTTTGATGACAGTGAGAGATGTTGACCACTGCTATGAAGACGACGACGTGTGTATACATACAAGAGTACACATAACCCATGCTGCAGACATCAATAAATGTATGAATACGTGTTTATACTGACGCGCGAATCCGTGAAAATGTGTACAGCAAACTAAGCAACAATCTCATTTTTCCAGTACGGCAAGAGGCGATAACCCCCCCCCCCCCCCCCCTCCCCTCCCCCTCAAGGGGATGAAACATATCTGCCCTGTTTGATTCTGTTTCAAATGTGCGAGAGTTTCCCTCTATCTGCAGCAGCGATGAGAACTATCAGTGGGGTGATTGATCACCCTTGTCATGATCAGTTCCTTCCTCGCTTGGCTGCTCATGCCGTAAATTGCAGAGAGCTAGAGCACAGCCTGAGAGAACGTGAAACCAAATTACTGCTGTGTCAGTTGAGTTGAGATCGCTCCCAGGTCGGTTTGAATCGATTCGTGTGACCAGGGGTCAGTTCATGCAGTGAAAACATCTGTTTGGTGAAGGGTGTAAGCGGGTGTCGTTGACAGATCAAAGGTAGAGCCCTATAGCTGCACTGCTAACATGCAGGAATTCTGGTAGTGTCAGTTTTATTGAAAATGGATTACAAGAAGTAAAAATTTTAAAGTCAGATGAAGAGATAATAATGACAATGATACATACACCTACAGAATTGACGATAACAAGAGAATGGAAGAAAAAGGAGAACAATGACTTCTTCCTGTTCTTCTTCTTGTTCTTCATTATGCTCTTGTTGTTGTTGTTGTTGTTGTTGTTATTGTTGTTGTTGTTGTTGTTGTTGTTGTTGTTCTTCTTCTTCTTCTTCTTGTTCTTGTTCTTGTTCTTGTTCTTCTTCTTCTTCTTCTTCTTCTTCTTCTTCTTCTTCTTCTTCTTCTTCTTCTTCTTCTTCTCGTGGAGTTGGCACTGATGCTTACTGCAGAGGAAAAATCCTCTTGTATATAAAGATGTGTCATGTTGTGGGCGTCAATCAAAATCAATGAGTATTCACCAAACATGTGCGTGCGATGATAGCTTCAACAAGGGACAAAATATCATGCCCATGGAAAAGGTTTGCCTTGGTTGGAGGGCATCGACACTTGAACAGAGAGGCCTGGGGGTGTTTGTGCAGCACAGAGATCAATCCTGGACGCCTTTTGGCCCGCATGCTGAAAAGGGCTGGCCGCGCCTGGAGAGAGAGAGAGAGAGAGAGAGAGAGAGAGAGAGAGAGAGAGAGAGAGAGAGAGAGAGAGAGAGAGAGATTTATTTTAAAAATTATTTTAAATTTAAATTTTTTAAATTCTATTATATCGAGGATAACACGGGACCTCGGTTTAAAGTCTCATCCGAACTTTAAGGAAAGAGAGAAAGAGAGAGAGAGAGAGAGAGAGAGAGAGAGAGAGAGAGAGAGAGAGAGAGAGAGAGAGAGAGAGAGAGAGAGAGAGAGAGAGAGAGAGAGAGAGGGAGGGGGGGGTAGACACACAAAGTGCCAGGAGTTAAAAATGGGAACAGAACTGCAGTTTGAAACATCTGCCTAACTGGTCCACCCTCTCCATTCTGTCTCTGATTGTCTCTGTTTCTGCCTTTTCTTCCCTCTCTCTATTTGTATATAAAAGAATAAAATAAAAATATAATAAAATAAAAATATTTATTTACTTGTTTTATTCTTTTATATCGAGGATAATGGAATAAGCACTTATGTGCTTTTTTTTATATTTTTACATCTAGTCCATGTATGTATGCGGTATTGTAAATTGTCATCTGTTCCCACCGGAACACAATGGCCTACTCTTCCGAAAAGCGGGACATGATTTAACAGATGTGTGTGTGTGTGTGATTTGGTGTGTGTGTGCCTGTCGGTTTGTCTGTGTGTGTGTATGTGTGCCTCTCTCTCTCTCGCTCTCTCTCTCTCTCTCCCCGCTCGCTCTCTCTCTCTGTCTTGGTATGTCTCTTTCTGTGTCTGTCTGTCTCTCTGTCTGTTTTTCTCTGTCTCTGTCTCTGTCTCTGTCTCTGTCTATCCCTCTCTCTCTCTCTCTCTCTCTCTGTGTTGCACAGTACAGTTGACCCTCTCCCCTCCATCCATCCAGTCTACGTGCATGACCGTGCTGTGACCATTCTCAAAACAGTTGGTACTTACTCCGGAACGAAGGAAGGAAGGAAGCAGCGCTGCACTGCACTGCCGGCCCCAACAGCAGTACTGTCTACAGCAACAAGGACCCAGACCCCAGACTGGAAGGTAAACAACTGTAGTGGCCTGAGTGTTCGCAGCAGCAGCCAAAGTAGCATCCATGCAGATGATTGGGGGTTTACTTTTTTGGTGGTTTTTTTTCGGTTTTTTTTGGGTGGGTGGGTGGGGGTTGAAGGGGGATGGGTGTGGGGGTGGTGGGGGTGGGGGTGGGGGTGGTGAGGGTGAAGGGGATGGGTGGGGGTGGGGGTGGGGGGTCACCTGCATGTCTCTGCTTGGAGTTGAGCTAGATAGGTGTGGTGGTGGTTTGTGGCGAGTGTGGTGGGCTGGTAGTGGTGAAGTACATGGATCACTTTTTTATTTTTTATATAAAAAAATCAATGGTAAATATATAATACATAGATAATGCATGCGAACATATAAACAGCCAGCAAGCCAGCCAGCAAGCCAGCCAGCCAGCCATCCATCTATCTATCCATCCATCCATCCATCCATCCATCCATCCATCCATCCATCCATCCATCCATCCATCCATCCATCCATCCATCCATCCATCCAGATAGACAGTCAGACAGACAAACTGACTGATTGACTCACTGACTGAATGACTGGTAAGTTAAACTAGGCGGATGAACGAAAGAATGAACGAAATCAAAATTTCAAAGACAATGTGCTTTGCATTGTACTCTTGTGAAGAAAGGTGTGACATTCTCTACGCTCTCTCACTCTCTCTCTCCTCTCTCTCTCCCTCTCATCTCTCTCTCTCTCTCTCTCCTCTCTCTCTCTCTCTCTCCTCTCCTCTCTCTCTCTCTCTCATCTCTCTCTCTCTCTCTCTCTCCACACACACACACACACACATACACACACACACACACACACACACACACATCATACACACACACGCACACACACAAACTCAAAAGTTTAAAATTTTTGGATTTTGTGAAGTATGGTCTTGTGGTAAAAGTGCTATTGAGAGTGCATTCTCAGATTATACAGTGTTTTTCTGTCCACGTACTGAACAACTAAAAGGGGGCGTGGCAGTGTGTGTTCATAAGAGTATTTCATATCATGTGGGAAGGATATTGGAAAAAGCAGAGGACTGTGTTTTTCTAAAAGTAAGTAAATGTGTTTTCAACTCTTTTTCCGACATTCTTGCATGTTTTGTCTATGTAGCTCCAGAACGATCAGTGATATATAATGAAAACAATATGGCAGGATTTGAAACTCTCGAGAATTATATGACAGAAATCATGAATATGTATCCTGATCTCCCCTGGTTTTTATGTGGAGATTTGAATGCCCGCACTGGTAATCTTTCTGATGTTGACACAGACTATGACGACAGTCACATTCAACTATTTGATGATTTAAATGAGTTGTCTGACAATACCACACTGGTTAGCCGTAAATCAAAAGACGGAAGTGTAAATAATTTTGGTAAAAAGTTGTTGGAATTGTGTAAGGAATTTGAATTAGTTATTGTCAATGGCAGATCACAGGGTGATAAAGAAGGGGAAATAACCTGCATTGCTAACAGTGACAAGAGTATTGTTGACTATTTCATTTGTTCATTTTCCTTGTTTGAACTTGTCGATGACATGTTTGTTGCAAGTAGATGTGAATCAGATCATTTTCCAATTGTCATTTCTTTTTCCATAGAGTCTTTTGAAGAAACATGTGAGGAAGACATAGAGTTAGAGGAAATATCAAAATACGTGTGGAAAGATGACAGTGCCGGTTTATTTCAAAGTAATCTCCTTGACAGTGTACAGATTGTGTTTGAACATTTTACTGCAGCTCTCTGTAGAAATATTGATGAAGCATGCGAAGTTTATATCTCTTTTATACAGAGTGCTGCAGAAACAATGAAATTCAGCAGAAGAAAAACATTAAAGCTCACTCTCAGCCACCATGGTGGGATAATGATTGTGAAGAAAGTAAACAAGTTAAATATGACTTACTGAAGAGTTTTAGACACACAAACTCTCAGGGAGATTTAGATGCTTTTAATACGTCAAAAGAAAAGTTTCAAATCCTTGTGTTTAGAGAAAACAAGTTGAACATAACAACACAATTTTAAAAGGATCTGAATGACTTATGCATGAATAAGAACTCAAAAGCCTTTTGGAAGAAACTGAAAGCACTGACATCTTTGAAACCAAGCAGATCAAATGAAATATCACCACGCTCATGGCTAGATTATTTTAAGTCACTGTTTCCCTTAAATCAGCACTCAGATGATACTGATTTCACTGAAGAAATTGAAAATATGTTGAATATGCATGACCTCAGTAATTGTGAAAATTGTGTTGGTTCACAACTTGGTGATGATATCACTGAGAGTGAAGTTTATACAGCCTTAAAAAAACTGAAGAGTGGTAAGGCTTCTGGTCCTTTTGGTTTGATGTCAGATTTTTTCCAGCATGCCACTGACATTCATGTCAGATTTTTATTGCCTCTGTTCAACACAGTGTTTTCATCAGGAACATACCCAGAAAGCTGGACACATGCTGTGATTTTTCCTCTGCATAAAAAAGGTAGCACTGCACATGTTGATAATTATAGAGGTATTTCATTGTTAAACATAATTGGTAAACTGTATAGTACAATTCTGAATGAAAGACTGACAAAGTTCTGTGAAAGTGCACACTTAATTCCTGAGGCACAGGCTGGTTTTCGCAAAGGTTACAGCACCATCGATCACATTTTTACACTTCAGTCTCTAGCACAAAAGTATCTAACAAAGAAAGGTGGTAGGTTTTATACTCTTTTTTTTAGATTTTTCCAAAGCATTTGACAGTGTTGACAGAATAAAACTTTTATTTCTGCTGCTGCAAAAAGGAATCCATGATAAAATGTTCATGACGCTGCAAAGCATGTATAAAAAGTGTGAAGGCAGCTGTGAGAGTCGGGGCTCACATTACTGAATATTTTGATTGTATTTCTGGTGTCAGACAAGGTTGTATGTTGAGTCCCCTATTATTTTCGATTTTTATTTCTGAACTAGAATCAGATCTCACTGGATCAGATACTCAAGGCATAGATGTATTTTCTGAGCCACTAGGCATACTCTTACTTATGTATGCAGATGATATTGCTTTAGTTTCAGATTCAGTTGTAGACTTGCAGAAAAAGATCAATTGTTTGGGAAATTATTGTAAGAAAATGGGGACTTTCTGTAAATATGGACAAAACTAAAGTAGTCGTTTTAAAAATGGTGGATTTACTAAGAAGTCTGAAAAATGGTGTTATTTAGGAAAGCAGATACAAGTAGAATCTAGTTATAATTATCTGGGTGTGGTTTTTGGCTCAACATTGAACTGGTCAAAATGTATCGAAAATCTCTCTGGAAAAGCATTGAAGGCTGTTGCTGGTATCAAAAGATCGTACTTCAGGTTAAAGAATCTTCCAGCATCTACAGTTTTTAGTATTTTTGATACAAAAGTGAAACCAATCCTCCTCTATGGTTCTGAAATTTGGGGTTTTCAGCAGTATCATGATATTGAAAAAATACAGGTAAAAATTTGCAAAATGGTCCTGGGGGTTGGCAGAGATGTTAAAAATAATATTTGCCTTGGCGATTGTGGTAGATATCCCATTTTTGTTGACACTGTTACCAGAGTAATCAAATATTGGCTAAACATTTTGGATATGCCTGATCAAAGATATCCCAGACAATGCTATAATACGTTGTGTAGACAGGATGAAGCAGGGAGAATAAATTGGGTAACACATGTTAGAAAGATTTTGTGCACCCACGGATTTGGTTATGTTTGGACAATGCAAAATTGTGGTAATTCCTCATCCTTCATGAAAGAATTCCAAATACGAATACAAGATGTGTACCAACAAAAATGGCATGACTCTCTAACAGCATACCCTGACTACTTAGATTATCACCCGATTATTTGTAGAGCAAATTATGTATGTGAAGTAGAATCTTTAGAATACCGTAGAGGTATATGTTTACTGAGGTCAAACAGATTACCTTTAAATGGAATTTCACGTTATGGCAAACCGATTACTGATCCATTCTGCTCTCAGTGTGATGGCCAACAAATTGAAGATGTTTGTCACTTTTTACTTGTATGCCCAAAATATGCTTATTGCGAAGAAAGTGTATTCCTCTGTATTATTACAGATTTCCATCGAATCTGAAAGTGCAGCTTCTTTGTATGAACACTAAACCTAGTCTGATGTTTAAAGTTGGATTATTTCTTACTAAATGTTTAGATATCAGAAGTAAGGATGTTCACCTTACATGAAAGTATATGATTAACTGTTGTTCCTATGGGCCATATGGCCTGCAAAAACTGAATTAAAATTATTGTTATATTGTTATTGTTATTGTTATTATTGTTATTGTTATTGTTATATTGTTATTGTTATTGTTACACACACAAACTAATACCCCCCCCCATCCCACACACACACACTTACCCCGCTCCACCCCCCCCCCCCCCCCCACAAACTTACAACCCCCTCATCCTACACTTTCACCCCCCCCCCATCCCCCCACCTCCACTCCCACCACCCACACCCCTTCTCACACCCAACACACATAATTATAACCCACTCACGTAACATTCCAAGGCTTGTAGCAGTTCAAAAAAAAAAAAGAAGAAGAAGACAAGTTTTTGCCTGTATTAAACTGACACACAAAACCATTTAGCGATTCACCGTGAAATCACAAGATACCCTACTAGGCCTATCCCCTCTTTCTGTCCACCAGAAGCTAACACTTGCTGGCCCTAGCCTAGCTCCTCATGGGCAGAGAGACAGACAGACAGACAGACAGTAACCAGAAGCCTCCCTACCTCTGAAAGGAAGGCTGTAGGTGAAGCAAGCTGGTGAATGAGAAAGAAGACTGCACACAGAGAGAGAGAGAGAGAGAGAGAGAGAGAGAGAGAGAGAGAGAGAGAAGAGAGAGAGAGAGAGAGAGAGAGAGAGGAGAAAGAAGGAGAGAAAGATGATTGAAGGAGAGGGTTAGATCGGGGGATGATAAAGACACCTTAGTAGCTTGAAATAGTTCGTGTTGTAAAGCGGTAAGGCTTTCCAGATCAACAGGTTTGTGAAGGCGTACCTACCACTTATCAGGCCAGCCACAGGTTTGTTAGTCAATGGGGTGTGGTGGTGTGGTGTGTGTGTGGGGGGGGGGGGGGGGGGGGGGGGGGGGGGGGGGGGGGGGGGGGGGGGGGGGGGGGGGGGGGGGGGGGGGTGTGGTGGTGTGTGGTGTGTGGTGTGTGGTGGGGGGGGTGGGGTGTCTGGTTGTCATTTTTTGGGAGGAGAGTCGGGTGTGAATGAAATATATGTTTATTTATATTTGATTTTGGGGAAATGATTAGTGTTTTGGTGGCCTATAAACTTTCTTCAAATTGGACGCTAGGTTTATCTATTCATTTTACATTCATTCATATCTGTTTGTTGGTTATGTAGTTTGTCAGATAGGTATCTATTTATTGATCTATTTTTCATATGTTCATTTATCTGTCTACAATTTATTTATCTATTTATGTGGGTTGGTTGTTTTTTTTAAATTCATGAGATTAGTAATTAACGTATATTTACTTATCTAATCTTATTCTTTTAACAGCTCAGTTAGTTAGTTTGTTGGTTATTTAGTTACTCGCTTGGCTAGTTATTTAGCTAATTAGTTAGTTGATTAGTCATTTGCTTAGCTACTTATTTACATACTTACTTAGTTGGTTAGTTTGTTCGTTTGTTGGACAGTTAGCCAGTTCTTCAGTTAGTTCGTTAAGAAGTTTGCTACTTTGCTAGTTTTATCAAGTAAGTGAGTGAGTGAATGAATGAATTGCTTACCTACTTATGTACTTACAAACTTACTAACCTATTTCATTTGCTGGCTACTTTTTATGTCAGATAAGTTATATGATGTTAACAACAGAGTTACCACTGGTAATCTAGTGCTCTGAAATATCATGTAAATATGCCAGAGAAACAGAATCTTAATACAAACTAAACTAGACTCTAGACATCATCAAAGAGATAGCTTTTGAACATTGTGACAAGAGTGCAAAAGAAACAAAAATCCCAAAACATAATAAAACAAAGCAAAACGAGATAACAGGACCATCTCATTTAAGACTATCCCCGTAGTCAGAATGCGGCTACCTTAAAGGTGGGTAAGTAAACACGGTCGCATACGCAAAATCTCACTATTGGTAAATATTGAAGTTGTAGTGGAGGAATAAAAGAAAAGAAAAGAAGTGAAGACTTCTATACACACATACTAACGAATGACGATGTGTCTGTACGTTCGCGCACGCGCGCGCGCGCACACACACACACACACGCGTGCGCGCGCGCGCGCACTCACATACTCACAAAGACAGAGCCAGACAGAGACAGACATAGAGATATATAGATAGATAGATAGATAGATAGATAGATAGAATAAGAAGAGAGAGAGAGAGAGAGAGAAGAGAGAGAGAGAGAGAGAGAAGAGAGAGAGAGAGAGAGAGAGAGAGAGAGAGAGGAGAGAGAGAGAGAGAGAGATTTTGTGAAATAGAAAAATCGGAATCACTCCCTCGAGCGCATAAACAACTTACAAAAATGCAAGGACACAGCACAGCGAAATGTTAGAACTATATTCTTTGGCGCACAAGAAAAGGTTTAAGACACAGGATAATGAAATATTAACACCAGATCTTGTACCAAAAACAACTCTCATTTAAACAAAGACAAAACTAGGCAAGACAAAACGAAACAAAACAAAAAAACCCAACAGACCACCAAGACAAGAACAACAGAAAACAAGGTGTAGACAGTGTTAATATAAAACATGCGGAGAGCTATATGGCGTGTTGGTTTTTTGCACATCTCCTTTTGTTATGACAGTCATGCTGTTTTTGGAGACACACATCTGATTCACACGAACTTCATCGCAGCAGAAACGACAGGGGAAACAGCTATACCAATGGTCAAGAACACACAAAGCCAGGGTGTAAAAATAACCCCCAGCACACTCTTAACTCACCGCTTTGATCCTACATCAAAGTCCTCAGAGAGAAGAGAAAAATGCAGACTTGTAACCTCTCCTGAATGCAACACGACAAAACCGATAGCGATAATCCTGAAAATACTGGATTTACAAATGGAACAGGAAGCAAAGAAAAAAGGGGGTAGAGCGAGAGAGAGAGAGAGAGAGAGAGAGAGAGAGAGAGAGAGAGAGAGAGAGAGAGAGAGAGAGAGAGAGAGAGAGAGAGAGATGAGAGAGAGAGAGAGAGAGAGAAGGAGAGGAAGGGGATGAAGGGAAGCATAGAAAAGAAAAAAAGGGCATTCATACAGACAGACTTATTCTTCTTCGTCGTCGTCGTCGAACGCTCAGAAAGCAACTACTGTTGTCTGTCACATGAGATAAAAGTGCGTTGCGCTGCCGTTAAGTAACTAACAAATCAGGACCAGCACATCCGATTTCGGCGTGGGAGAGAATTATTACTTCATAGTCCTTCTTGAAATAACGCAGGACAGTGGACCAAGAAGGCAGAAAGTAGACAAGCATGAGGTGACAAGAAGAACAGGAACAAGGCAGAAACAAAGAGAGGGATAGAAAAGAGGAGCGCTTTGATTTGTTGCTTTACAAGATTCAGCGCTATATAAAATCCATACATTATTATTATTATTATTATTATTATTATTAATATTATTATTATTATTATTATTATTAATTCGTAGCACAGAATTTCCAGAAGGTGGAGATGCTATTTATACTGACAGACTCCTGATATTCCCACAGGGGGATAAAGACAAACGACAGACAGACAGACAGACATTTCTGAGACGTTTACCAATAAAGGAGATTATCAATAAAACACAAAAGACGGCACTAAAGCTTCAGTTGTTTTATAGAGAGCATCATTTGAAACTGACCATTATCAGAAATTGAGTCCATAAGACAGCGGGGAATTTTTTTTAAAAACTATAAAGTTTGAGTGTGTACACGTACAAACAACAGAAGAGGCATGGGGAATGTGTGTGTGTGTGTGTGTGTGTGTGTGTGTGTGTGTGTGTGTGTGTGTAGCGATGAATCGTTGAAAATATTTATTTGCCCACATGCTAAAAACTGTAACTCGTGGAGGGTGGGTAAATCACTAACTTTGGGTGATTATTGGAAACAGATCTGTATTCTGTTTAGCATCCATCTGTCTGTCTGTCTCTGTCTGCGTATCTGGCTGGTTGCCTGCATCTCTCTCTCTCTCTCTCTCTCTCTCTCTCTCTCTCTCTCTCTCTCTCTCTCTCTCTCTCTCTCTCTCTCTCTCTCTCTCCTCGCTCGCTCGCTCGCTCGCTTCGTCGTCCAAACCAGCACCACGCACGCACGTCACACACACACACGCACCACGCACGCACGCACCAACACACACACACACGCACGCACGCACGCACCACACACACACACAACACACAACACACACCACCACCACACACACAAAACACACCACACAAACACACACAATAAACCCACTCTACAGAAGTCTCGCAAGTGATTCAAGGAAGTAGCAGGCCAGAAGACAGAGCTTTTTTTCTCTCCTGAACACACACATCTAGCAAGAAGACGTGAAATCACTAGATACCTTTTCTTCACCTTTACCAGCCGAAATGCTACCCACACGGCAGAAACCCGACACCTCCACCCACCCACCTCTGAGCGACCCAGTGAAGCAGCCTGGTAAGGAGGAACCACAGCAGATCACAGATGATAAAGTGTCGTGCATGCATCGTATTATCCACACGAAGATTTTAAGATTTGGCGTGAGTCAATGCCTACGGTGTCTTTCAGAAGCAGATGACAGATAACTATGCTTCAATTCGACCAGCCACCATTGCGCAGTGGTTAGCGCCTTGGATTACGGACTGGAAGGTCGCGGGTTCGATTCCCATAAGAGTCATAGGGATTTTTCGGACTCTGGCCGGCTCCTACCCAGAGTGAGTGTGCTGTGGGCTTGTGGGAAGACTGGGACCACACAGTCGAGCTTCATCCACTTAACGGATGCGAGTTTGAGAGTGTTGCTCAAATTACCTGACCAACACTGCAGGTGTCTGTATCTCTCGGACTCGGTTGACGCCGGGATATATTATGATAGTAAGCGTATAGAGTACAACCCTGTCAAGTAGTCTCAAAGCATATGCACTTCCACAGCAGCATCATTACGTCATCCTCATTGTCATTGATCATCATGCAATAAAAAAAATTGCCTCTGATTCGCTGGTCCCGGTTTCTCTGGTCTCATGGTGACCTCAGATTCGGTTTCCCCCTGCACTTCTGTGCCTGTGGCGAGTTTGTGTCAAAGCCTTTGGGGTTGGAGGTTCACGGGGGACGGTTGTTGGAGGGACGTTGTGGTGGTTGCCACCTCGGGTGGGCAACTCACTCAGTCTGGCTCCGCGACTGAGCTAATACTGTCGTTAGTAGGGGGCTTAGTAGGTGGTGTCCTGCGTATGTTAGCTCAGAACAGGCACCACTGAACACCAACAAAGTGACCCAGCAGCAGTGCAGGGCCCCTCTGGCTGGTGGCCCCACGGCGGCCTGATAGTGATGGGCTCCCTGTGGACTTCCGACCCTGAGGATGAGACATAACGAATCTGGGTATTGCTGTGGTGGGGGAGATTGGAATGAGCGGAGTGGGAACAGCAGGACGGGGGACATCACAGAAGATGAGGCAGCAAAAAAAACAAAAAAAGAAATCAAAATAACCCAAATTATGCTTCAATTCTGTTCAGACGTCTAAAGGATTGCGAGCTTGCTGCTTTGGTCAGAAAATCAGCTGTGTGTTGTTGTTGTTTTTTAAAGAAAATCCTTTGTGCTTGGAAATATTACTTATGGCTTATGTATTTTCTGTCATAATCGAAAACTAGTTCTTTTCTTGTTTGTTATTAAAGACACATTGAATGGTTATACACACGAAGAACATTAGGCCGCTGACAGGTCTGCACTTAAGTTGACTCAAGAGATCGTACCCTCCCCCCCCCCCCCCCCCTTCAACTCCCCAGACATAGCTTCCGAGATTCGAACCCATGACTTCATGGACCCACGAGAGAAAAGACATAGTTATAATTATGCTCTGTCCACTCAGATTTAGGGTCCATCTGAATTGTAAGAAAAGAGTTGACATTAACCGTATAATTTGAATCAACTACGCGCTTGTATTACACTTTTAGGTGTATCATACGCATTTATATTATATGCCTTTTATAAATCTCACTTTCTGATGGTAAAAGTTTGTTCTGTTTCTTTTTTTGAAACAAATTATTATTAAATAACCCTGACATAATTGAAACGGTCTATTCTGTAATGAAAAACAGCACCCACACATGTAGAGTTCTAATAGTTTAACAGTTCTGTTCAGTTAATTAGAAATTGGAATGTTGGGGGCGTCTTGTCAGAAAATAATGACTTTGTTTTATGGGTGGGTTGTTTTATTTCATAGTCTTATTTGGAACAGTATCCAGTTTTATCTAGCCCATATTGTTTAGCTGTTCATAACAGCGCGCGCGTGCACGAGCGTGGGCGCGAGTGAGTGTGTGTAGGGGAAGTATGCGTGCGTGCGTGCGTGTGTGTGTGGAGTGTGTGTGTGTGTGTGTGTGTAGGGGAGGTATGCGTGTGTGTGTGTGTCTGTATGTGTCTGTGTCTGTGTAGGAGAGGTATGCACGCGCGCCGTGCGTGTGCGTGTGTGTATGTGTGTGCGTGTGTGTGGCGCGCGCGCGCGTGTGCGTCCGTGTGTGAAAATGAGTGACTGCAAGTGTGCGTGCGTGCATAAGTGGGTAAGTGTGTTGGAGCGCGTACGTGCGTGTGTGCAAGTGTATGTGTGCATTAGTACGTATGTGTGCAGAACGGCACAGAGAAAACAATCTGGTGATCACATGAACAAGTGCAAACTGTGAGAAAACGGCACACCAAAAGCGCTAACGCCAGAGTCTGAGGCCAACAATATTCTATTGTTAAAACAAAAGAAAACTTCAACCAAAATGCAAAATCGTACACACACACGCACGCACGCAAACACGTGCGTGCGCGCGCACACACAAACCTCAACAAAACATGCAAAAACGCACGCACATGCACAGATAGACAGCAGACAGACAGACACACACACACACACACACACGAGCCTCAGTAAACATGCAAAACGCACGCACACCAGACAGACACACACACACACACACACACACACACCACACAACACACAACACACACACACACACACAACACACACACACACAACACACACACACATACACTCTATATACAAATATGTACACACATCTACACCCATGTATGTTCTCTCTCTCTCACATACACACAAACACATATACACACCCACTCACATACACACACGTGCACACACACTACACAACATAAAGCACACAAACACACACACCACACCAAAATACAAGCACACACAAACACACACACACACACACACCACACACCACACACACACACACCACAACACACCACACAATTGTCTAATATCACGTAATGTGAAAAGACGTTAAATTAAAGAATAAACACACACACACACACACACACACCACACACACACACACACACACACACACACACACACACACACACACACACACACACACACACACACACACACACACACGAAAACCTCAACCAAACATGCAAAAAAAACCGCACGCACACACACAGACTCACACACACACACACACACACACACACACACACACCACACACACACACACACACACACACAACACACACACAACACACCCCCCCCCACCCACACACGCACGCACACACACACGGAACGGAACAGAAAAGAAATAAAAGAAAAGAAAACCAAGGTGGCTGGACCATTATGAAAAGAGCTGTCCTAGAGGAAAAGAGAGACGAGATGAGAGAGAGAGAGAGAGAGAGAGAGAGAGAAGTGAGAGAGAGAGAGAAGGAGAGAGAGAGAGAGAGAGAGTATTCCGATATTTTTCCACACAGAAAAATCTGCGATGAATGCAATGCTATTTGGGGACATACATACATACATACATACATACACACATACATTACAGACATACGTGTGTAGAATTCAAACAAATCCATCAAACCAATAAACACAGAGAGAGAGAAGAGAGAGAGAGAGAGAGAGAGAGAGAGAGAGAGAGAGAGAGAGAGAGAGAGGGAGGGAGGGGGGGGGGGGGTGGAGAGGGTAAAGGGAAAAAGCTGCAAATCTTTTAGACACACATTGCCGTGAAAAACTAACATGCCTGAATCCATATTCGTGTTCTGATCCAGCAAACGAGAGCCCCTTAGAGCCCCTCACACACAAAAGTTTAAAAAAAACAAACTTGAAACATATCCCGAGATGTATAGCAAAGGAGGAGGACTGGAATTGTAAAAACAATAAACATAAAAGGATGGAGGCTCAGAGAGACAGAGGCACAGAGAGAGAGGAGAGAGAGAGAGAGAGAGAGAGAGAGAGGAGAGGGAGAGAGAGAGAGAGAGAGATTGGGACAATGAGAGAGGGAGAGAGAGGAGAGAGAGGATTGGGACAATGAGAGAGGGAGAGAGAGAGAGAGAGATCGGGAAAATGAGAGAGTGAGAGAGAGAGAGAGAGAGAGAGAGAGAGAGATTGGGACAATGAGAGAGAGAGATTGGGACAACGAGAGAGGGAGAGAGAGAGAGAGAGAGAGAAGAGGAGAGAGAGAGAGGAGAAGAGAGAGAGAGAGAGAGAGAGAGAGAGAGAGATTGGGACAAAGAGAATGAAGATCAAGGAATGGTAGAAAAATAAAGAGAGAGGGAAACGGAGAGGGGAAGAGAGAGTCTGAAGGAGATGAAAGATAGAGATAGGAGAGAGGAGAGAGAGAGAGAGAGAGAGAGAAGAGAGAGAGAGAGAGAGAGAGAGAGGAGAGAGAGGAGAGAGAGAGGAGAGAGAGAGAGAGAGAAGACACAAGCACGTAAAAGTACAAATTAATATACAGAACAACAAGGAAAAAAGAGAGCAGAGGAAGAAAGAATAAAGCAAATTATGTGTTTTTATGACAGCAAAGCAAACAAGCAAGAACCAACCAACTAACCAAAGAACCCCCACCCTCCGGAAAAAATGCAATGAACTTTTTCTTGTAGATAATAATAATGATATGACTTAAATCAGTGAGGGCAAAACAACAACAACTACAACAACAACAATAACAACAACAACACAAACAACAACCTAAAGAAACAGACAATTCAAAGCCGACACAGACAAAAAAAAATTAATGGCAAGCATGCACACAACAGTACTACAGAGAAAGAGTGACAATCAGGTAGGCAATGGGAGAATGAAGCACACACAGAGACACACGGACAGAATAGAAGATAGCTGCTGTCGTCACTTGTTGTATTTGGCCTGAGAACACGAAATAATAAATAATAAATAATTTTTAAAAAAGCCTTCGCCATCATTTCACACTCCACCTCCCTCTCGCCTTTCCTTTCTGTTCTGATTTTTTCTTTTTGCAGGGAGGGGGGAGGGTTAGGGGTTGGGGGAGTAGGGGTTGGAGGGGAGGAGGGGGGTAGGGACATTGCTCTTAATCACCTAAAATGTTGTGTGCCAAAGAATCCTTAAAGCATCAAACACGAAAAGGAACTTTTTTTTTTTAGAGAAAGATAGAGATTTAGAATTTATTTAAGACTTTGCACTAAAGTCGTCTTGTTTTTGCTCTTGTTCTTGTTCTTGTTGTTCTTGTTCTTGTTGTTCTTTTTGTTCTTGCTCTTGTTGTTCTTCTTCTTCGTCTTTCCACAACCTACTACTACTACTACTACTATATACTACTACTACTAATACTACTACTACTACTATACTACTACTCTATTTACAAACCTACTACTACTACTATACTACTAACTACTATACATCATCATCATCATCATCATCATCATCATCATCATCATCATCATCATCATCATCATCTATCTTCTTCTTTTCTTCTTCTTCTTCTTCTTCTCTCTTCTTCTTCTTGCTCCTTCTCCCCCTTTCCCCCTTTCCCTTCCTCGATCTTTTACTCTTCTCCATCCTCATCTTTTCTCTCTTCTCCTCCTCCTCCTCCTCCTCCTTCTTCTTATTAGTCATCCACTCAAAGTGATTTTTCTTTCTCGGATCCTTCCCCCCCCCCCCCCACTCCCCCCAAATATCTTGTCCTTCAAGCCAGCAGTCTCAGAGCAGCTCAGAACCATCGAACACACATCGATCCTGCTTTTTCCTCC
The DNA here is from genome assembly GCA_028751875.1 of Rapana venosa. Classification (NCBI taxonomy): domain Eukaryota; kingdom Metazoa; phylum Mollusca; class Gastropoda; order Neogastropoda; family Muricidae; genus Rapana; species Rapana venosa. The sequence continues at coordinate 31,351,011 of CM054147.1, read as the reverse complement.
CACCACGGGACACCACTCTGTGCGGGCAAAGCGGGGTCGCAGCAGACGACAGCAGTCAACGATCACCTCATGATGGCGGAAGCGATGGCCAATTGAAAAGGCGCTGATGTTTATCAGGGGATTTCCGGGCGGAATACGGAAGTGGAGAGCGGCGGAGATCAAGAGGTCAGAAATCACTGTGGATCAGCCCCTAGTGGTGGCCGAGAGGAAAGGTCGGGCTGGGAAGAGGTCGGGGTGGGGAGAGGTCGGTATTGTTCTAGCAGTGGCTGTGATGACCCTGACGGTGACTTAGAGCATCCTGCTTCATTTTCTGCCTGTCTGTTGTCTGAGAGAATGACTGAAGGTCATTTAGTGTCTCTGCTCGAGGGGATGGCTGGCTCAAGGTCATCATTATCTCCTTTATCTGACGCTGAACTGTCTGTCCTTCGTGTTGACTGATGTTTCTTTAGGTGTTGTGTTGGGTGTTTTTTTTTTCTGGCTGTGTTTTGTTTTTTTTTCAACCTGCTAAGGTCTTCGTGAGTTATTGAATTTACCATGCCGTTCAGGTGTAATTGTGTTTTGTGACTGATTTCACTGTCTGGCTTCTGACTGTTTTGTGTCAATTGATCCTACTGTTTGCTGATAAGGACGAAGCGAATAAGTAAAAAAAATATGAACTGGTCTAAGTTTTACGACTTCAAGAGATGACGAAGCAAACTAAGAAAAAAAATAAATGAGAAGAAGTAAACAACCAAGATTTTAGACACTCTGAATTAATAATAGAAGTAAGATAGGAATAAACAGACTGAACTTAGTAAAAAAGAAAAATCAAGGCCAAAGATTTTCAACACTTAATCACAGGCATCTGCTATATAAAGTCAATGCATCACAACTTTTGCGTAAATAAAACATAGCCTGAAGAAAGTTTTACCAGAAACCGAAATTTTGTTTTGCGAAACACTTGGGTGTTTTGTTCTTACTTTTTGGCTCTTATAAATGAAACATACATATAAGAAATACAACCCCCAACACTGCAATTGAGAAACACCGGGGACTTCATGTCATTCAATTCAAATACACCACAGAGCATAAACACTGATTACAAAATTACCTTGTAACAATATACAAATAACAAATAGACGCAGCACACACACTCACACACACACACACACACACACAACACACACACACAACACACACACACACACACACACACACACACACACACACACACACACACACACACACACACACACACACACACACACACACAATCATACCTCACTTTCATCCTCGAAGTCGGAGTGCGACTGACTACCTTAATGATGGGTTAAAATAGCAAAATACGCACAAATCTCACCATTGGTGAACCTCGGAGTTCTAGCCATGGAACGAAA
>CM054147.1:31334635-31344635 GCA_028751875.1 Rapana venosa | reverse complement strand
GGTCATCATTATCTTCTTGTCCTGTCTGTCAGGGCACCTTCCTCCGTCTGTGGGGATCGGTTTTCCCCCTTTTAGGCGGTGCAGGGCCCCGGTTATGTCCCCTGTCCTGCTCTTGTCTTGGGCGAGTTATTGGGACTTCACTGCCTGGGGACTCCCTACAGCCCGGGGAGGGAGATAGAAGGAACTGGAGTATTGTTGAGGGGGAGGGGGCAAGGGAGGGGTGGACAGATAAAGGGTGGACCCACAGCGTTTCAGAATGGACAGGGAAACCGTTTGTGGGGGAGGTGGAGGAGGAGGAGAAGAAAAAAGAAGAAGAAGACCAACAAGAAAAACAACACCAGCGCCAAACAACAGCACCAATAGGTTTTTGGAGCACAACGGACACCAATAAATGAATCTGCTGAAATACACGTCAGCGTAGTGTTTTAATAGCTCCCCAAGAATTTAGAAGGGGGAAGGAAGGGGGGATGGGGGGTGGGGTGAGATGAAGACTTGAACCATCTTCTACGCTGATGAGCAATAATGATAATGATAACCCAACCAAATTAAAAAAAGATACATGAACATTTCAAATACATCAGCGCTGCATTTCACAGTTCATTTCTCAAATTTTTGTGTGTGAAGAAAAGTGACCTCGCGTAGGTATTTCTTTAAATTTAGTTTTTAGGACATTAACACCGAGGTCCTGTGTACGAATGCGTGCAGAACATCCTGTGCACACGTTAAAATCTGTTATGCTTTTCGGAAGAGTAGGCCATTCATGGCAGATGACAGCACCACCACCCAAAGAAAAGCAACAAACAAACAAAAATCTGCATGCACACTGGTATCGTGTTTCGACATCATTTCCGAAGTCGGAATGCGACTACCTTAATGTTGGACAAAACGTTTGTATGTGCCAAAAACCCCTCACCATTGGTGAAACTCAAAGCTCTAGCTTAGGTAGCAAAATATCAATAGAAGAAGAAGAAGGAGGAGGAGGAGAGGAAGGAGAAGAAGCTTTAGCACCACAGATTTGCCACTAAGAGTAACCAAAAGAGCTGTACCGATTATTTTATATTTTACGTTTATTACCGATGAAATCGAGATACAATCATTTCTGTGAATTACTGCCACATCAATCAGAACAGAGAGCACACAAAAAAGTAGCAGACTCCATACAGGCTCAGTCATCAGTGCTGTTCAGCTGTGAGTCAGAACAACTAATAATTATTGTTAGCAGCGCACCAGACACTCCACAACAGACTGGGCAAGGCCAGGAATGTGTTTAGGGAGATGAACAATATCTGGAGATCAACTCAGTACAGCACCAACACCAAGCTGAAGCTATACCAGAGCTGTGTTGTGTCTACGCTCCTGTACGGTTCTGAGTGCTGGAGGATGACGGAAGTGGATCTTACCAAACTTCGATCCTTCCACACCATATGCCTGTGAAGAATTCTCCGGATCTTTTGGCCAGAGAAGATCTCCAATGAAGACCTACTACGGAGATGCAGGCAAGAAGACATGGGAACCATCATCACCAGACGACGGTGGAAGTGGATTGGGCACATCATCCGAAGAGACCCACAGTCAATCGCAAGAACAGCATTGCACTGGACCCCAGAAGGAAGGAGAAAGAAAGGAACACCAAAAGCAATGTGGAGGAGGACTGTAGAAAGTGAGATGAAGGCCATGCAGCACTCTTGGGGATCAGTGACTAGGTTGGCCCAGAATAGGCAGGAGTGGAAGCGCTTCGTTGCTGCCCTACACACCGCTGGGTGTAATGGCTAATGATGATGACACCAGACACTCAATGACAGGACTTTGCTGGTGCAAGCAGACCCTGACCTTGTGTTGGTCTCCTGCCCCTGTACTTCACTGTACAGGCTTCCTCCATATGAACATGTGCTCATCTTCCTTTTTTTTTTTTTGGAGGATAATGGAATAAGCACTAATGTGCTTTTTTTTACATCCTGTCCCCATGTGTATGCGGTTTTTGTTAATTTTGTCATCCGTTCCTACCGGCACACAATAGCCTACTCTTACGAAAATCTGAGCGGGTTTTAACGTGTGCGCAAGATGTTCTGCGTGCGTTCGCACACGGGGCCTTGGTTTATAGTCTCATCCGAAGGACTTAGAGCACTTAGGATAGAGCGAGACAGAGAGATAGATAGATAGATAAGAAGAGATAATGAAAGATATAGAGGAATGATGATAAGTAGAAAAGATATAGAGATTATATTACTGACCGGGTTAGAATCTCGTTCAAAAGGATTTTCTCGGAGTTAACATCCGTGCGACTCCACTCTGCCGAAGTCTTCGGATGAGATAGAAACGAGGAGCCTGTGTGATGGTCGAAATCTGTTCAAGACTTTCATGCTTAATCCTGCCTTTGTCAATGATAGGACCTTCGAATGAGCGTTGGAACGGATGACCAATTTCAAAAGTACGCAAACACGGGGAGGATGTGAAAAACACATAGTGCTTTTCATTATCCTCGAGAATAGTATCATAAAGTAAAATAAAAATTTCTCAATCCTCTATCATCTATCTATCATTATCAATAACATCTATCTATCTTTCTCTTATCTATCTATCTATCATATCTATTATGTATGTGATGATAATGTGAAATGATTTTTATTTTATTTCTAATTTATTTTTCTTTTATTTCTGGATAATGTGTTATCTCTTTGCTGCGTCCGCTCTTGTTTTCAATTCTATTACCATCTATACTAGCTCAGGTTATCCAGTTCCGTTTTTTCACTTAATTAATAGCAGTCATCTTTTTCTGTGGATGCTGCTAGTGTCTGGAAGGTATGGACTGTTGCATTGGCGATCTGTAAACCACCAGGCTTCATGTCTTCTTTGTTCAACCCAAAACCCAACATGCTTTAAAGCTCTCGTCGATTTACTTTAGAGTTCTTGGGGTTGTGATTATAGACTAGTCTTTCTGGCGACGTGGGCTGTCTACAGGCTGTCATGTCTTCATTTGGTTCAACCCAAAACCCCAACATGCTTTAAAGCCTCGCGCGCACTATTTACTTTAGAGCCTTTTACGGGTCTTCGTATATTATAATATACTCTTTTCTTTTTTTGTCTGTTTTCTTAAAGATACGAGTGGGTCTTATTGACTCCTGGAGATCTGTCATTTCAGTATATTTAGAATGGGAGACCCTGTCATTATAGGTTGTTTTTCTTTTTTCTTTTACCTGTCATCTTCATTCCATTCACATTCTACTCTTCTACCCATTCATTTTTTTTCGTTACAGGCCAAAGCAAAATACCTAGGAGCTATGTATATGCTTTGATGGGTTCTCTGTCTCCGTGTCTCTATCTCTGTCTTGTCTGTTCTTTCTTTCTTCTTTCTTTCTTTCTTTCTTTCTTTCTTTCTTTCTTTCTTTCTTTCTTTCTTTCTTATCTTTCTTCTTTCTTTCTTACTTTCTTCTTTCTTTCTTTCTTTCTGCTTTCTTTCTTTCTTTCTTTTTTCTTTCTTTCTTTCTTTCTTTCTTCTTCTGTCTGTCTGTCTGTCTCTGTCTCTCTCTCTCTCTGCATCCGTGCATGTGCGTGTGATTGCATGCGTGTTGTGTTGTGTGTGTGTGTGTGTGTGTGTGTGTGTGTGTGCTGTGTGTGCGTGCGGGTGTGTATGTGTGTGCATGCATTTGTGTACGTGTATGTATATGTGGTGGCGCGCACGTGTACGTGTGTGTATGCATTGCGCGCGCCGTGTGTGTGTGTGTGCCTCTGTGTATGTATGTGTGTGTTTGTGTGTGTGTGTGTGTGTGTGTGTGTTTGCGTGTGGTATATGCAGGTGTATGCTCATCTCTCTCTGTCTGTCTCTCTGTCTCTCTCTCTGTGTCTTTTTCTCTCCTTTTTCACCTTTTCTAGGAGTAGGCCATTGTATGCTAGTAGGAACAGATGGCAACATTTACAAAACTTCATGCACATGGGGACTTGATATAAAAAAAAACCCACCCCAAAACTCTCACACATTAGAACTTACTTGTCATCCTTAAAAAAAAACAATTTTTTTAAAAGAGAGAGAGAGAGAAAAAAAATGTAAAAAAAGAAAAAAAAGACTAAAGCTATAAAGTTTTTGTTTTTAAATCTGTAGGATATATGGTGTGTGAGAGAGAGAAGAGAAGAAAGAAAGAAAGAGAAGAGAAGATTAAGAGAAGAGAGAAAGAGAGAGAGAGAGAGAGAGAGAGAGAGAGAGAGAGAGAGAGAGATGAGAGATGAGTGAGAACGAGAGAGAAACAGAGAAACGGAGAGACAGATACAGAGACACACAGAGAGAAAATACACCACCACAACCAACAACAAAAAAGAGAAAACAGGAACAGAATGCTCATTAATTTCTTCAGCAAATCATAATCAGTATATAACACACGAATCTGCAAACATGTATTTCCTATCCATTCCCCTTTTTCCTGCCTTCCTTCCTTGCCCTTCCTTCCTTCCTTCCTTCCTCCCTTCCTTCCTTCCTTCCTTCCTACACAACTTCAACATAGAAAAACAACAACAATAATTTTCATGCCCAGCAAATCACAGAAAGCAGCACGCAGAACTGCACTGCAGCGTCAGTGTGTTGAAGGGAAAACTGGGCGATGGATGGATGGATGGACGGCAAGATTCCAGAGTGTAGTGTAGTGTGGTGTAGTGTAGTGTAGTGTAGTGTAGTGCAGTGTAGTGTAGTGTAGTGTAGTGTAGTGTAGTGTAGTGTAGTGTGTGTAGTGTAGTGTAGTGATAGTGTAGTGTAGTGTAGTGTAGTGGTGCTGGGTGTGCAAGTGTAGTGTCAGGTGAAGTGTAGCACTGTCATGTAGTGAACTCAATGTGAAGCTCGTGGTGTGGTAGTCAGTGCAGTGCAGTGTAGGTGGATGTAGTAAGTGTAGGTGTTCAGTGTAGTGTAGTTAGTGTGTGTATGTAGTGTAGTGTAGGTGGTGTGGTGTAGTGTGTGCAGTGTATGTATTGTGCAGTGTGTGTAGTGTAGTGTGTGTGGTGTAGTGTGTGTAGTGTAGTGTAGTGTAGTGTAGTGTGGTGTGGTGTAGTGTAGTGCAGTATAGTGTAGTGTAGTGCAGTGTAGTGTAGTGTAGTGGTGCGGGTTGCACAGCCAGTGCAGGGAGAGGACAGCACTGTCCTGTATGCAAACCCAATGTGACAGCCCATCGCTGGCTGGCCTGGCTAGGCTCCACTCTGCACAGTCAGCCTCCTCCACTGGAAGGAATAGAGGGCTTCACTTCCTAGAAATTATGGAAATGTAGGGTTGTGTTGTTGTTGTTTTAAAGAACTGGCGTAGTGTGTGTGTGTGTGTGTGTGTGTGTGTGTGTGTGTGTAGTGTGTGTGTTAGTGTGTGTGTGTGTATGTGTGTGTAATGTTGTGTTTGTGCGTGTGTGTGAAATCAAGTCAAGTCAAATTTGTATTTCCAGATGGTAAATTGAAAAAGCAATGCATTTGCTGTGTGTGTGTGGTGTGTGGGGGGGGGGGGGGGGGGGGGGCGTGGTGTTGTGTGTGTGTGTGTGTGCGTGCGTATGTATGTATTTGAGTGTGTGTGTGTGTGTGACTGTATTCAAGCATGTGTGTATATGTTTTCAGTAATATGAAGTAAAAGAAAAGGGTAAAATAAAAAGAAATGAAAAGAAACCATCCTGTCCTTACGCGCTACTGTTAGTATATTTGTTATACATGTTGAAAAACTGGAGACACCTCATCTCTTTCCTCCCCTCCCCCCCCCCCCCCCCCCCCCATCTCCTTGTTGTAATGGCATCAAAGCTGTGCTGGAATCACAGGTTGGTGTGAGGGGAATGTAACCAGCAGGTGGAAGTTCAGCCGTTTTTAAGGGAAGGTACATGCAAACTCAATTACACAGACCACAGTTTACTGACTGGGACAAGGTCCTAACATTTTTATGTCAGGATTCCACTGCTGAGAACATTATGTAAATTTGTTGCTTTCAGGAAAAGCAATATAGTGTGTGTGTGTGTGTGTGTGTGTTGTGTTTGTGTGTGTGTGTGTGTTGTGTGTGTTTGTTGTGTTGTGTGTGTGTGTGTGTGTGTGTGTGTGTGTGTGGTACTGTGTGTGTGTGTGTGTTGTGTGTGGTACTGTTTGTGTGTGTGTGTGTGTGTGTTGTGTGTTGTGTGTGTGTGTGTTGTGTTGTGTGTGTGTGTACTTGTGTGTGTAGTGTAGTGTGTTGTAGTGTGTGTGTGTACGCGTGCGCGCGCGCGTGCGTGCGTGTGTGTGGGTGCATGCGTGGGTGGCGTGTGTGTGTGCTAGTACATGATATGCCCCCATAAAACATGTACATGTTTTGACTTTTTGAGAATCAGAAAGAAAGGACAATGCAGAATATAACAAATAGAAGATGAAACAGAACATTTCTTCATCACTACTATCGTCAGCATATATATGCCGAAAACTGAAGACATCTATAGCTCCCTTCTTCATTTCCTATCACATCAAAGCTGTTCAGAAATCACCGACGTTTCAAAGAGACAGGCTGGTGTGAAGGGAAAGGTAGCTGGCATGTGGGAGTTCAACTGTCTTCAGCGGAAAGCACAATCATGCAAACTCCATTACACAGACCAGCCTTTTCCGATTGGATCAACTGCGAAAAATCTTGTCTGAGGATGCTACTGCTGAGAAAATGATCTAAATTTGTCTTTTTGAGGGAACAGTGTTGTAGCAGTTGTAGTAGTAGTAGAAGTAGTAGTAGTAGTAGTAGTAGTAGTAGTAGCTGTAGTGGTAGCGGTAGTGGTGGCGGTAGTAGTAGAAGTAGCAGCAGCAGCAGCAGCAGTAGTAGTAGCAGCAGCAGCAGAAGCAGCAGCAGCAGCAGCAGCAGCAGCAGCAGCAGCAGCAGCAGCAGCAGCAGCAGCAGCAGCAGCAGCAGCAGTAGTAGTAGTAGCAGCAGCAGCAGCAGTAGTAGTAGTGTGTATGTTGTTTGTGTGTGTGTGTGTTTGTATTGTGTGTGTGTGCTTGTATGTGTGTGTGTGTGTGTGAGTGAGTGAATATGTGTATGTATGGGTGTGTATACTTATGTGTTTATATGTGTATATGTTTATTATGAGTGTGTAGATGTGTGTGTGTGTGGTGTGTGTGTGTGTGTGTGAGTGTGTGTATGTGCATGCGTGGATCTATGCACGTGCGCGTATGTGTATGTATGTATGTATGTATGCGCACATGTGTGTGTGTGAGAGAGAGTATGTGCGTGCCTGCGTGTATGTATACGTGTACGTGCACGCGCGCGCACACGTGCAAGCTAGTGTTTGGGGAGCGGCTACATCTGCACATACTTCACCTGTTACATTGAAGGTAAATCACGTACCCACTTTACCACGACATAAAGACAGAAAACAGATGGGAGGAAGGGAGGGGGAGACGGGAGGAGGAGGAGGGAAGGAGTGGCGCTAAGAGGGAGGTGGAGAGATGGACGGGAGAGTAAACAATGCTGTAATGCTGTAATGCTTTATACAATACTGTAATTCTTTATACAATGCTGTAATGCTTTATACAATACTGTAATTCTTTATACAATGCTGTAATGCTTTATACAATACTGTAATTCTTTATACAATGCTGTAATGCTTTATACAATACTGTAATTCTTTATACAATGCTGTAATGCTTTATACAATACTGTAATTCTTTATACAATGCTGTAATGCTTTATACAATACTGTAATTCTTTATACAATGCTGTAATGCTTTATACAATACTGTAATTCTTTATACAATGCTGTAATGCTTTATACAATACTGTAATTCTTTATACAATGCTGTAATGCTTTATACAATACTGTAATTCTTTATACAATGCTGTAATGCTTTATACAATACTGTAATTCTTTATACAATGCTGTAATGCTTTATACAATACTTTAATTCTTTATACAATGCTGTAATGCTTTATACAATGCTGTAATTCTTTATACAATGCTGTAATGCTATATACAATGCTGTGATGCTTTATACAATGCTGTAATTCTTTATACAATGCTGTAATGCTGTATACAATGCTGTAATACTTTATACAATGCTTTAATTCTGAAAATAATTAATATCCCAGAAACGCTGCAAGTCAGCAAAAGGAGGAATGAATGATAGATAGACAGTCACGTCTGTGTGCATACAATTAATTGCCGCATTAGAAATCACAGATGCAAATTAGGCTGATATAAATGACTAAGCTGTCAGCGGGAATCTCTTTAAACTTTGTCATAAATGACACTAGCGTTGGGAAATACCTTGAATGTCATTATCCTTGGCTTTGTGTGTGTGTGTTGCGTTGGTACGTTTCCTCATATTTTTTTTTAGATGTCGTGATGTGTGAGAGGTGTGGCACACTGTCTCTGTCTCTCTTTGTGTCATTCCGGGCCTCTTTTATGTTATTTTTATTTTATTTTATTCTTTTATATCGAGGATAATGGAATAAGCACTTATCTGCATTTTTAGATCCAGTATTAAGGAGAGAGAGATACAGAGACAGAGACAGAGAGAGACAGAGACAGAGAGATACAGAAAGAGACAGAGAGAGTATATCTATCTATCTATCTATCTATCTATCTATCTATCTATCTATCTATCTATCTATCTATCTATCTAACTATCTATCTATCTATCTGTCTATCTATCTATCTATCTATCTATCTCTCTATCTGTCTATCTGTCTATATGTCTGTCTGTCTATCTCTTTGTCTGTCTGTCTATCTATCTATCTATCTATCTATCTATCTATCTATCTATCTGTGTGTCTGTCTGTATGTCTGTATGTCTGTATGTCATCTATCTATCTATCTATCTATCTATCTATCTATCTATCTATCGAGAGAGAGAGAGAGAGAGAGAGAGAGAGAGAGAGAGAGAGAGAGAGACAGACAGACAGACAGACAGACAGGCAGACAAACAAACAGGCAGACAGGCAGACAGACAGACAGACACACAGACAATCAGAGAGACCAGGCCTTGTAAGGACAGGTACAACTGTGCTGCAAGTTCACGTGTTTATTTAATGGAAAGGGATGGAGTCATTGGCCATGGGTGTGCATGACTGAGCACACTCGTGACATGGAAGCCATGTCACAGACTTGTCATTTGCGTGATAGTTTCAAACTGTGTCTGTGTGTATTGCACCAACCCCCACCCCACCCCACCTCACCTCTGTCATCCATGGGTGAAAGTTTTACGCAATGAATCATCTGAATCTGAATCAGCGGATGTCTGTCTGTCTGTCTGAATGTCTGTTTCTGTCTGTCTGTCTGTCTGTCTCTGTCTGTCTGTCTGTCTGTCTGTCTGTCTGTCTCTCTCTCTCTCTCTCTCTCTCTATCTCTCTCCTCCTTCTCCTCTCTCAGGTGTGTTTGTGTATGTATATGCGTGTGCGCGTGCGTACGTACGCGCGCACGCGTGTGTGTATGTGTGTTGTGTGCATGTGTGTGTGCGCGCGTGCGTGTGTGTGAGTCCGAAAATAATCAATAATTTATCATTCTAAAATGCCTTGATTTCTTCTTTTCGGATTCCCCAACGTTCTAGTCACAAAAAAGCACAGGACTTAAGTGCTGCTGGTAAACATTTATATTAAACAATGATATCTCATACCCCTAAAATCTAAAGCAACAACAAAAGACATGTAAAAAAAACCAATCAGACTATCAGAACAGAACAAAACAAAACCAAAACAAAATCAGGAACTCATTCAACTAATCTAGTCCTAAAGATAACTGGACACCTAGTAGCGGCAGCACCTGGACTTCTTTCATCTTTCTTCTCTTCTCTCCCTTAACTCCTTGGGGAGTCACTGGGTGCACTGCACTGCACTGCAATTTTTTTCCCCAGACCGTGTCTCTTAGGGCAAGTTTGAACCTGGCAGAGCCCATCCCTCTCCAGGTACAGTGTGCATGCTGGGTTCTGTTTGTGATCGTAGAACCCCGTGGAACACTTCCATGATTAATAATATCTTTCATGCCTAAAGTATGTCTTCTGCATGCGTATCAATTATATAAAGGAAGGTGATTAAAGCTCTGGGAGGTCT
>CM054147.1:31309635-31324635 GCA_028751875.1 Rapana venosa | reverse complement strand
CCATGTATTACTATTTTATTATTTTTAGAGTTGGAAATGAAACGTGTGTTTTATACAGTGTTACACACGCTGTGACATCTCGTGGAAAATGAAAACTGATTAAATACTGAAAAATAAAAAAGAGAAATGAAAAAATTGAAATTAACAAAATAAAGATAACTGGCAAAAAAGCACTGAAATCATATCTGCACTGTGCTGTTTTCAGAACACACGTTTTGCATTGATAATTATCTCCTTTTTTGGGGGGGTATGTTGCCAAATTCTGTGATTCTGCTTGTGTCGTGCTTTGCACAGAATGTTCCTCGAAGAGTGGTACCGTGACAAAGTCAAAACTAAACACAAATCTTTGAACTTATTCATTGAAGTATTTTGTCACCAAATAGCACACAAAGACCTACTCTCCCGAAAGGGGGAGCGGGTTTTGATACGCGCGCAAGATGTTCTGCGTGCGTTTGCACACGGAACCTCGGTTTTTTAGTCTCATCCGAAGGACTCGACGGAGAGAGGAGCCGCTACTGATGATAAATCCAGGACACAAATCTCCTTTAACGGGAGCCTCAGTGGTGGCTCAAACTCAAGCCGTCAGATCACGAGCGCCACGCTCTACCCACTAGGCTACCGCCCCCACTTTTCCCCATAAGGAATATAAAAACTAATGCATCGTCTTCCTCTACGCGAGTCCCAGTATCTAAAATCAAAAAGGAAATTCCAGCAGAGCAGAGCATCAAAGACGGCCCAGATGATCCCCAGTGGAGCACTTCCGCATCAGCCTTGGCACTGAAATCTGTGCTGTTTTTCCTGCTGTTATATTTCCCCACAGAGTTGCACTAAACTTTGATCAAAGAGGTCTTGGTGAGCTGTGGTGTGCTTGTGACCTTACAGAACAATTGGCTATCGATCGATTGACTGTTGCCGTAACTTGCTGTAAGTGTGTGTGTGTGTGTGTGTGTGTGTGTGTGTGTGTGTGGTGGTGTGTGTGGTGTGTGCGTGGTGTGTGTTGGTGTGTGTTAGTGTGTGTGTGTGAGTTGTGGTGTGTGTGGTGTGGTTTTTTTCTGTGTCAAGGTTTCTAAAGCGTGTTGTGTTTGCTTGTAGTACATTTAAGTACTCTTCGCGTTTTGTCTTTCGTTTTAGAAAGAGATTGTTTGAAAAGTGTGGTATTGTGTGTCGCCCCTCTCTCTGGATATTTATCTTTATATTGTGATTATTACATTTCACTTTGCTAAATGATTCTATTATACCATGTTTACTTTTGTTTTTACCGAGGGATGGACGTTAAAAAGCCTTGTACTTATTCTATTTCCCTCAGAAAATAAATCTCTCTCTCTCCATATATATAATATTATATATATATATATATATATATAATATATATATATATATAAAGAGAGGAGGGAGAGATGAGTGAGATGAAATATCCATTGTTTATTCTTTGTTTTTATTTCGTGATTATATGTTTTCGTATTGATATAAAACATTTTCTGCGGGTTTTTGTGCTACCTGCAAATTAAAAAGGTTGGAAAGATGGCTGCATGTATTCGTGTGATGTGATTGCTCCCATTTCTTAATTTCTATTTGTAGTGTTGTGGTTTGCTTGTTTGTCTGTTTGTTTATTTAATTAGTTTATTTAGTCATTGCACTTTGCAGGCTTGATTGCCTTTTTGTAAACTTTACGTAGATGCTTACTTTTGTTACATTATACATTACTTTACCCACACTGCATGCCTATGAAAGTGGGGGACACATAGGACATGGAGAGAGAGAGAGAGGGGAGCAGACAGACAGACGGACAGACAGACAGACAGACAGAGAACGATGAAAACAGAGCCCAAATAACGTGAAGAAAATAGAAAGAGGACGCATGCAGTGAGGAGGGGGAGGAGGGGGGGAGGGAAGGGGAGAGAAAGCCTGGACACATCACCCAGACACAAAACTGTCACCAATCTTTTCTAAGTGTCCTTCAAAAGGCAAACACACATTTCCATCCACCACCCCCACCCCCTCACAACCCACCCCACCACTCCTACCCCAACCCCACTTCTATACCCCTCCACCCCCTCAAGGAAGCCATAACCCACACTCGCCATCACCATCACCACCACCACCATCCACCACCAGCCCCTAGACACATCCCAAAATGCCTCTGGACTCGCGCACACGAACTGAATGAGCCAATCACGACACGGCACGATTGCTACTGCCCACTTCTCTGGGATCAAGCAGCCATGCTCTCTTACACAACAGTGAGTCACCAGGCTAGACGGCGGCCATATTTCCACTTCCTGTCAAAGCGACCAATCAGTTAATTAGAAGAGATTGCCACGTGACAAGTCAGGGGGAAGCAAAAAAAAACCAACCCTTCTCTCTGGGTCTGGACTGTCTGGTGGCGGGCTTGTTCAAATTTCATGAGGAATGGGGGGGCCCGAGATTTAGACAGGGAGGGAGGTGGGGGGTGGGGAGGGGGGTGTTAGGCACCTTCCTTGGTCCCCTGGCTGCAGCAGTGAGAGAAAAGGCAATTAAAATGCATCTGGATGTCCCCTTAATGACTTGGGTAATGATGATGAAGAAGATCTTGCGCGCGGTGACGTAATTTGCATATTAATCAGGGCCTTAATTCGTGCCTGGGAATGCCTAAGTTATCGCATTCATGGTGTGGATTGTGTCACTTCCTGCCGGAAGGTAACGAGGCAGATGTCATTCTGTTGTTCCAGCGCGGGTGCCTTTGCGCATGGAAATGGAGGAATAAGGGCGAGAAGGGGGTGGAAATGATGTTAGATTATCATAATGTATGACTGTTTCGCCTTGGTTTCCCCCGCCCCCTTTCTTTGTCTCGCTGGTTCCCTTTTTGTGTGTCTGTGTGTCTGTGTGTGTGTGTGTGTGTGTGTGTGTGTGTGTCTGTGTGTCTGTCTGTGTCTGTCTGTGTGTGTGTGTGTGTGTCTGTCTGTCTGTCTCTCTATTATTAAGATGTATCCCTATGGGCAGGCACATGAGTGCTTATTCATTATCCTCGAAATAAAAGAGTTTGTCAGTGTCATTGTCATTGTCATTGTCATTCTCTCTCTCTCTCTCTCTCTCTCTCTCTCTCTCTCTCTCTCTCTCTCTCTCTCTCTCTCTCTGGGGCCTCTTCGACCCCTTGGAAACTCCCCCAAGCAAGCATGGGCGTGTGACAGCGTTAGGAAGAATATTGAAGAAGATAAGGAGACAGAGATTATCATAAGAAAGACAGCAAGACTTCCATGCGAAAGGAAAGACAGACAAACGGATTGACAAACTGACAGAAAGAGAAGAATTGAGGACAGAGAAACAGAGACTGATAACCAAGGAAAACTGTCCGACTACAAATAAATGGAGAAATGTCTGATACAGACAAGCTTCTTCTTCTTCTTCTTCTTCTCCTCCTCCTCCTCTTCCTTCTTCTTCTTCTTCTTCTTCTTCTTTCTTCTTCTTCTTCTTCTTCTTCTTCTTCTTCTTCTTCTTCCTCCTCTTCCTCCTCCTCCTCCTCCTCCTCTTCTTCCTCCTCCTCTTCTCCTCTCCTCCTCTTCCTCTTCCTCCTCCTCTTTTCCTCCTCCTCCTCCTCCCTTCTCTTTCCTTCTTCTTTTCTGCTTTCTCATCATTCTGATTCTTTCTTTTCACTCCTCGGCTATAGTTCCCAAATTCACCAATAGTGAGGTTTTGTGTATGCAGCCGGTTTTTACCCACCATTAAGCTAGCCGCATTCCAACTTCTAGGGCGATTATTTTGATGTTTAGAGTACAACTTGTACAAGTCTCGCAAACGTCGACCTTTTTTCTTTTCTTTCTTAAACCATGTAATCTAAACTCTTATAGGGTCTTACTTTCTATGCAAGTGAAGGGAACTAGCTCGCGCTCTAGACGTGATTACTGCAGACATCATGGATTCCTTGTTTATTGTTTTCTTTATTCTTTTATTTCGAGGATAATAGAACAAGCACTCATGCACTTTTTTTTAAACATCGGGTCCCCGTATGCATGCAGTTTGTAAATTTTGTCATCCGTTCCCACCGGTACATAATGGCCCACTCTTACGAAGAAAAAGCGGGTCGGGTTTTAATGTGTGCGCAAAATGTTCTGCGTGCGTTCGTTCACGGGACATCGGTTTATAGTCTCATCCGAAGAATGCTTAGTCACTGTTACATGCGTTTGTGTACATGAAGGACAGAGCAAGAGAAAAAGAGATAGGGATGAAAACAGCTAGAGGAACAGGAAAAAGACTAGAGAGGAACGAAGAAAGTAAGAGGGAGGAAAAGTTAAACGCTCGCGCGCGCGCGCCCACACACAAACACACAAACACAACAAACAAACAAACGAACACTCATATAGATAGACAGACAGACACAGACGCACAGGAAACAGAGACAGACATAGACAGACAGACATAGACAGACATACAGAAAGACAGACTGACATAGACAGACATACAGAAAGACAGATAGACGGTCAGAGAGCAAGGGTGGAACGATACAAAGGTCATCGACACAGCAGCATCTGTGAGAAACACAACTCAATCTCGCCTCCCTACCCCAACCCCACCCCCCATCCCTCCTTCCCCCTCCACATCCCAGATCTTTCCACCCCCACCCCACCCCCACCCCCACCCTTCCATCCACTTTCTACATGTTCTGGGAGGAACTCCCCCCCCCCCCCCAAAAAAAGGTAGGGGTGGTAGTGGTAAAGAAGGCGACAAGGTGGCCACACACACACGCGCACACACACGGAGCAGACGACACAGCTGTACCCAGACACAACCTGGCTGACCTTGAGGTCGAACACAGACACCCTCATGTTTCTGTCCACTCCCCTGATAAATGGACCGCCAACAGCTCGGCCACACTCCACTGTTACCTGCTAAGCCCCTCCCAACCCCCCCCCCCCCAAAAAAAAAACCCCCAACAACAACCAAAAACAAAAAACCCAAAAAACAACAACCCCAACAACAAACAAACAAACAAAAACCAACCAACATACCAAAAGCAAAAACTCCAACAACAAACAAACGAAACATTTCGTTTAAAAAAAAAGAAAAGTAAGAATGAATGTAACAAAATTATGCTGTAGACTTGCTAAGATAGTGATGAAGATGTTCGTTCAGAAGAAAGTATGATTATAATGCACAGAAATATTAGTGAGCAACAACAAAACCAGCAGCTTTTATAGCGTGCTGCTTCCAAAACTTCAACATTACACGTATTTCATAGAGCAGTTGGAATACATGTTCGATGGTGACTCCGTCTTGAAATTTTGTTTTACAAACCATGACACAAAATGACATTGACGAACGGGTTAGCAATATGTGCAAAACATTTTTGTTTAAATGAACAGCACCACATCTTCATAAGTTATACGTGAATTGACATAATATGCACTTGTTTAGCATCTTGTAAGTAATTTTGTTTATTATAATCATGTAGTGTAGTGTGTATGAAATATCCTACACTCTGTGATGTGTCATTTAAAAAAACCCACAACAACTTCACTACACTACACTGCACTACACTACACTGCACCGCACCGCACCGCACCGCACCGCACCGCACCGCACCGCACCGCACCTCACCACACCATACCACACTACACTACACTAATACTACACTACACCATACAACACCAAACTACACTACATAATACTACACTACACCATACTTCACTACACCACACAACACCAAACTACACTACACTACACTACACCACACTACACCACACTACACCAAACTACACTACACTACACTACACCACACCACACTACACTACACCACACCACACCACACCACACTACACTACACTACACTACACCACCCACACCACACCACACCACACCTCACCACACCCACTAACAAACAGAACATTTCGTTTAAAGAAAAGTAAGAGTGAATGTAACAAAATTATGCTGTAGACTTGCTAAGATAGTGATGAAGATGTTTATTCAGAAGAATAGTAGTGGCACTACACTACACTACGCTACCCTACCCTACCTTACTACTACATCACGCTACACCACACCACTCTACCTTACACCCTTATTGTGCAATTACAATAGTACAACAACATCAAGTATTCAGCTTTAAAGTCAAGGGAATACCATGAAATTGGTGGAATAACGAAGTCTTACCCTCTCCTCTCCCCCCCCCCCCTACCCCTACCCCCACCCCCCCCCCACCCCCTCAGTGCTATACAAGGCAAGACACGGCCCCTGGTATGAAGTCCTGTCGTCTGCCACAAACTGATGGACAAGTTGTAGCTGTTTTCCTGCACTCGTTTTCCTCCACTTCTACTTTCTTGAACAGCTTCAGCTTCTCTCGACACTTTTCGACCTGGAGTGACTGTCTAAAGCGTTACAGCGTCTCGTGATACAGATGCATCAACGCGGTACATTTCTTTCAATCTTCCAGAATTTTCCAAAATAAGCAGAAGGGTTTGGTTGGGTTTTAAAAATAATTTTTTTTATATAGTCCTTCATCTTTTGGAAATACTTGACCCTGGACACAAACTCACACACACCCATACATACACACACACACACTCACTCACACACACACTCACACACACACACACAGTCACACACACACACACACACACACACACACACACACACACACACACACACACACACACACACACACACACACACCTGGATTTGACCAGATACGATTATGTGCATTTCTCTTTCACCTCTCTTACTCTCTCTCTAACTCTCACTAGCTCTGGCTAATTCCATGTCTGTCTCTCAGTTTATGTCTGTCTCTTTCTTTCTGTCTTTCCTATGCACACACACACACACACATACACATGTAATGTACCATTCAATGTACCATCTCTAAATAAAAACTTAACTTTGACTATGTCTTTGACACACACACACGTGCGCACGCATGCACGCATACTCACATCACACACACACGCACACACACACGCACACACACACACACACACACACACACACACACACACACACACACACACACACACACACACACACAACACACACACCTCTATGTTTGTTCTCTTCTGCGTACAAAACCTAGCAAACATTGTTTGTAAATTAGCCAGCCCCTATAGTAAACAGAGCAAAGAATGAGAAATGACAAAGACAAAAGACTGCATCTGTTGAGAGCACACACAGACACACACATACACACAAGCACACACAAGCACACACACACACACAAGCACATACACAAGCATGCACGCACGCACGCACACACAGACACACACACACACACACA
This sequence comes from Rapana venosa, assembly GCA_028751875.1. Taxonomy (NCBI): domain Eukaryota; kingdom Metazoa; phylum Mollusca; class Gastropoda; order Neogastropoda; family Muricidae; genus Rapana; species Rapana venosa. The sequence continues at coordinate 31,317,398 of CM054147.1, read as the reverse complement.
CGCAAATACGCACACAAATACACTCACACACACGCACGCACGCACACATACACCCATAATACATAAAATGCATACATACATACACAGGCCGCGCACACACACGCACACACATACACGCACACACGCACAAACATACACTCACACACACACGCACATACACACATACACACATAAATAATAATAATATCATCATCATCATAATCATAATAATATATAATATAATGGAATTTACATACACACATACATACACACACGCACGCACACACATACACACGCACGTACGCACGCACGTACGCACACACATAACACACACGCATACACACACGCGCGCGCGCACACACACACATACACACATACACACCGCACACACACACGCGCACGCACGCACATACACACACACACGCACGCACACACACAAATACGCACGCCACACATGCACGCACACACAAATACACACACAAATACACTCTCACACACACAAACACAAACACACATACACACATGCATACATACATACACACATACACACACATGCTACACACACGCACGCACACACACATATACACACACATTCACACATACACACACCACACACACATACACACACAAACTCACACACACCCATACATACACACACACTCACTCACACACACACAGTCACACACACACACAGTCACACACACACATCACACACACACACACACACACACACACACACACACACACACACACACACACACACACACACACACACACATATATATATATATATATATATAATAATAATATAATATAATATATATATATTATATATATATATATATATATATATATATATATATATACTCACACACTAATTGAAAAAGCGAAAGAAATGAAGAGTGACAGAGACAGAGGACAACATCAGTGCAGGGGTCAGAGGTGACAGTGGCTTAAACACAGTCTGATTCATAATACTTATAGTGTGTGTGTGTGTATATGTGTGTGTGTGTGTGTGTGTGTATGAGGCGCTTGTGGTTGTGTGAGCTTGTGTGTGAGTGTGTTGTGTGGGTGTGGGTGAGTGTGTGTGTGGTGTGGTGTGTGTGTGTGTGGTTGTTGTGTGTGAGCGTTGTGTGTGTGTGTGTGAGCTGTGAGCGTGGTGTGTGTGTGTGTATGTGTGATGTGAGTATGCGTGTTGTGCGTAGCGTGTGTTGTGTTGTGGTGTGTGTGTGGTGTGTGTGCGTGCGCGTGGGTTTGAGTATATGGTGATGTGGTATGTGCGTGCCTGTGCGTCGTGTGTCTGTTGTTCTGGTGGCTTGTGTGTTAGTGAGTTTAGTTGTTTCTGCTCGCGCGCGCGCTTGTCTTAAACTTCGTGGTCTGGGCCCTGTGTTCGTTTAGTTATTGCCAGGTGGTGCAGAGGCATTGAGCCACTCAGATTTAGACAAACCGCTGAGATTAAGACTCCACTTTTCTCTCGCTCTCTCGCCTGTCTGTCTTCGTGTCTGTCCCTGTCGTTCTTTCTTTAATTCCTATCAAGCTCTGTCTCAGTTGCTCTTGATCCACACACGGAATCGCCAGTCACAAACCAAGAAACGTAAGAACCAACACACATTAATACCTCCCTCTCACCCAGCGTCCTCAATACGTCTGACTATCCAGTACTGCTGTTGCTTGTTTGACACTGATTCTTCTGTCAAAAGCGATCACGTCTCATTGTCTGTTTCTTTTCACAACGTACGAGCGATGACACAGAAACACACACTGTACCTTCAGCACACACACACCACTCCTAACACAAACACCACCCACCAAACTCACAATCGCTTCGACTACGACAGACGTGAGGTTGCAATTGGTTTGACACAGATTTAACATTTGCGAAATGTAAAAAGCCGTCCCCAAATTTACATGTTTCTCAATTTTGTCATTTCACTTGTTTACCAATTTTTTACAACATGATTGACACTATTTAATCATCAAGTATTCACATCACTGACAGTAATAAGCATTACACCTGCTCGTGAAAGAGCAGCTCACAATTTTTTTTTTTTGTTGCTTTTTGTCTCCACTAGTTTTGGTTGCCTATCGAGTGCTTTTTTTAAATTTTGCCAAAATTCTGTTGGTGGAAAATTGCTTCGAAATTTCACCCCAGTAGATTTACATGTTTGTCCAATATATGTTTTCAATATCCAACATTGTTTACCCAATTTTATTTATTTAATCTATTTATTTATACCACTTTAAGTCACAAGATTTCTCTGCGTGAAATTCGGGCTGCTCCCCCCGGAGAGAGCGTGTCGCCACAAGAGCAGCGCCACATTTTTCTTTTTTCTTTTTGTTTTGTTTTTGTCTGCAACTGTTTTTGTTTCCCTATCAGAGTGGCTTTTTTCTACAGAATTTTGCCAGGGACAACTCTCTTGTTGCCGTGGGTTCTTTTACGTGCGCAATAATTATGTGTAACACACAGAACCTCGATTTATCGTCTCATCCGAAAGACTAGCGCCCAGACCACCACTCATGGTCTAATGGATGGGGGAAAAGTTTCGGGCCCAAACGAGATTCGAACCACCGCGCACACTTTCGACCCAGACTTTTCGCTTTCTAGACAGGTGCGTTACCTCTAGACCACCGATCCACCTCAATATATGTAAGGAAGATGCTTCGAAATTTCAACCCAGTGGAATATACATTTTACTTAAACGTTGTTTTCGACAGTTTCTACAGCACATAAGGGCTAACGCTCTTCCAAAAGGCAGAATTACTTAACAACTTCAGATCTCAGAAGAAATGGGATATGCTATAAGCTGAATTGCTATCTTTCTTGTTTTTTCTTTTGTGTGTGTGTGTGTGTGTTATATGCTGTAAAACTTGATCGTTGGATGGGTGGCCGAGCAGGCTGATAAAGGCAGACAGAAGAAAGCATAGCATGATGTATGTACACGTGTAAGCCGACATGCCGACATGCCGACAGACTGGCAGGTAGGCACGTGAGAAGGTGGGGAGACTGGCTGGTAGGCAGATGCATTAGAGACACAAAAGTAATCGGATGTGCAGGAATGCATGCACAGGTGTGTGCTTGCTTACACACGCACGCACGCACGCACACACACTCACACGCACTCACACAGATATATATATATATATATATATCTATATATCTAACTATATATATATATCTATATCTATCTATCTATCTATCTATCTATCTATCTATCTATCTATCTATCTATATATATATATATATATATATATGTGTGTGTGTGTGTGTGTGTGTGTGTGTAGGTGTGTATATATCAATATATATATATATGTATACATATGCATAATTATATATATATCAATATATATATATATATATATATACCTCAACATAATACATGTATTAACATACACATATACATGTAAGAGAGAGAGAGAGGGGGGAGAGAGAGGTGGGGTGTGTATTGGAGTGACCGCTGGTGTGTGTTTATATCACCAAGTAGTGAATAGACATTAAGCAAAACCACACACACACACACACACACACACACACACACACACACACAAACCTCCCCCCCCAACTCCCCCCAACCATCCCCCCCCCCCCCCACACACACAAAACCTATTTTTTCTCAAAAACTCTACACTACACCTGTACAAACACACACACACACACACACGCTCACACGCAACAACCCTTTTTATATTTCAGCACAGCCATTCGTACCGCTAATGAAACGGAAATTGAAAGAAACAAAAACAAAACTCAAAACAAAATAAACCAGCCAACACATAATAATAAAGAAACACAAAACAAAAAAGCCAAATCCAACCGAACAAACAAACAAACAAACAAATAAACAAGATTAACAAATTCAAAAGCAAAAGAAGCAGAAGAAGAAGCAGAAGCAGAAAAAAGAGAAGAGCAAGACGCGCTCTATTGAAACAGAGGCTGCAGGCGACATTTGCAAATGCTCAATTGAATCAAGGGCAAACTAATGACACCATACAACACCTTTGAAAAGAACATGCCTCAGTCACGTACAGTCTCTGTCTCGCTCCGTCTCTGTCTCTGTCTGTCTGTGTGTCTCTTGTCCATCTCTTTCTGGTGTCCGTCTATCTGTCTGTCTGACTGTGTGTCTGTGTGTCTGCCTGCCTGCCTGCTTGTCTGTCTTTTTCCATCTGTGTGTGTGTGTGTGTGTGTGTGTGTGTGTGTTTCTTCCTGTGTGTCTATCTGTCTGTCTGTGTCTGCCTGCCTGTCTGTCTGTCTGTCTCTGTCTATGTCCCTCCCTTCCTCCCTCCCTCTCTCTATCTCTCGCTCTCTTTTTCTGTCTGTCTTTGTCTGCCTCTCTCTGTGTCTCTATCTCTTTCCTTGCCTATCTGTGTGTGTGTGTGTCTGTCTCTCTGTCTCTGTCTGTCTCTCTGTCCTTGTCTCTGTCTCTTTCTCTGTGTCTTTTTTCTGTCTTTGTGTCTATTTCTGTCTCCCTCTGTCTTTCTGTCCCTGTCTGTCTCTTTCTTTCTGTCTGTCTGTCTGTCTGTCTCTCTCTCGTGTGTAAAACAAAGACCAACACAATCCTTAAAAGAAAACAAAACAAAAGAGAAAAAACATGAATAAACAGAAACGAAGCAGAAGGAAAAGTGTTTCCTTTCTTGAAGAAACAAGGAATAAACGAAAGAAATGGTGTGGTTGCCAAAGGAAGAAGACAAAATCTTTCCCTTTTTCTTTTTTCGCCTTTAGTATAGTCTGCTAATTTAGATAGCAAAAAGACATTTGTTACGGAAGGATGCACAGAATAGAGGAAAGAAAGTAGCAGGAAGGAAGAGAAGAAAGATGGACAGAAAGAAAAACAGTGGGAAGGATGAAAGGAAGGATAGGACGAGCTGATGAATGCATGGAGTCCATTTAAAAGGAAGGAAGCAACACAGGAGGGAGGAAAGGAAGAAAGCAAGACAAGCAAGACAGAAAGGAAGACAGAAAAAGAAAAGAAGAAGAAGAACAATATGATTATGAGGAGGAGGAGGAGGAGGACAATCAGGACGACGACGACTACGACGACGACGACGATGATGACGATGATGACGCCGTTGATGATGATGATGATGACGACGATGATGATGATTATGGTGATGACAACGACAACGATGATGATGATGACGTTGATGACGATGACGACAACGATGATGACAATGATGACGACGACGATGATGATGGCGATGACGACGACGATGATGATGATGTTGACGATGACGACGACGACAATGATGATGATGACGACGATGATGATGGTGATGATGACGACGATGATGATGGTGACGTTGATGATGACGACGACGATGACAATGATGATGATGACGACGACGACGACGATGTTGATGTCGACGACGACGATGATAATGATGACGACGACGACGATGATGATGATGACGACTATGATGATGATGATAATGGTGACGATGATGACGACGATGATGATGATGTCGTTGTTGTCGGTTTAAAAAAAATGATGATCATTATGATGTTGTTGATGAAAAGAAAAAGTATAAGGAATAAACAAGGACAGAACTTTTATAAAAAGGAGGGGAGGGTGGGTCAGAAGACAAGAAAAAGAACAAAAGAGACAGAAAACGCTAGCAAATCGTCATCCTCGTCAACATTAGGATAAGTCTGCGTCATCTCCGCCTGTTTCATGGGCCCTATAACTCATTCAACACCTTGACAGGAAACAAGCAGAGGAAAACAAAACAATGATTACCACCACCACCACTACCACCACCCCCACCACCCCCACCACACCACCACCCCCACCACCACCCCCCCCTACCACCACCACCACACCACCACCACCACCACCACCACCACCACCACCACCACCACCACCACAACAACAACAACAACAACAACAAAAATAACACACATTTCACGAACACTAACATCACTACGACGTGTCACGACCTTGAGCAACAATAACAGCATCAGCAGCAACAACAATAGCAGTAGCAACAACAAACAATAAAGAACACAACAACACAAACAACAAAAGCAAAACAGAAAATAAAGAAACAAAAAGCTACAATTTTCTTTTAAAATTTCGGCTCTCGGTTTGAGCTCCGAGGTTCACCAATGGTGAGGTTTAGCGTATACAATCATATAAACATCTAACTTGGATTCGAACACTTAACACTCAGATAAGGCTTACCTCTGGGCCAATGTGGACCAGTTATCTTCAGATGGCGTCGGATTTCACATTCGGGCCAGAACGTTTGGACAACATGGAGTCACTTCCGGCCACAGAAATTCTCCGGAGACAAAAACAACAGAGAGTGCAAATGACACTAGCTTACTGGAGTCAATGATCTCTGACCATGAAGTGGATTAAAGCTAATCCCCCTTCAGGCCTCATTGACGACATCACCTGTCTTTTACAGGTAGTTAACTATGCTCGTTTACTATAATGTTTGTCAGCATTTTTTAAATTCACTTTCTTGTTGTTTGGACCCTTCCTCTCTGTTTGCTTGTGTTTTGCTTAAAATGATACGAAACATGATACAAATGTGCTTATTCGGGGTAAGAAAAAAAGAAAAGAAAAGAAAGAAGAAACGCTGTTCTGTATACTTTAAACAAATAATCCGAACTTTGGAAATACGTTAACTGTGTGTGTGTGTGTGTGTGTTTTGTTGTTTTGTGTGTGTGTGTTTTGTGTGTGTGTGTGTGTGTGTGTGTGTGTGTGTGTGTGTGTGTGTGTTTTGTGTACAGGGTCACAAACAGTGCACAAGTGTGCGTGCATAGTTATGTTTGTGTATGTATGCTATATCTGTTTTAGCTACAAAATAATTAACCCCCACACGCGCGCAGAGAGAGAGAGAGAAGGAGAGAGAGGGGAGAGGGGAGAGAGAGAGAGAAGAAGACAGACAGACGGGACAGACAGACAGATAAACAGACGCATAGACAAAGAGGGAGAGTGAAAGAGAAAAAGAAATGAGGTCTGAAAACACATGAAAGCTGCACAAACATGTAAAGAACACGCGCACGCATTACTACCAACCAAAAAAAAATCGACTCCACAATTTTGCTGAAGTCTGCAATGTTAAAGCAGCACAACCACAATCAATCCTAATTTCTCCCTTTCCGTCAAACTTTTTTCTAAACAAAAAAAAACAACCTCAACCATACAACTCCAACACTGTTAATGACTAGCAAAGATTCACAGAAAACAAAAAAGTTAATTATTTTAAGGAAGTTAACGCCCAAGCAAAACCCTCGAGAAAAGATGTTCATTGATAAATACCACGGAGTAAGCACAGCAAAGAAGTAATACTACGCACAAGATCGTCTATCGTCAATGGTGGTGGCTTGACATTCAGCAAAAGAAGCAAAGACCACGATTGGGGAATAAGTCTTCGATGGTAAGTGAAAAAGGGTAGGGGGGGGGGGGGGGGGGGGGTTTCTACGTTTAATGTCAACCATCTGCATTGTTCTTTCAACATCGTTGAAGATGAAATAGCGAGGCTGAAGAAAAAGATGTGCAGAAGTTTTTTTTAATTGAATGGAAACCAATCTCGTTTGATCTTGCCCTTGAAATAGTTGAAGTCCTGGCGTACTTTCTTGTTAATAATAATAATAATAATAATAATAATAATAATAATGTTTGAAATTTATATAGCGCTGAATCTTGTAAAGTAAACAAACATAACCATAACTGTACTAGATTTGTACTTATGGCGATTTTCTCAATAAACACAATTCACTGTAAATGTTGGATTTTTTTCTGATTTTTTTTTCTTCTTTTAAGAATCAACCATAATTA
>CM054147.1:31294635-31297135 GCA_028751875.1 Rapana venosa | reverse complement strand
GTGTGTGTGGGGAGGGGTGCGTGTGTGTATGTGTGTGAGTGAGTGAGTGAGTAAGTGTGTGTATGTGAGTGTGTTTGTTTGTTTTCTGTAAGTGTGTGTGTATTCCGTTGTATTTTGCGTGGTTCTAGTTTCCAGTTTATTTTCACACACACACACACACACACACACACACACACACACACACACACACACACACACACACACACACACACACACACACACACACACCTGTGAGAGAACTGTCATCTTTGAACCAATTCACTGGGTAAGTATGTGACTAACAAAGAGCCATGGCAATACAGTGTGCTGTGGGGGTGGAAGGGGGGGGAGGGAGAACAGAGGCAGCCTTCCTCTCCATGTTTGTGCATAGCAATGTACAGTTATCATCATCATCATCTCTTTTGGGTTACGTTGGTTTGGGTGTACTCATTCTAAGCTACACATCTCTCTTCTCTCTCTCTCTCTCTCTCTCTCTCTCTCTCTCTCTCTCTCTCTCTCTCCTCTCTCTCTCTCTCTCCTCACCATTGCCACTTTCACCCCTTTCTCATCAAGCCCTCTCCTCAACATGTCCCCCCTCCTCCATCTTCCACCTTCTCTTCTTCCTCCACCTCCTCTATACTCTTATCACCACCACCACCATCCTCCTTCACGATTTGGTGCAGTTATTGTCAAACATTCCCCAGTTAAACACCCTTACAGGTCATTTAGAATTGTACTGTGTCTGCTCATCAAACCTGGGAATCACTGTGAGATTGTAAATGCACACTGGATGATCTGTTTGTGGCGTAAAGTGCACTGTCTGTGGTCGTCGTTATCGAACGCTCAAACAGCAACGATTGTCGTCTGTCATATGAGCGAAAATGTGCTTCGCTGCCATTAAGCGCCTGACAAGTCAGGACCAGCACATCCCATTCGATTTCGGCGTGAAGTGCACGCACAGTCCTAGAACTTAACGTTGAAAAAATTACTAATCTTCATGGCATTGTCCCAAAATGTGCTGACTCGGGTTTGATGTCAACACTAGCACCTGTAACAATGGCAGCAGCTAGCTATCCATGTCCAACATCGTCCTAGCCTAGCTAACAGCAGGTAGATCCCCACTACAGCGGCAGTGTCCTGTCTCCTGCTTAAGGGCGTGAAACAGCATCCGCCATAAATCATGTTGCCGAAGTACAAGGTGTGTGAGGAAGAGACAGAGTCTATAAATCAAGAACTGTGTGGGAGGGAAGTGGGGAGGAATGTGGAGGGAGGGGGAGGAGGAGGGGTGAGGATTACAGGTTAAGCCCAGTGATGACAGTTGAGGGTGTTGGGTGAACAATACAGGGGGGTAGGTAAGGTACATGTTTTTGGTGATCGTGGATATTGCCAGGCACTATCTTTATTCAATCGTAGGTTCATGTGTGCACACACGCTCAAGCTAGCATGTACACAGGCATCCACCTGTTTATTTTATTTTTATTTTATCTTTTTTTTTTAGTCTTTTGTTTGAGGATTATGAAATAAGCACTCACGTGCTTTTTTTTACATCCGGTCCTTGTGTGTATGCAGTTTTGTAAATTTTGTCATCTGTTCCCACCGGCACACAATGGCCTACTCTTCCGAAAAGCGGAACAGGTTTTAACGTGTGCGTAAGATGTTCTGCGTGCGTTCGCATACGGGGCCTTGATTTATAGTCTCACCTGAAGGACTTTCTTTTCTTTTTTTCTTTTTTTTTTGGGGGGGAGGGGGGGGGGGGGGGTCGGAGTCGGCACTGATGTTAACTCCGGAAGAAAAATCCTCTTGAACGAGATTCGAACCCGGGTCAGCAGATCACGAGCGCAATGTGCATCAATCTAACCATCAGGCTATCAAGACCCCTATGAAGGAACGAGGTGTCGTGTATGAGCTGATTTGCTTATAAACTGTGTGACTAACGAACATCTGGAGCAATACAGGGTGTTGGGTGGAGAGGGGAATGAAACGCTACTGCCTGTGCTTGTGCATATCAATGACTGTTTGTATAACTTGTTAGAAGATGTTTAACTCGATGGACGTATCAAAAGCTGCATATACCTCTACACACTTTGGCTACACACCGGTATTAATTTGGTGGTCATGTAGTATCTTGTATAGAGTGCGAGTGGAAAAAAAATGTTGGCGATTTTCACAGATTTTTTAAAGCATGAAAAAATGGACTGTGCACTTGTTTTGGAGGTTGAGGACATAAAGCAATACCAGATAGTCACGAGAAAATTGGAAATAACCATCAAATGAGGATTGCCTGATTTCCTACAGCGTTGACCCCGAGCATGCATATTGCGGTAAGGAAGCTAGCAGACGACAAAGGACTGAGGGGGTACAGTGTTTGCTGAAAAATAAAAAAATTTCAAACCTACCAAATTTGTTCAAAATCACATGAGTTTTGAGTCAGAGGCTAGTCTTTCACAAAAAGTGGGTTTTGATTTCTGTGGATGCCTTAGTACGTGCGGTATGAATATAAGAGTCACATAGAAAAACAGAA
>CM054147.1:31272135-31287135 GCA_028751875.1 Rapana venosa | reverse complement strand
TTTATTATCTTTCTCTTCATTATTTCTTCCCTTTTTTCTCAAAATCTGTTTTGACTTTTCTTCTCTATGTGGGTTGAAGTTGGTTTTTTTTAGTTCTCATTTGTTTGTTTCTTTTCTTTTCTTTCTACAACAGCTTATCAGACTAGCTTAAAATGCCTTACCCATATAATTATGGTCTTTGTCCAAAATCATACACTTTTCTTTACACCGATATTGTGTGTATAGGATTGACCAGTACCTTAACAAGAACTAATTCCACTTGCTATAAAACAAACAAGCTCCCAATTAATAATTTTAAAAAACCCCAAAACTTCGGTTTTTCGTTTTACTGACCTTCTTAGGATAGCCAACTATTTTCTGCATGCAAGCCGAGCGTTATACCATCTATTTCACTGCCCGAATTGTCCAATATAACCTCTGAACCATAACAACTAATTACATACTCAGTGTCATCAGCGTATTCTTGTATATCGAGGATAATGGAATAAGCACTTATGTGCTTTTTTTTTACATCTAGTCCCCGTGTGTATGCGGTTTTGTTAATTCTGTCATCTGCTCCCACCGGCACACAATGGCCTACTCTTACGAAAAGCGGAACAGGATTTAATGTGTGCGCAAGATGTTCTGCGTGCGTTCGCACACGGGCCTCGGCTTATAGTCTCATCCGAAGGACTTTTGGGGAGAATGGAGTCTGCATTGATGTTAACTCCAGGGGAAAATATCCCCTTGAACGGAGGAATACAAGCCATGCGCAAATCATAATCATTTTCCATCTTTGTCACAACTGCTAGGAGTGTCTTATTTTCTTACTCTTCACCTCCCCCTCCCCCCCCCCCCCCCTCCCAAAAAAAGGGTTTTCAAGGGTTTCCCCCGTCCTTTAAATCATTTTAAAGTGACCAGTACATTTTTTGGTATAACATTTTATAACAAGAAATGTCTCCCGTCTCTGCACTTGTGGGTGTAGTCTTAATCTAGATGTAAAAAAAACCAACTAGCAAAACTGTTCAGATTGCATGGGGAATGTAAATTACGTTATGGACAATAGAGAACAGAGAGACAATAGAGAAGCTGGTGAAATAAAATATGCATGAAGAATTCTATTTATTTCTTTATTTCAAGGATAATGGAATAAGCACTCCTGTACCTTTTAACAACCAGTCCCCGTGTGTATGCAGTTTTTTTAATGTTATGATCATTTTTATATATCTCCATAGGAAGGAATTTAGTCAACTGCTTCTAACAGTAAAAATGTTTTGGTGTAAACCATTACTGATGTGTGTGCATAGTTGTGGGTGGGTGGGTTGGGGGGGGGGGGGGAGGGGGTTGGGGGGGGGGGGTTTCGTACAGAGGTAGTCTATAGAAAAACATTGGGGAGGAAAAAGCCGGGTGTGGCTGGGTTGCTTGGGGGGTTTGTTGTTGTTGTGAGGGTGGGGTTTTTTTGGTATGGTTACGGGGATTTTTTTTATTTCAGGGCGTGAAGTATGTTCTCCTATGATCGAGATTTTTTGTTGTTGGTGGTTTGTTTGTTTTTTGGAGGGGTACAGATCACAATTGTGCCAATGCATGAGCCTTCAAAAGAAATGAGGATACAAATTAGCAACATCTTACACATGAAAGAACGCAACAAATGCACACACACATGCGCGCGCGTGCGCACACAAACACACACTCGCGCGCGTGCACGCGCACACACACAAACAAACTCATGGCCATACATATACATACATACATGCACATAGATGGCAAGCAAAAAAATAAACCCTTAAAAAGAGAACACAGGAAAACGCAGAAAAAGATATATCAGAGATACAAAACAGAGAACAAGATTACTATTTTTTTTCAAAAAATAAACGAAAGAAAGGCAGACAGGCAGCCAGACAGCCACATAGAAAACAGAAAGAAAGAAAGACAAACAAACAAACACTACAAAAGAAAGAATAGTAAGGAAGAAGTGAGAAGAATGAAAATGCGGCAGGCAGGATGACAAGATCCAGAAAAACAACAACAAAGAAGCGAAGAAAACAAATTAACAAATAAATAACCAAACAAACAAACAAACAAACAATCGAAAACAAAGAAAACAAGCAAAGGTCAACAATGGTCCTCTCCGTGTGTTTTCCCTGACGAGAAGTGTTGCCGGAAATGACTTCATTTTGCGCATGCGTGTTGCTGCCCGTGAAAATGTGATCCTTGTTCTTCGGGGAATTCATCGAGCGGCAATTACGCAAGTGTAATGTTTGTTTCTTGCAGATTTTCTTTGTTTGCTTGCTAATTTCTTTGTTTGTTTGCGCTCTCTCTCTCTCTCTCTCTCTCTCTCTCTCTCTCTCTCTCTCTCGCTCTCGCTTCTCTCCTCTGTGTGTCTCTTTCGTCCTTTCCTCTCTCATCTTCCTTACTCTTTGTTTTATTTTGCTTATCGAACGTTTTCGTTCTTAATTATTGTAGGACGTTTTCTATTCTGTTTTTTTCCCCCCTCTTTATTCAGTATTCTTTCGTTTTCGTTCTTAATTTGTTTTCAGTCTTTCATTTTTTTTGGGTTTTTTTGTTTTAATAATTTCCTTTTCCTCGTCTTTGTTTGTTCGTTCGCTCTTTCGTTCGTTCATTCGTTTTGTCTGTTCTGTCTGTTCTGTCTGTCTGTCTGTCTGTCTGTCTCTCTCTCTCTCTCTCTCTCTCTCTCTCTCTCTCTCTCTCTCTCTCTCTCTCTCTCTCTCTCTCTCTCTTTTCCTCTCCCTTCTCGATCGTTCGCAAGCAGACGAATAGATTAAACCTTAATTTTTTTTAATCATTTCTTTTTTTAAAAATTCATTGTTCTTTCAGATTTGGACGTGTCCAGTCACTTGTCCACCTGTCGTCGACACAGCTTTGGATGATAGCCCCTGATGCGTGCGCCGTCACCTGTCTTCATCCCCTTTCTGTTTTCAGTCTTTCTGCAGAGTTCATGTTTCGACGACTCTGTCCTCTTGGCTATACTACTCCACGTAGGAAGTCGGTGGTCTTCCTTGGCGTCTTTTGTCCACTATCTTGCCCTGGGCCTCAGTCTTCATAAAATGGCAGCTTTGGTGTCTCATAGCACGTCCAAAATAGTTCATTTTCCTTGTTATAACAATAATAATAATAATGTATGGAATTTATATTTATATTTTCCTTGTCTGTTCGTTTTGTTTGTTTGTTTGTTTGTTGTTGTTGTTTTTTAAATACGTTGATCTGCTCGTGCTTTTGTCCAGCTGAGACTGTTACGAATGTTTGTTCATGATGGTGGGCGCAGTAGTAGTGACGACTACGATGATGATGATGATGATGATGACGCCGATAATAATGATGAAAGAGAGGCGGTGACAATGCTTACAACGACAAAGACGACGACGGAGATGCTGCTGCTGATAATGATAATGATAATGACGATGATGATGATGATGATGATGACGATGATGATGATGATGATGATGATGCAGAGAGTAAAAGCTCTCTTTGGCTCTCTCTGTCTCCCTCTGTCTGTCGTTGTCTCTCTCTCCTCTCTCTCTCTCTCTCTCTCTCTCCTCTCTCTCTCTCTCTCTCAGTGTCTGTGTCTGTCTCTGTCTGTCTCTCTGTCTCTGTCTCTCTCTGTCTCTGTCTCTATCTCTGTCTGTCTGCGTTTCATTCAGTCTGCCTGTCTGCCTGTGTCTCTCTCTGTCTCTTCCTCTGTCTTTATATGTCTCTCTCTGTCTCTCTCTCTCTGTCTCTCTCTCTCTCTGTCTCTCTCTCTCTCTCTCTCTCTCTCTCTCTCTCCGCTTTCTCTCTCTCCTAACACAAACACAAACACACAGAGATGTTTTTTCGCATGCACGCACGCACGCACGTTCACTCGCAGATTCACGCGCGCGCGCGCGCGCACACACACACACACACACACACACACACACACACCACACACACACACACAACACACACATCCGAATGCGCACAGGCACACACTGAGGTTTAGATAGACAGATCGGAAAATAGTGGTAAAAGAAACGAAGAGAAAGCACAGAGACATAGAGTACAATAATAATTGGTAAACATGCATACGGACAGGAGGCTCGACAGGAAGACAGGCAGGCAGGCAGAAAGACAGACAGGCAGGCAAACAGGCAGGCAGACAGAAAGACAGACAGGCAGGTAGACAGGAAGGCGGGCAGGAAAACAGACAGGCAGGTAGGCAGGCAGGCAGACAGACAGACAGACAGGCAGGCAAACAGGCAGGCAGGCAGGCAGGCAGGCAGACAGGCAGACAGGCAAACAGGCAGGCAGACAGGCAGGCAGGCAGGAAAACAGACAGGCAAGTAGGCAGGCAGGCAGACAGACAGACAGGAAGACAGACAGGCAGGCAGGCAGACAGACAGGCAGGCAGGCAGGAAAACAGACAGGCAGGCAGGCAGGCAGGCAGACAGACAGACAGGAAGACAGACAGGCAGGCAGGCAGACAGACAGACAGGAAGACAGACAGGCAGGCAGGCAGACAGACAGACAGGAAGACAGACAGGCAGGCAGGCAGACAGACAGACAGGAAGACAGACAGGCAGGCAGGCAGACAGACAGACAGGAAGACAGACAGGCAGGCAGGCAGACAGACAGACAGGAAGACAGACAGGCAGGCAGGCAGGCAGGTAGACAGAAAGACAGACAGGCAGGCAGGCAGGCAGACAGGCAGGTAGACAGAAAGACAGACAGGCAGGCAGGCAGACAGGCAGACAGGCAGGTAGACAGAAAGACAGACAGGCAGGCAGGCACACAGAAAGACAGGCAGGAAGGCAGGCAGGTAGGAAGGCAGAGATACAGATATGACCTAACAGACATAGGGACTTTTTTTTTTTTACAAGAAATAGGTATACAAGTAAACAGATGGACAGACAGATTCATAAGTGAAACTGATAATCTTGACAAACAGGCATTGAGTCAAACAAACAGACACACATACAGACAGACAGTAAGACAGAGACAGGAGACAGGACACGAGAAACGGACACAGTAAAACACAGACAGAGACAGAGACACAATGAAACAGAGACAGAGACAACGATAGCTTTTACGAAAGAAAGTGAAGTCACACACACACACACATCTCTTACGATCTGCTGCTCTAGGCAAAAGCTGAACATGGAAATCTGCAATGAAAGAGTCACAGTACTAAGGCTACCCTTACCACACCACACACACACACACACACACACACACACTAATATCACTTTAGGAGAACAGACGTAAAATTGAACACACACACACACACACACACACACACACACACACACACACACACACACACGCACACACACATACTGTAACAAGAAAAGTACTGTCACCGGAAGCGGAAATACTTTTAAAGGGAAATAAATACATGCACAGATAAGGAAGTAACGTTCCTTTCAAGTCCTGTTATTGTTTTATACCGCCAGGTCAAGTCCGGTTTTTGTTTTGTTTTTGTTTTTCTACATAATTCGGCAGGAAATAAATCTTTGCTGGGTTTGGTCGGGAGTAAATGTGCGTGTGGGGGGTGCGGGTGGGGGTGGGGGTGGTGGTGTGGGGAATGGGTGAGGAAGAGTGTTCTTCCCCTTGCATGACATACAAATAGACATGCTCTTGACTCATGGTAGTCGTTTGGATGCCTTATATGGTAAGATGCATCTATGTTTGTGTTACTTATACATGTTGTCGTTAGTATAATCAGAAAGAGATGGGTACTGTCCAAAGGTGGTGGTGGTGGTGGTGGTGAAAGGGGGTGTTTTCTGGTTTTTCCTCTCTCTCAGTTATACACACGCAGACACACAGACACACACGCACGCACGCACACACACCACACACACACACACACACACACACACACACACACACACAGACACACACACACACACACATTGACAAAGGGAAGTTTACAAATACAATAAAGTCACATCATTTGTTCTTGCGTTACTTTCATGGAAAAGTTGAAAATGGAAACCCCACAATGAGTCAAAGTATTACATTCACCGAAACACACACACACAAACACACACAAACACACACACACACACACACACACACACACACACACACACACACACACACACACACACACACACAACACACCTTTTAAGTCAAATGACACACCACACACACACACACAACACACACACACACACACACACACACACACACACACACACACACACACACACACACCTTTTTAAGTCAAAACGGAAGCGGAACTAGTTGCAAAGGGAAGTAGATACACAGACTGCTATTGTTTTTATTCAAGGGTTTTTTTTAATGTTTTTTTTTTTGTTTTTGTTTTTTTGCATAAGCGAGCCGGACATAACTCTCTACTGGATGAGTTAGGCGGGTAGAGTGCAGGGGTGGGGGGTGGGATGGAGGTGGGGAGGGGAGTGAATCATCCTCTATGATATAATTATAGAACAAGACACAATAACAGACATGATTGTTCTGATTCATGCGGATGCCTTACATGGCAAGTTCCATCCGCTTTAGTTATTACATCAGTAATGCAGCTTGCTGTTACAGTCAGGAGGTAATGAGTACTTTCCTAAGTTGGTGATGGTAAAAGGCTGTTTGGGTATTTTTTTGGTGTTGTTATTCTTTTCTTTCTTTCTTTCTTTCTTTCTTTCTTTCTTTCTTTCCGTCTTTCTTTCTTTCTTTCTTTCTTTCTTTCTTTTCTTTCTTTCTTTCTTTTCTTTTTTCTTTCTTTCTTGATTATTGTCTTCACTTGTACACTCCTTCTCGTTCCCTCCGCTCTGCTGCAGATACCTTGTGCTTAAGAATACCTAGATTCAACCAGTCCACTGTTGGCCGTCGCTCTTTCTCTGTTTCTGGTCCAGTAATCTGGAACGACCTCCCTCTCTCCCTTCGTCAAAAGCCTACTTATGATGCTTTTAAATCCAGCCTAAAGACGCATTTATTTCAAACCTAAGATTCTCTCCTCTTGTTTCATCTCATTTCTGTCCCTGCCCTCAATAACCAACTCCCCCCCCCCCCACCCCCCCATTAGCCTGCCCGAGTGTACTTTTGTGTGTGTGTGTGTGTGTGTGTGTGTGTATGTATGTGTGTGTGGGGGGGGGGGGGGCGCGCGCGCGTGTGTGTGTTTACATTTGAATTTGTAAAAATCTATTAATCGTAACTGGCTGCATGTGAAAGAATAGGATGAATGAGAGCGCTTTGATTTGTTTTTTGCAAGATTTAGCGCTGTATAAATTCCATGTATGATTATTATTATTATTATTATTATTATTATTATTATATTTATATGTATATGTTGTATCGTGTGTGTGTGTGTGTGTGTGTGAAATACGTCTCTGTCTTCTTAGTCAATGGTCTTTAAAACATTGTATTCATACATCGGTGATGTGTCTTGGTGTGCGTGGGTGTGTTCGCGCGCCGCGTGTGTGTGTGTGTGTGTGTGTGTAGTATGTGCGTGCGTAAATAATAAGTTTATATGTCTTTCTAGTCATTGTGTTCCCATTTGGCATGTGGGAGAGGGACATTTTTATTTGAAATTATTTTATAATAAATATTATTTCAACCAATATGAAATGTAGCTCTTTTGTGTCTTTCGAGATTTTGATATGTATCCATCTGCCTGTCAATATTGCAATTGCCCTTCATGGATGATTAAAGTGTTTTTGACTTGACTTGATCTGTGGTCTACTTCGTTGATTTGGTTCTCTCTCCTCTCTCTCTCTCTCTCTCTCTCTCTCTCTCTCTCTCTCTCTCTCTCTCTCTCTCTCTCTCTCTCTCTCTCTCTCTCCACACACACACACACCTTTTTAAGTCAAAACGGAAGCGGAACTAGTTGCAAAGGAAGTAGATATACAGACTGCTATTGTTTTTATTCAAAGCGGGGACGGGATAGCCTAGTGGTCAGAACATTTCGCTAGCAATCTGACGACCCGGGTTCGATTCCCGTTCAAGGGAGATATTTTCCCCTGGAGTTCAGATCAGTGCAGACTCCACTCTCCCCCGAAAGTCCTTCGGATGACACTATAAACCGAGGTACCGTGTGTGAACGCACGCAGAACACCTTGCGCACACGTTAAATCCTGTTCCACTTCTCGTAAGAGTAGGCCACTGTGTGCCGGTAGAAACATGATAGAATTTACAAAACCGCATACACTCGGGGACTGGATGTAAAAAGCACATAAGTGCTTATTCCATTATCCTTCATATAAAAGAACAAAATTAAAAAAATAAAAAGCGAGAGAGCAGACAGACAGTGAGGCAGACAGACAGACAGACAGACAGAGAAAAGAGACAGACAGATGGACGGACGGACAGACAAAAAAGAGAGAGATATATATACATACATAAATATATAAAATATATATTATATATTATATAGAGAGAGAGAGAGAGAGAGAGAGAGATAGATAGATAGATAGATAGATAGATAGATAGATAGATAGATAGATAGACTACTAGTATAGTTCATCCATTGCCTAATTGACTGATGAATTCAGACAGAGAAAAGAATAATCATATCGTCAGTTAACTTAGACCGAGGTATTACAGTCTTAACTGCCTACCTTTTTATTTAAAGGGAGGTGAAGGGTGGCAATGGCTATATTGCGATTGTTTCCATGTTTGTTGTCGTTGTTGTTTGTTTGTTGTTGTTTGTTGTTGGGGATTTTTGTTTGTATATGAGATCAGCAGGGGAGCTATGTGGAAACCATGTTTGTGAACTGTCGAATGCGTGTGAATGATTTGAATGCAAGAGCTTTGAGTTGCACTATAAAAATTCCATATATCATTGCTATTATTATTATTATTATTATTATTATTATTATTATTATTATTATTATTATTATTATTATTATTATTATTATTATCATCATCATCATCATCATCATCATATTATTATTATTATTATTATTATTATTATTATTTGATCTGGAGACAGAAGTTTGTCTGAAAGAAAGGATTTTATTATAGTTGCTTTTTGTTGTTGTTGCAAGGTCACTCTTTGTTATCGTCATTTATCCAAAGTTAAGTCTACTGAACACATTTCTGAACTACTTAAATCCACATAGCCTAATAAACATCTTAGATGATTATATCTTAATAGACCAGGGATTTTGAAATATAAAAAATAAAAGATCCCAAATCTAAAAAATTAAAAAATTCCAAAGATCATAACAGTGGAAAATAAAAGAATAGTCAAGTGTTAAAAACAGAAGCTAAATTATAATTTTAACAAATAAAAACATGTAAAAATAGCTAGAAAATGTCATTTTAAAAAGATTAAAGTTTATTTTTAAAGGTTTATTTTGTTGTTTGGTGGGGGGGGGGGGGGGGCACTAAAGGAAGAACAACTTAAAATCGCATCATTCATATCGAAAGCCGATCTTGAAAGATGAGTGTGAAGGCTTCGTTCATCTTTTGTTTTGTTGTTGATTCATAGCCTTTTTCGGTTACTGTTTTATTCTATCGTTTTCTTTGAATATTGTTTCTTTCTTTTTTCTTTTTTCATTCCTTCTTCCGTCCCTTTTCCTGGCCTGTGTTTACATCTTCCTTCTTCTTTTCATTGTTTCGTTGTAAACCTTTTTGTTAAGAATTAAACAAACTACATTCACAACTGAACTAAGCACACACACACACACACACACACACACACACACACACACACACACACACACACACACACACACACACACACACACACACACACACCACATACATAAGACCTTGCCAAGGTTTATCTGTATTTTGCTTGTTGTTCTCTCTGTCTCTGTCTGTGTCTGTCTCTGTCTCTCTCTGTCTCTGTCTGTCTGTCTGTCTGTCTCTCTGTGTCTCTCTCTGTCTCTATTTCTCTCTGTCTCTGTCTCTGTCTGTCTGTCTATCCATCTCTCTCTCTGTCTCTCTCTATCTCTCAGTCTCTGTCTGTCTGTCTCTCTCTCTATCTCTCTCTCTGTCTCTCTGTCGTCTGTCTGTCTGTCTGTCTTCTTCTCTCTCTCTCTCTCTTCTCTCTCTCTCTCTCTCTCTCTCTCTCTCTCTCTCTTCTCTCTCTCTCTCTCTCTCTCTCTCTCTCTCTCTCTGGGTTTTCTTCCATCTGTCTTTCACAGTTTCAGTGTTTTTTCTGATACACTGTGTGTGTGTGTGTGTGTGTGTGTTGTGTGTGTGTGTGTGTGTGGTGTGTGTGTGTGTGTGTGTATGCGTATGTGTGTGTGTAGTGATTGCGTGCGCGCGTGCATTTGTGTGTGTGTGTGTGTGTGCTTGCAGATTTCCAGTTCTCTCCATCTTTCTGTACCACTACAAGTCCTGGACTCCAACAGCCAGCAGACCTACAGAGAAGACTTCCAGCCCTGGCAATGATAATGGGATGCTGTAGGGAAAGTCCCAGCATCTCCTTCCTGGACCTTTTATTTATTTATTTATTATTCTATTTATTTATTCTTTTATTTCGAGAATAACAGAATAAGCACTCATGCGCTTTTTTTTACATCCAGTCCCAGCGTGTATGCAGTTTTGTCAATCTTGTCATCCGTTCCCACCGGCACACAATGGCCTACTTTTCCGAAAAGCGGAACGGGTTATAACGTGTGCCAAGATGTTCTGCGTGCATTCACACACGGGACCTCGGTTTATTGTCTCATCCGAAGGACTTTTAAAGGGAAATGGAGTCGCACTGATGTTAACTCCAGAGGAAAAATCCTCTCGAGCGAGATTCAAGCCCAGGTCAGCAGACCACGAGCGCAATCACTCTAACCACCAGGCTGTCCCCGTCCTCCCTTCATCCTTTTGACGGATGAAGAAGTGCAGCCCATCAGACAGAGCCCAGACCACTGTCAGTATATAAAAGCATCCCCACATCTGGAAATTAATAATAATACATGGAATTTATATAGCTCAGTGGTCGGAGCACTCGCTTTCCCCCAGCCAAGTTAAGCAGCGTCGAGCGTGGTTACCAGTTGGATGGGTGACCGTTTGCGCGCCTTGGCTTCAGTACAGTTCCCCCAGTTCACCCAGCTGTAAATGGGTATCTGCCCTCTTTAGGGTCAGGGAAGGTAAAGCAGCGAGGGGGAGGAGATGGGCGCCGCCCTCAATATGCTGGCCCTAGAGAAGTGAGGTCTCTGACGCCTCGCTCCCCTACGACCTTATAGGTTATGGGACTCCTTTACCTTTATTTTATATCTTGCAATAAAACAAATCAAAGCACTTTCATTCATCCTACTTATTCACATGCAGCCAGTTACATACAATTAATAGGATTTTTTTGTCTGTGCTAGAAATGTCTTATCTTCTTTCTGTCTCTTCGTTTCCATTTTCTGCACTCTTGGTCCATTCTCCTGTCCTGTTTTCCCTTTTTTTTTACCAGAAAGACTTAAAAGATAACAATTCTTTTATGCCGAGGTCGGATGCGCTGGGCTGACTTGTCAGGCACTTAACGGCAGCGTGACGCATTTTCGCTCATATAACAGACAGGGATAGTTGCTGTCTGAGTGTTTGACGACGAAGAAGGAGACAGTATGGATATGTAACAAATACCGACAGTCTTTCAAAGATGCCCTTGCAAGGCACAGTGCAGAGAAGTGTTGAAAAACGAAGAGACAGAAATGGAAATGTGAGGACAACATCGCTGAATGGACGTACCCAATAGACTGTTGCTGAGACCCAGGCCTTGACATACGATCGCTACAATTGAAGGAGGGTTTGTTTTCCCCAGTGCTGCGCCCTCACGACAGTGTAGTGTAGTGTAGTGTAGTGTAGTGTAGTGTAGTGTAGTGTAGTGTAGTGTAGTGTAGTGTAGTGTGGTGTAGTGTAGTGTAGTGTGTTGTGTAGTGTGGTGTTGTGTAGTGTAGTGTAGTGTTGGTGTTGTGTAGTGTAGTGTAGTGTAGTGTAGTGTAGTATAGTGTAGTGTGGTGATGTGTAGTGTATGTGTGTAGTGTGTCGTTGTAGAGTGTAGTGTAGTGTAGTATAGTGTAGTGTAGTGTAGTGTGGTGTAGTGTAGTGTAGTGTGTGTGTGTGTGTATGTGTAGTGGTGTATAGTGTAGTGTGGTGTTAATGTTGTGTAGTGTTAGTGTAGTGTGGTTTAGTGTGTAGTGTAGTGTGGTGTAGTGTAGTGTAGTGTAGTGCAGTGTGGTGTGGTGTGGTGTGGTGTGGTGTAGTGTAGTGTAGTGTGGTGTGATGTGGTGTGGTGGTGTGGTGTGGTGTATTGTAGTGTAGTGTAGTGCAGTGTAGTGTGGTGGTGGTGTAGTGTAGTGTAGTGTGTGTGTGGTGTAGTGTAGTGTAGTGTAGTGTGGTGTAGTGTAGTGTAGTGTGGTGTAGTATAGTGCAGTGTGGTGTGGTGTAGTGTAGTGTAGTGGGTGTGATGTAGTGTAGGGTAGTGTGTGTAGTGTAGTGTAGTGTGGTGTGGTGTAGTGGTGGTAGTGTAGTGTAGTGTAGTGTGGTGTGTGTGTAGTTAGTTGTGGTGTAGTGTGTGTAGTGTAGTGTAGTGTAGTGTAGTGTAGTTGTAGTGTGTGTAGGTGGTAATGTAGTGTAGTGTGGTGTAGTTAGTGTAGTGTGGTATGTGGTGTAGTGTAGTGGTGTGGTTGTGTGTGTAGTGTAGTGTAGTGTAGTGCAGTGTGGTGTAGTGTAGTGTAGTGTGGTGTGGTGTAGTGAAATGTAGTGTAGTGTAGTGTAGTGAAATGTAGTGTAGTGTAGTGTGGTGTAATGTAGTGTAGTGTAGAATAGTGAAGTGTAATCAAATGTAGTGTACTACAGTGTGGTGTAGTGTACTACAGTGTGGTGTAGTGTAGTTATCTGTCCTCACTGTCACATCTCCTTTATTTTAAGATAAGAAATTCTCTTTCTTCTTTGTGTTTCTTATTCTTCTACGATGAAATCAAATAAAATAACTTGCTTTTATAAAAAAAATATTAATTTTTATTTTTCCCATGACTGTTGAAACCTCTCACGAGGATATCAAAGCCCCCAATAAGTTTGGGTTTTCTTTTTCTTTTTCTCCTTTCATTATTCCTTCGTGTTAATGAGGTGGACGTTTGAAAGCTCTCTCTCCTAATGACGAGAGAATGGTCATTGTCCTGGCTGTTATGATCATAAGAAGCCAACAGGTAGTGGAATCACTGCTTCAAGGGAGATTTTTCTTAATCGTGTAATCTGGATTAGCCTTTTCTTTTATTTTCCTTGGGCTTTAAACACTGGAGTGCTTCAGCAGTCTCTGGTTGTGATGTTTCCAGACCGGTTTGGTTTTGTTTTCCTATCGGCTCAGTAGTTGTCTTCTCTGTGTGTGTGTGTGTGTGTGTGTGTGTGTGGTGTGTGTGTGTGTGTGTGTGTTTGTGTGTGTGTGTGTTGTGTGTATGTGTTGTGCTGTGTATGTGTGTGTGTGTGTTGTGTTGAGTGTGTGTGTTGTGTTGTGTGTTGTGTTTGTGTGTGTGTGTGTTGTGTGTTTGTAAGTATGCTGAGTGTGTGTTGTTGTTGTGTAGGGTTTTGTGTATGTTTGTGTGTGTGTGTGTGTGTGTGTGTTTTGTGTGTGTGTGTGTGTGTGTGTTGTGTTGTGTGTTTGTGTGTGTACGAGTGTTGTGTTGTGCGGGGGGGGGGGTGTATGTGTGACTCAGTGTCTGAATTTTTTCTCTCTCTGCCTCCGTCTGACTGTCTGTCTGTCTGTCTCTCTGTCTGTCTGTCTGTCTGTCTGTCTCTCTGTTTGTCTATCTCTTTCTTTCTCTCTCTCTCTGTGTGGCTTGATTTGCACGATAAAGTAAACAGAAAAACAGATAGAAACAGAGACAGGCAGACAGACACACACACACACAGACATGGACACAACAGACATGGACACACAGACAAAGACAGATAACAAAAAAAAACAGAAAAAAACAAAATCTGACGCAAAACCCACCTCATCCCCAGTCTCCCCAAACCACTCCACTAAACACTCAACACAAATCAATAAGGAAGCACGCACGTGCATCAAACTATACGGACCAAACCTCCTACCACAACCGGCATCACAGAAGCCCAGACCTACTACAATAGACCTCAGTAATGAGAAAATCCAGCATCTTTCCCTGTCTGCACACACACACACACACACACACACACACACACACACACACACACACACACACACACACACACACACACACACACACACACACACACACACTCACAGGACAAGGGTTGGTACCGTGGCCGTGGCCATATTATGGCCACAATGTAGCCATCATCACCAGGACATACACAAAGAAACCTTCACAGATACAGAGACACACAGAGAGAGAGAGAGAGAGAGAGAGAGAGAGAGAGAGAGAGAGAGAGAGAGGGAGAGAGAGAGATGTGGGAGAGAGAGAGAGATAGGGAGAGAGATGGAGAGAGAGAGATAGCTCGGGAGAGAGAAAGAAAGAGGGAGAGACAGACAGACAGAGACAGAGAGGCAGATAGAGACAGAGACACAGAGAGAGACACAGACACAGAGAGACAGACACAGAGACAATGACAATGACAATGACAAATTCTTTTATTTCGAGGATAATGAATAAGCACCCATGTGCTTTTTTACATCCAGTCCCCGCCCTTAAGAGAGAGAGACAGAGAGAGAGACAGAGACAGAGAGACAGAGATAAAGACAGAAAGAGAGAGACAAGAGACAAAGAGAGAGATAGAGACATAGAGAAAGAAAGACAGAAATAAAGAGAGACAGAGACAGATGACAAGAGACAGACAGACAACAGACAGACACACACACACCCACATACAAAGACACACACAAAGACACACAGAGAAAGACACACGGAGAGAGACAACCATCCTCTACCCCATGGAAACCACTCCCTCCCAAAGGAACGCAGAGATTAGCAAAGTAATTGGAAACCCAGTCAGTGGGTAGTGTGTGCTTCAAGACCAAGGGGGATGATTTCCCTTTCTTTTTGTTGTTGCTGTTGATGCTGCTGCTGATGATGATGGTAGGACGGCGATAGGACAGGACAATCCAGTGATCATGTCAGCTAGCAGAGCAAGCACGAAGGACCGTGCGATGGAAGGAAGGTCTGTGGATGAAGACTGCGC
>CM054147.1:31244635-31267135 GCA_028751875.1 Rapana venosa | reverse complement strand
CAGTTTCTCCTTGGCACAAAAAAGGAGAACATCTGTGAGCTCATCAGTGTGTTTACTCCGTTTCTCCCCTTTAAACTTTCATTCAGGTTTTTTTAATTTTCAGAATAATAAATAAGCACTTATGTGGTTCATTTTAAAATATAAAAAATTGTGCGTGTGTATATAGTTGTGTAAACGTTGTCATTCATTTCTACCAGTACACAACAGCTTTCTCTTTCTAAAAGCGGAACAGGTTTTAACGTGTGTGCAAGGTGTTCTGCGTACGTTTGCACACAGAAGAAATATAAGTTAATAGTCGCATCGAAGTACTTTCGGGGGAGTGGAGTTGACACTGATGTTAATTCTAGGGAGAGGGGGGATTCCTTTAAATGTCTTGGGGGGGGGGGGGGGCGGTGGGCTTGAACCCAAGCCATCAGACCGAGAGCACAATGCTCAAGCCACCAGGCTACCCCCCCCCCTCCATGTATGTGAGTAGTTATTGTTGTACCTTTAATGCCTGGGCTTTATCACAGCTCTTGATTAAACCATTGATGCTGGGGGCAACAACAAAGTGAGAGGCTGTATGACCAGTGGCTTTTCCACTCATGGAATTCCACTTTACAGCTTAGTCTTTAGTGATTGACTGTGACTCTCTGACTAGGTTTGACTTGTACAGTCATGGGCTGCAGCCCTGGGGGCTGGTTGGCCTTTGGAGAACACCTCCAACGCTGACTGTCCTTATGCCCACTTGGCTGAGAGAGTAGGGATGTACTGTGGGCAAGACATCTCCACTATAATCAAATTGCTGCCCAAATGGCAAAACAGCAGCTGCCTCCTCTGCTGTTTTGGAGGTCATCGTCTAACACAACGGACAAGCACTCACACACACATACATTTATGAGGACCGCTGTACTGATACTCTGAAGCAGTGAATGTAGGTTAGATTAAGCTGGCCTTGCCCAGCCCAGCCCTCTCCAGGTCAATGAATGCATGATGGAGCAGTCTCCTGTCATCTATGCAGGGATCCTTCCCCCCCCCTCTCTCTCTCTCTCTCTCTCTCTCTCTCTGAAAAAATCTACTATGTTACCTCTAACAGGCAGCACAAGGAAAGTTTGCTCATATAACAGACAATAATATTTGCTGTCTGAGTATTCTCGAGAAATAAAATGTTTCCACCTGCTCCCACCCCCTTCCTCTCTCTCTCTCTCAAATGTAAACATGGCAAAAGATCACAGGCTTCTGTGTTTTTGTTGTTGTTGTTGTTGTTGTCTTCAGAAAGCTTTAGAAAAAGTCCAGAACAAAACCAAGTGGATTTATTGTTCCTGTTGGAGTTTTTGTTTTGTTTTCTTTTGTTTTGTTTATGCGCTTCCCAAAACAACAACGCAGAAACCACAAACTTGTTTTAAAAAAAAAGCTTTAAAAAAGGAAAGAAAACAAATCAAAGTCGTGTTTTTGCAGCTCTCAAAATAACGAGAAAATCAAAGGTGTCCTCTTCTTTCGGCAAAGCATGCTCTAGGGCTGACAGTGGGTCAGGCCATTGTGTTGATCACATGTTCAGGCTGACTGTGACAAGTGACAATTTCTGCTGTTCATTGTACAGATGAAGCAAACATGGCTTCTTCTCCTCCACCA
The DNA here is from genome assembly GCA_028751875.1 of Rapana venosa. Classification (NCBI taxonomy): domain Eukaryota; kingdom Metazoa; phylum Mollusca; class Gastropoda; order Neogastropoda; family Muricidae; genus Rapana; species Rapana venosa. Next base: position 31,265,524 of record CM054147.1, on the reverse strand, counting down.
CTTTCAATTTTGCTCTGGAGCAAAATTATTGTAGGCATAAGTGCAGGCCATTGGTTAGATCCATAAGAGAATACATGTGCTCTCATGTACAAATGTATGTATGTATGTTTGTCCGTTGTGTCCGACGATGACCTCCAAAACAGCAGAGGAGGCAGCTGCTGTTTTGCAAATTGGGAAGCAATTTGATTATAGTAGAGATGCCTTGCCCACAGTACATCCCCACTCTCTCGGCCAAGTGGGCATAAGGACAGTCAGCGTTGGAGATGTTCTCCAAAGGCCAACCAGCCCCCAAGGCTGCAGCACATAAGGACTGTGCGAGTCAAGCCTCCTAGTCAGAGAGTCATAGTTGATCACTAAAGACTAAGCTGTAAAGTGGAATTCCATGAGTGGGAAAGCCACTGGTCATACAGCCTCTCACCTTGCTGTTGCCCCAAATACGTACAAATATGGAAACAAATACACATGCAGACAGGAAAAGAAAAAGTAATGGTGGTGTTGCTTCTGTGCTGATGTGCTCCTTCCAGGGAGAGCAGCCCTGATTCCATGCAGACAAGTCTGCTGTGACTTACAGTGGTGTTCAGTTCAATTTGATTCAAATGTAGATTAAAATCTGCATAAAACGATGCTGTGCAAGACTCAGGTTAAATACATATGAGCTGCAGTTTTTTTCTTGTTTGTTTTTCTTTTCTGTTTTCCTTTCTTTCTCTCTTTCCTTCTTTATTCCATCCAGGTTGGTGGGTTGTTGTTGTTGTTTTTTTAAAGATGGCAGTCCTATAAGCAGTGTATATATATATATATATATATATATATATATATATATATATAGATATATATATATATATATATATATATATATATATATATATATCAGTTGCTTGTTTATTTCTGCTTGTTTTTTCATACTTGATTTGCTTTTTTGCTTTTGTCTTCTTCTCTCTTTTTTTGTTACTGTATTTACACTTAATTTTGTAGTTCAGTTGCTTGATAGGTTGGCTGGTTAATTAGATGGCTAAGCTTGTTGGGTTTATTGATTAGATTGTTTGTTGTTGTTGTTTGTGGTTATTTTTTGGGGGGGCGTTTGCTTTTATCTTTTCGTTTCATTTCCCCCAATGAAGGCAAATACCACAAGCTTATTTACAAAGCGACGTTTAGGAAAATCATTGAAGTGATGTTTCTTGTGGTCCTTAAAATAACAAGAAAATCAAAGGTGTTTCCTCTTTTGGCAAGCATGCTATAGGGCTGACAGTGGATCAGGTCACTGTGTTGATCAGCTGTTCAGTGCTATCTGTGACAGTTGACGACTTTGACTGTTCATTGTGCTGATGAAGTGTGTGAGCTTTCTGCACCCTGCCCCCACTCTGTCTATTTCGCCCCCAGAAGAAAAATTATTGCAAATAAGTCTGTTGCAATTAGTTTACCTACTAAGAGAGTGCACGCACTCTCACACACAAAGTGAGGATTAGTTCAAATATGTAAAATATGCATGTAAAGTATGATTCTCAAGCATATTACCAATAGTTTCTTTTTTTCTTCTTTCTTCCTTTCTTTCTTTCTTATCTTTTCTTTCTATTCTTTCTTTCTTTTTTTCTATTCATGTTTTGTTTCTTGCTTCTGCAAACAATAAATCACATAAGAAGTGTATTTTTATCTCCGGTTTGTCTATTCCATCTTGTTTGGTGCTTGGTTAGTCAGTTCGTTGGTTGGTTGATCAGATTGTAAGTTTACTGGGTTTGTTTTTATGTATTTGTTTTTCCCTTCTATTTGACATAGCAACAAGACACAAAACCACAACTTGATTTATAGAGCAAGCTTAGAAGAAGAAAAAAAATGAAGGCATGTTCTTGCAGTCCTTAAAATAAGGAGAAAATCAAAGGTGTTTCCTCTTTCGGCACAGCATGCTATAGGGCTGACAGTGGGTCAGGTCGCTGTGTTGATCAGCTGTGCAGGGCTATCTGTGACAGTTGACGACTTAATCTGTTCATTTTCGTGTACAGGTGAAGTGTGTGAGCCTTCTTCTCCCCCATCCCTGTTAGTTTTACCCCCAGGAGAATGATTGCAAGTATGTTTTTACTATTGAAATTGAAGGCTCCATGTGTGTGTGTGTGTGTGTGTGTGTGTGTGTGGTGTGTGTGTGTGTGTGTGTTCAACAGAAACTTTTGTATGCATTTTCAACAGAAGTTATTACATGTATTTTCAATGGAAATTATTGCATGTAATTATCATCAGAAATTATTGCGTGCATTTTCATTTTTTAAAAAAAGCTATGTATTTTCTACAAATACTGTTCCATATTTTTAAAAACAGAAATCCAGGCATAGATTTTTCACCAAAAACTATCATTGATATTTTCAACACCAATTGTTGCATGAATTTGAACAAAAGAATCATTACATACATCTTCAACAGAAATTCTTGCATAATTTTTCAGCAGAAAAATCGCATACATATGGCACAGTGATTATTGCATCAACTTTCAAGAGAAAACATAATAGAACTTTCAACAGTGATCTTTGTAAAAGCCTTCATCAAGCCAATGCATACATTTTCAACAGTGAAAATTGCACAAACTTAACAACAGAAGTTATTCCATAAGAGTTTTAGCATAAACTTTTGCGTAACTGTTCAACAAAAACCAATAACAGTAATCATTGCATAGATTTTCAACATAAATCAGTGTGTACATGTTCAATTGTAACCATTGTGTACATTGACAGTAATCATTGCATAGATTTTCAACAAAAACCATTGCATAGATTTTCAACAGACACCATTGTGTACATGTTTAATAGCAACCATTGTATAAATTAACAACAGTAATCATTGCATAGATTTTCAACACCAAAGAAACCATTGCATAGATTTTTTAACAAAAACCATTGCATAGATTTTCAACAAAAACAATTGCGTAGATTTTCAACAGAAATCATTGTGTACGTACATGCTCAACAGCAACCATTGTATGAATTAACAGCAGTAATCATTGCGTAGATTGTGAACAGAAACAGAAACCATCGCATAGATTTTCACCCTAAACCATTGCTTGTGGTTTCTCTCCAGGGTAAAAATTGCTAGGGTGTGGGAAGTAAAACTGACTTGTTTAGCTGGGAATGGGTCATTGACGTTTTCTGGGTCTCTATCTCCTCTCCACCTCCACCCATTCTCTGTGGGGTTCATTAAGAACGGGCCATAAGGGCCTGGCCTTCTCTCTACATGAGTGGCAAAATGTCAACAGAAAGAGACAGACAGACAGACACACACACAGATGCAGAGACAGACAGACAGACAGACAGAGACAGGGAAACAGAGACAGATAGAGAGAGATATTCAGGCAAAGACAGAGACAGACAGACAGAGAGTCAAACATAGACAAACACAGAGGCGCAGAGAGAGAGAGAGAGAGAGAGAGAGAGAGAGAGAGAGAGAGAGAGAGAGAGAGAGAGAGAGAGAGACAGACAGACAGACAGACAGAGACAGACACAGAGAGAGAGAGAGAGAGAGAGAGAGAGAGAGAGAGAGAGAGAGAGAAAGTCAAACATAGACAAACACAGAGGCGCATAGAAAGAAAGAGAGAGAGAGAGAGAGAGAGAGAGAGAGAGAGAGAGAGAGAGAGAGAGAGAAACAGACAGACAGACAGACAGAGACAGAGACTAAGACACAGAAAGAGAGAGACACACACACAGAGAAAGAGACACAGACAGACAGAAATAAACAAACAGACAAACAGACAGACAGAGAGATGGGGGGGGGCTAGAGAAACGGGGTCTACAGAGGCAGGAAGATGTAGTATGGATGGATTAAAGAAGAAACTTAAGGGGATAGGTACCAAATGAGTGAGGACAAAGTGAAGTAATGTCGGGAATCTAAGCAAACAACTTGCTAGAGGACAGAAAACAGACCTAGGACTCGGATGAAGTATTGTACAATCCTTTCCCCTTTTAGTAGCCGAGCGAACATAACATTCCGTAATGACAACATTAAACAATGCATGACATTCTGTAATAACAGCATTAAGCAAAACATGACATTCCGTAATGACAACATTAAACATTACATGACATTCTGTAATAACAGCATTAAACAAAATATGACATTCCGTAATAACAGCATTAAGCAAAACATGACATTCGTAATAACAGCATTAAGCAAAACATGACAATCCGTAATAACAGCATTAAACAAAACATGACATTCCGTAATAACAGCATTAAGCAAAACATGACATTCCGGTAACGACAGTATTAAACAAAACATGACTTTCCGTAACGAAAACATGCAATTCTGTAATGACAGCATTTAAAGAAATATTACTTCTGTAATGACAACATAAAATTAAACACAGTTTTCGTAATGACAGCTTTAAAAAGAAACGTGTACTTCCGTAATGATGTTAAACAAAATAATACATTCCGTAATTACACCATTCAGCAAATTATGACAGTCGGTAAATACAACATGAAATAAAACATAACATTCTGTAACAACAGTGTTAAACAAAAATAACAATCCGTAATGACAACAATAAGTAAAACACGACAATCCATAATGACAACATCCCGTGATTACATTAAACAAAACATGACATTCCATAATGACAACATTCCATAATTACAACCTTTAACGAAACATGACATTCTGAAATGACAATATTCCATAATTACAAAATTTAACAAAACATGACATTCCATAATCCCATCATTCCATAATTACAACCTTTAACAAAAAATGACATTCCAAAATGACAATATTCCATAATTACAACATTTAACAAAACATGACATTCTGTAGTGACAACATCAAACAAAAACATAGCAATCGGACATGACAACAGTCCACAGTTACACATAAACAAAACATAACTTTTCACAATAACAATATTAACAAACATAACATTCCACAATAACAATATTAAACAAAACATAACATTCCACAATAACAACATTAAGCAAAACATAACATTCCGGAATGACAACATTCCTTAACTACAACATAAACAAAACATAAAATTCAGCATGACAACAAACAAAACGTGACATTCCGTAACAACAGCATTATTGTGGACAAAAGTGGCAACATTCGTCACAATGGTTTTTCTTTCACCAGCCATGAACAATGAACATTCAAACACACACGCATGCCTACTGGATCTACATGGATCCTGTTCTTTCTGAAGATCATTGTACTTGGGCACTGAAGCAAAAAAAAAAGTGTTGTTTTTCTGTCAGAAGACAGACAACTTGACAGACGAACAAAGGCGATTAACTTGTTTTCGAAACGCACAGAGAGAGAGAGAGAGAGAGAGAGAGAGAGAGAGAGAGAGAGAGAGAGAGACAGACAGACAGACAGACAGACAGACAGACAGACAGAGACAGAGACAGACAGACAGACAGACAGAGTTTGTTAGAGAGAATTCCTTAGGGGCTATTATCTTTATTAACACTTTAATGAATAGAACTGTGTTGAAGGTGATCGCGCCTACACACACACACACACACACACACACTGGCCTGCCAGCATCTATGTACATCGACTCTCTCTCTCTCTCTCTCTCTCTCTCTCTCTCTCTCTCTACACACACACACACACACACCATATCTTCAAAAGACATCACAAATTAATCCTCTTTTTTTACATGTGGCACTTCACGTACAGATGTTCTTTTAAAAACAAACAAACAAACGAACAAACAAACTCCAAATCATAATGCCATGCACGCAGGGCTCCCATTTTTCACTGCACACTGAGCAAAAGAAGATAGCAGCATTGTCAAGCCAAAGATAACTCTATGTACTTTGGCATTGACCTTTCCGCTAATTTGACACGATTGGCTGCTCCATTCATTCCTCTCAACAAATCTCCTTTTGCTTACGTCACGCCCGTGCTCCGGCCCATCTAATTATGCAAATGATATGCATTAACATGCGCTGTCATGGGAATGGGCTATTCAGCCTTCTATTTATTTTTTGTTGGGATGGTTGGGCTTTTTGTGTTGCTGATGCTACAATCATCATGAGAGAAAAAGATTGTGTTGTTTGGGTTTTTGTTGTTGTTGTTGTTGTTGTTTGTTGTTGTTTGTCAAGGACAAGATTAGATCGAGAGTAACATTGAAGAATGTCGAGTTGAATGAAGCTGATTGGTGTGTGGGGTGGGGAGATTGTCAATGAATTGATGTAGCAGTGTGTTGACCATAAATTGATGTAGCAGTGTGTTGTCTATAAATTGATGATGTAGCAGTGTGTTGTCAGTTTATTGATGTAGCACAGTGTGTTATCAGTTAATTGATGTAGCAGTGTGTTGTCGACAAATTGATGTAGCAGTGTGTTATCTATAAATTGATGTAGCAGTGTGTTGTTAATTAATTGATGTAGCAGTGTGTTGTCGATAAATTGATATAGCAGTGTGTTATCTATAAATTGATGTAGCAGTGTGTTGTTAATTAATTGATGTAGCAGTGTGTTGTCGATAAATTGATGTAGCAGTGTGTTATCTATAAATTGATGTGGCAGTGTGCTGTCAATTTATTGATGTAGCAGTGTGTTGTAAATCAATTGATGATGTAGCAGTATGTTGTCAATTTATTGATGATATAGCAGCATGGAACTTTCATACTGCCTATCATACCCTTTGTAAGGATTTTCTTCGGGATTTTTTCTTATTCGTTTTAATTGTCCATGTGCATTTTGATAAGAGAAATCCAATGTCATGTGTTTTTTTATTATGCTTGAGCATTCAAAGATTTTACAGTCTTTGGATATCCTTTTTATTGACATAAAAGCATTTCATTTTCAGATGATTTTATGCACATCAACTCTTCTTGAAACTATATCTAGGAATCTTTTGATATGATTATACTTATTGCTATCGTTCATTGGCAAAATTGTCATTTTTGCATTTATGTGTCAATTTGTCTGTTATCATTTAGCAATGGATTTGGTCAATTATGCTCAAATAGTCTGGAGCTAAGGGACCCTGAGTTATTATCTTTCTCTTTTGCTTTTCATTTTTGAGGTGGGTGTGTTGTTTAACATATGCACTGACTCTCCTATCTTGGATTGCTGTTATAAATTACCAGAGGAGTGGAATACATGCCATCAACAGGTAAGAGCACGCTCCTCGGCACTAGGCGGGCTACACTAGAACTAAACAGACAAAAGGTGGGAGAATGGTAAACTTATTCAGAAATAGCCACGACAGTCAAGATCAACCGCTCATATCTACAAAGTTAAGAAATTGTGTTTTGCCAGTAAAAAGCTTTAGATCTCTCAGACATTTTCTGAGATTAAGGCTTATGCAGAAAAGGGAAAGTAATATTTAAAAATATGCAGGGTTTTTTGTTTTGTTTTGTTATTGTTGTTGTTTATTGGGAGGGGGGGAGGGGGCGGCAAGAAGAACGGATTGTAAAAAGTACCTTACAATTCATTTCTTTTAAACCTTTAGAAATCAGACGTGTCATCATTACACCAATACAACTTTTCTTGACGTCTTCTTTCACCCCTTAAGGAATTGTTGCAGCACACGTACATCAGTCACTATTTTGAAGCGACCCCTTTACTCACCTAATAGGTAGCCGCATTCCGACTTCGGAGATGTCTTAGCACGACACCAATGTACTTGTGGGTCTTTTTTATTTATTCATATAATTTACTCTTTCCAAACGCAAAACAGGTTTTTACGTGTGGGGCAAGATGTTCTGCGTGCACACGGAACATGGTGTTTATAATCTCAACGGAAGGACTTTCGAAGAAGTGGAGTCAGCACTGATGTTAACTCCAGGCTAAAAATATTTTTAAAAATCTCCTCGAACGGGCACGTACCTCGGTGGCATAGTGGTCTCAAACCCGGTCCGTCAGATCACGAGCTCAACGCTCTAACCACCGGGCTATCCGCCCCCTCCCCCTCTCTCTCCTGTCTCTCTCTCTCTGTCTCTGTATCCTCTCTGTCTCCGTCTCTCTCTCTCTCTCTCTCTCTCTCTCGTCTCTCTCTCTCTCTCTCTCCCTCCTCTCTCTCTCTCTCTCTCGTTTGACTTCTCGTTTTGCTGTTTGTCAATGGATTGGAAGTTAGTTTATCTCCACCCTCCCCCACCCCCATCCTTTCCAATGGGCGAAAGCTTAAAGAAACAAATTCTGGTTTTGTTGTTGTTGTTTTTTTATGCAGGATACGATTGATTGTGTTATCAATTTCATGAGTTTTGCCCATCCCCACCACCGCTGTCCCCTTGAAAAGGGCATATTTTTAAACACAATAAACCTTTGTCATTTTCATTGTCATTTCTCTCTCCTGTCTCTGTAAATTTTGCTGTCTGTCGTCTGTCTCTGTATCTCTGTCTCTCTCTGTCTCTGTCTCTGTATCTCAACCCCGAGCAGCGCGTTACAGTTTTCAGAGGCATTATAAGCGTGGTAAGCATGTTGAAGCTAGCAAAGCCCACACATAATCATCTCGGCATGCAGCAGCACTGTTCAGGCTGTGAATGTTGGGGGTCATGTCTGTAGTATAAAAAGGTAACGGCAAAGGAGTCCCATAACCTATAGGGTCGTAGGGGAGCGAGGCGTCAGAGACCTCACTTCTCTAGGGCCAGCATATTGAAGGTGGCGCCCATCTCTCCCTCGCTGTTTTACCTTCCCTAACCCTAAATAGGGCAGGTACCCATTTACAGCTGGGTGAACTGGGGGAACTGTACTGAAGCCAAGGCGCGCAAACGGTCACCCATCCAACTGGTAACCACGCTCGACGCTGCTTAACTTGGCTGGGGGAAAGCGAGTGCTGTCTGTAGTATACCCCCGGCCAAAAGCTGATGTCATCTGCTACAAGAGTCGTGGAGAGAGAGGCAGGGACAGGGACAGAGAGAGTAGGGATATGAGTGCAACACGCTCTGCATACTGTAACAGGGGCTTATTGTTAATTACAGTGGTTGTCGATGGACATCTCTTGATTTCTTGATTTTGATTGATTGATCGCTTTCTGTCCCCCCTCTGTCCTCTCTGCGAAAATTTGCTGAAAAGAATAAAAGGAGAAATGAAGCTGAACACAGTTGTGTTTTTATTTTCATTTTACTATTTTACCTCAACTATGTGCATGAAGGGAGTGGTGCCCAGCAGAATTGTGGTTTTTTATCAAGACAATTTAATATATATATATATAATATATATAATAATATATATATATATATAATATATATATATATAATATATAAATATAATATATAAAGGCAGCCAACAACACCACACATGCACATCCACAGCCAATGTACACGCGCACACAAACACACTAGCCCAACACACACACAGCACACACAAACACACACACACACCCAAAACACAAACACAAACACACACACACACACAAAACACACACACAACACACACACACACAAAACACACACACACACAAATACAACACACACACACACACACACAAAACACACACACACCCACACCACACACACACACAACACACACACACAGGGGTGGTGGTGTCTTTTTACTTGGTTTTTTTTAAAAGACATCAGACAAAGGCTTTTTAAGCACTCAGCGGCTATTGTCATCTTATATTTCTCACCCCAATAATCTCTAAAATACGCTTCTGCTTTCGCCAGCTCGCCTTTCCCCACAAACAGCAGTGACGCATACACAGAGATGCTGCAGAGAAGCAAAACACAGAAGAGAAAGAGGTCAAGCCGTTAGCTATAGGGAGGAAGCAACAACAGCAACAACCGCAACAACAACAAAAGAAGAAGAAGAAGGTTCATAGCATATTTGTTCGCCATTTTTGGTGGGGGGGGGGGTTGTGCTTTCGGGGGGGGGGGGGGGGGGGGGTTGTTTTTTGTTTTTTGGTTGGGTTGAGGTTGTTGTTGTTGTGGGGTTTTTTTGTTGTTGTTTTTTTGGGGGGAGGTTGGTTGTTTTTTGTTGTTGTTTTGTTTTGTTTTTGGATGGGGTTTTTTGTTGTTGGGTTTTCTCGTTCATCGTCTACAGCTCCGAGGTACACCAATGGTGAGATGGTGCGCACTGTGACCGTATTTCTACCCACCATTCAGGTAGCTGCATTCCGACTTGGGGGGGGGGGGGGGGGGGGTCTAATCACACTGTACCTGTGTGTATGCAGTTGGGGGATGGGTTTTTTTCTTTGTTTGTTTGTTTTAGATTTTATCATCCGTTCCTACCGGGCAACGAAATGGCTTACTCTTCCTAAAGGCGGAACCAGTTTTGAACCTGTGTGCAAGATGTTCTGCGTGCGTTTACGCACGGGGCTGCGGTTTATGGTCTTATCCGAAGGACTTGTGGGAGAGTGGAGTCGGTACTGAGATCATAAATCGAAGGTCCCGTATGCGAACGCTCGCAGAACATATTGCGCACACGCTAATACTTGCTCCACTTTTCGGAAGAGTAAGCTTTTGTGTACCGGTGGAAACTGACAAATTTACAAAACTGTATATAACACGGGGACTAGATGTAAAAAAACACAACAACAACCCCACATGATGCTTTTTCTATTATCCTCGAAATAAAAGATGAAATGAATTTTTTTTAAATGAATGAATAAATAAATAAACTCCAGGGTAAATCTCTAAAACTGGACGTCTCCGTGGCGGATCAATCCCAGGCTGTCAGATCACGAACACAGTGCTCTAACCACTAGGCTGGCTATCTCACCCGCCCAGCCTTAGCTCCTTCCCCGTTTGCTGACAGATAGCACTGACCACCACCTGAAGGGGACAGTGACCAGAGCAGGCAGTTTGAATGGTACAGCAGGCTTCCCACAGAACGCCGTGTATTCGATCGCTTTGTTTTTTTAGGACAAGCAAGAAACAAAAAGAAAGGGGGGATTGTTTGGGTTTTGTTTGGGCTTTGTTTTTCTTCTTAAATCTTTCTTTTGAACGTGATAAGCTGGTGTCGTCTTCACTAGGGATCTGCTGTAGGTAGGTAAGTAGATATATATTCAATATAGCTAGCTCTTTACTTTGTCTGAGCACGCGAAGATGTTATCATCTGTGAAATGAGAGACACACACACAAAGAGAGAGACACAACAGAGATTTTTTTTTTTATTCTTATCTATTTATTTATTTATTTTATTCTTTTATATCAATTATATATTTATTATATTGGGGACGGGATAGCTCAGTGGTCGGAGCACTCGCTTTCCCCCAGCCAAGTTAAGCAGCGTCGAGCGTGGTTACCAGTTGGATGGGTGACCGTTTATGCGCCTTGGCTTCAGTACAGTTCCCCCAGTTCACCCAGCTGTAAATGGGTACCTGCCCTCTTTAGGGTCAGGGAAGGTAAAGCAGCGAGGGAGAGGAGATGGGCGCCGCCCTCAATATGCTGGCCCTAGAGAAGTGAGGTCTCTGACGCCTCGCTCCCCTACGACCTTATAGGTTATGGGACTCCTTTACCTTTACCTTTATATCAAGGATAATATAAAAGCAATCAAGTGCTTTTTACATCCAGGGCGGGGGGGGGGGGGGGGGGGGGGGGAGGGCAAATGATAAAATTTTTGAAAGCATGTCTTGTCAGTTTATTTCTGTGTCATGGGGGGGATTGTGGTTATGGTAATGCAACGACTGATGATGATGATGATGATGATGATGATGATGGTGATGGTGGTGGTGGTGGTGGTGGTGGTGATGATGATGATGATGATGATGATGATGATGATGATGATGATGATGACACCAATATTGACGACAACGATGACAACTGATGTGATCATGATTTTTGTTTTTAACCTCTTATATATCGCTTACTGCGTAACTACTGAAAAGTAAAGCTTGGAAATATCTGATGAAAGTACTTGTATTTTAACGACCTTTTCCCCAATGGGCTTTGTGGCACAGAGAGCGTGTGAGCCTGTGAGAGTTGAAGCCTGTACAAGAATTATTTTCTTAGGCGGGGGTTGTATCATAAATCTATGCAGACATGGAATAACTGGCTCCATCTGGTCATGTTGCCTATAGGCCTAACCCTAATGAGTCTTTGGGTACATTGTAACAAAATGCTCTTCCTCAGTAGTCCGATTGGGAGTGGGGGTTGGTGGTGGGTGGGGGTGGGGTGGGGTGGGGGTGTTCCTGTGCTTGAGTCTACCCGAAAGTTATACCTACCTGCTATCATGCTCATACAGACATGCACGCGCTACACTCACATGAATGCCAGTAGTGGTGTGTGTGCGCGCGCACACACACACGCGCGCGCACACACGCACACACGCGCACGCACGCATCCACACACACCCACGCACGCACGCACGCATAAACACACGCACGCGCGCTCACACACACATAACTTCATGCAAAATAAACAAGTTTTGAAAACATCAACCAATATTGATTTTTATCATCAACTCAGCTATGACTGCCATGTTATCTTTCTACCACCAATAACGTTTTAAAGAAAAACTTGTGAACTTCTTTTTTATTCTTACAAAATACAACACTCACACACATGCTCATAAGCTCATCCTTACAGAACATCTTGCCCACACACATTAAAACCTGTTCCGCTTTTCAAAAGAGTAGACCATTGTGCGCGGGGTAGGGATGGATGACATAATTTACGAAATTGCATGCACACAGGAATTGGATGTAAAAAACAACAACAATGAAACAAAACAAAGGCACATGAGTGTCCATTCCATTATCTTCGAAATAAAAGAATATTTTAAAGGATCTAAAAGGTTAAAGGGACACAATACAAAAATGGAAAGGAAGCTAAGCAGCTGAACTAGCAGCAATGCTAATGGGATAATTTGCCAGTTACCATAGATAGTGCTGAACAGCCAACAGGAACGGTGATCTGACACAATTTGAACGGTATACCACGCTTCCCGCAGACCAGAGGCTTTCTTTCTATCACTTTCGTTATTTTTGGGACCAAGCAAAAAAAAGAACATGACTTTGATTCTCTCTCTCTCTCTCTGTCTCTGTCTCTCTCGCTCTTTCTCTCTCTCTCGTCTTTCTCTCCTTCTCCTCTCTCTCTCTCTCTCTCTCTCTCTCTCTCTCTCTCTCTCGCTCTCTCCTCGCTCTCGCTCTCTCTCTCTCTCTCTCTCTCTCCTCTCTCTCTCTCTCTCTCTCTCTCTCTCTCTCTCTCTCTCTCTCTCTCCCTCTGTCGCTCTTTCTCTCTCTCTCTCACTCTCTCTCTCTCTATCTCTCTCTCGCTCTCTCTCTCATCGCTCTCTCTCTCTCTCTCTCTCTCTCTCTCGCTCTCTCTCTCATCGCTCTCTCTCTCTCTTTCTCGCTCGCTATCTCTTCTTTCTCTCCCTCCCCCCCCCCCCTCTCTCTCTCTTTCGCTATCTCTCTCGCTCTCTCTCTCTCGCTCTCTCTCTCTCTCTCGCTCTCTCTCTCTCACCAAAAGGTTTGCTTTCAAACTGAGCTCTGGTCTTCTTTAGAGGGGGTATATTGTAAGTAAGTAAACATCTTTAATGGCTTTTTGTCTCTGCATGCAAGGATGCCGTTAGCTTTTGATGATAAGAGGCAAGAGAGAGACAGAGACAGAGAGACAGAGAAAGACAGACAGACAGAAAGACAAACAGAGGCAGAGACAGAGAGACATAGAGAGATAGAGACAGACAGACAGACAGATTAGAGAGAAAGAGAGAGAGAGAGAGAGAGAGAGAGAGAGAGACAGACAGACAGACAGACAGACAGACAGACAGAGAGACATAGAGAGATAGAGAGTAGAGACAGACAGACAGATAAGAGAGAGAGAGGAGAGAGAGAGAGAGAGAGGAGAGAGAGGAGAGAGAGAGAGAGAGAGAGAGAGAAGGAAGGGGGGGGGGCGGTTACAGACAGACAGAGATCTCGACAGACAAATACACAGACATACAGACAGGGACAGAATCCTGGTCGAAAATGAAAAGAAAAAATGATGGTTGTGAGAGAGGTGTAACATATGATGAAGCCAACAATGGCAACGACGAGGATAATGATGGTGGTAATGGTGGAGGGGGTAAAAAGGATGACAGTGGTGGTAGTAAAGAAGAAGAAGAAGAGTACAATGAGGATGGTGGTGGTAGTGATGGTGGGAATGGAGGAAGTGGCGACGGTGGTGGCGGTGGTGTTGTAGGTGATGATTGCTGTCGTCGTCGTCGTCGTCATCATCATCATCATCACATCATAATTATAATCAAGACAATAAAGATGACTATGTAAACAAGAACGACCCCAATGATCATTATTATCTTTCAGAACAATTTTTTGCGCGGCTGTATTAAATTAATTGAACATAACATAAAAGCTTGCCGATGTCTGGTGAGCATACTTCCTTAAATGAACCAAATTAGGAAAAAAAAGTGTCTCTTTTTTCAAGAAAACGAATTTCGTTTCCAAATAATTGGCTGAGAATATACAGACTATGTCTTGGGGGAAAAATGAACCCTAAACAATGTTTTCTTGCATGGGGGTAGTACGTTGAATCACACGGCTAGAATTTTTAGAACACGGTGACGAAATACTGTTTGTTTGTTTATTTCATCCTTCCCCCCTCCCCCCTCCTGTGGTGGTTGTCCACTAACTCGTGCTTGTGTCTCCACAAAATATGCTGCCCATGCTTAGATGCTTTCAGTCCATTGTTTCTGTTGCCTGTTTTGTACCCTTTGGTTCTCCTGGTTCCCCAAAGAGTACATCTTTGGCCAGTTCATGCAATGTTTGTGACCTGGTGCATTCTCTTTTCTTTCTATGCTAAGAAATACTTGTGTGGGCTAATGAAGTTGATATGCTGTGGGGGATTTTGTTGGGCTTGATCATTGGAGACAAGGTGTGTGAGCCAAAGACATGTTTGGAATGGTATCGTAGCGTTTCAGGTCCAGTGTGTGTGTGTGTGTGTGTGTGTGAGTGAGAGAGAGAGAGAGAGAGAGAGAGGGGAGAGAGAGAGAGAGAGAGAGAGAGGAGAGAGAGAGAGAGAGAGATCTCCGTGTGTTGTTCTAATGGGAGCTTCAGTGTTGCACATGATAACGGAAAATTATCAATCGTTCTGATAAGATTTTCAGTGTTTCACATAGGTAAAGGTAAAGGAGTCCCATAACCGTAGGGGAGCGAGGCGTCAGAGACCTCACTTCTCTAGGGCCAGCATATTGAGGGCGGCGCCCATCTCCTCTCCCTCGCTGCTTTACCTTCCCTGACCCTAAAGAGGGCAGGTACCCATTTACAGCTGGGTGAACTGGGGGAACTGTACTGAAGCCAAGGCGCGCAAACGGTCACCCATCCAACTGGTAACCACGCTCGACGCTGCTTAACTTGGCTGGGGGAAAGCGAGTGCTCCGACCACTGAGCTATCCCGTCCCCTATGCTAACGGGCAATTATCAAATCAACCTAATGAGATATTAAGTGTTTCACATGCAAACGGAAAATTGCCACAGTTTTGATCATGATAATTATGCTTTACCAAGATCCCACTTTTTATTATCATAATTTTTAGGTTTTTGTTCAGCACTTAACAGGGTCACTCTAAGCAGGGTTGATCATCTGGATTTGTGGCCAATGACTTTGACCCCAACCTACCCTGTGCTCACCAGTTGCCGACCCTGGGCACACATTTGTTTTCTGTCAAAGAACTGTTACTGGCTGTCAGTTTTCCAACACCGTTTATCCCCGGGAAAGGCATGGTCAGGTGTTGAAGATGGAAAGGTGATTGCTCAGGTTTAGAGGCATCTTCAGTTGTTATTTGCTTCCTTTTTGTCTCCCTGTGTCTCTGTCCCTGTCTCTCTATCTATCTCTGTATCTCTCTATCTATCTCTGTATATCTCTCTCTCTGTCTCTCTCTTTCTCTCTCTGTCTCTGCCTCTCTCTTTCTCTGTCTCTCTCTCTGTTTGTCTTTGTCTCTTTTTGTCTCTGTCTGTCTCTGTTAGTGTGTTGTGTGTGGGGGGGGGTGGGGGTGGGGGTGGGGGTGGGGGGTGGGGGCGGTGTTTGTGTATTCTTTTATTTATTCTTTTATATGAGGACAAAGGAAATGACACCATGTGCTTTGTTACATCAACCCGTGTGCAAGCGGTTTTGTAAATGTTGTCTCTGTTCCACCAGCACGCAATGGCCTACTCTTTCAAAGCGGAACAGGGTTTTTAAACCCGTGTGTGTGTTGTGTGTGTTTTGTGTGTGTGTGTGTGTGTGTGTGTGTGTGACAGACGACAGACACACAGAAAAACAGACAGACAGAAAACAGTCAGATGGGACAAACGGAGACAGGACAGACACGGAAGATGCACCTAATTTCCCCCATTCGTTTGTGTTCTCCAGCGCTCAAATCTCGAATCCATAACACCTTTCGAACAGGGTGCGTTTTGATTTTTTGTTGTTGTTAAAAAGACAAAACGGCGAACCCGCATTTCATCAGGACTCCATTTTCACTGCAGCGAGCACAGAAGATTAAAAAGAGTTTAACAGAAGATAAATATATTTATTTTCTCTACAGCTCTCCGTGATTGGGACACGCATGCCCCTCCATTCCACTCGACGAAGAAGGTCCCTGCTTATGCTCCAGCGTGTAAGGCACATCTATTATGAAAATTTCGCGCGTGAATGTGCCGGCGCGATTCGTTGTTGGACCTATTGAACTAGCTTTTTCCTTCGTCGCTGCCAAAAAAAAAAATGTGGTCTGTGTATTTGCCAGGGTGGATTAGATTGAAGCTTAAGGAAAGGGGTGGGTTGGGAAGGAGAGGGGGGGGGGGGGATGGGGGGGGGGGGAGGACGGGGTGGGTTAAAGGGAGGGGTGGGGGGTGTGCGTTTTGAATTTACCCATACACAGAAAACGTCTGTGGTTAAATAGATTATGATAGAGGAAAATTACTATGGGTATATTCTTCCCCGAAGATTTTTTTTAATACTTAATATATATATTTTATATATATATATATATATATATTATATATATATATATATATTTATATTTATTTTATTATGCCTCTGCATTTTCTGCAGTATGGTTAGATTGTTTAATCTCTTTTCCTTTTAACTTTTTTCAATGCATATCGTCTCTATAGTTGATTTCTTTTTTTTCTTTTTTTTTGAAACTTGTATTAAGCAATGCATTCTTCACCGTGCTTTTAGTTCGTGGGTTATTGCAGTTATAATTGACACCCCTCCCTCTGTCTCTCTGTCTCTCTGTCTCTGTCTCTGTCTCTGTCTGTCTTCTCTCTCTCTCTCTTTTCTCTCTCTCTCCATAGGTGATGTTGTTGTATTGTTGTGCGTTCCCCAGCTTAATACTCTGGAGGTCACCTAGAATGTGCACTCTGACTCACTCGTCCCACCTGGGAATCACTGTGAGATTGAAATTGCACACTGAGAGAGAAGTTTGCGTGTACGACTGTTTTTAAGTACCTCGCCATATAGGCAGCCATACTCTGACTTCAGAGGATTAACGGGGTAATCAAACCGAAAGAAAACCACAATTCAGTTAAAGGGTACAGAAACACACCTAAATGAATACTCACGTAATCACAAGGGGGACGGGATATCCTAGTGGTTAGAACATTGCGCTCGCAATCTGACGACCCGGGTTCAATTCCCGTTCAAGGGGGATATTTTCCCCTGGAGTTAACATCAGTGCAGACTCCACTCTCCCCTAAAGTCCTTCGGATGAGACTATAAACCGAGGCGCCGTGTGCGAACGCACGCAGAACATCTTGCGCACACGTTAAATCCTGTTCCGCTTTTCTAAGAGTAGGCCATTGTGTGCCGTGGGAACAGATGACAGAATGTACAAAAACGCATACACACGTGGACTGGATGTAAAAAACACATGAGTGTTTAATCCATTATCCTCGATATAAAAGAATAAAATAATTTTTTTAAATAAAAACAAGTACAGGAAAATACAAACAGTACGAAAACATACACACATAGAGATATGTTTGTGGGGTTTTTTCCCCAAAATATATATAGAAAAAATGTAAGGAGGAAGAGAGATATACCAAAATACCCACAAAGTGAGGTTGTTTAGAAATAAAGAATAATAGCAAAAAAGACGAAAAAAACCGCTACATTTGAGTGGGATAGATTTGTTGCAACTTTGTCAATCTTTTCCTTCCAGTTATTACAATCTTGTAAGCAAGCAACCGGGAAAAAGACTGAACACAAAGCCTCACCTGACTTAAAAGCCATCGGCCTTGTTGTGACCAATACGATATAACACACACACTTACACATACACCCATTCCTCCGTGTAAACCGAATAACCTTTTACACACACACCCCACACACACGCACACACACACACACACAACACACACACACACACACACACACACACAAAACACACACACACCACCACACACACACACGCAAAAACTAAAAAGAAAGGAAAGTTGCTTTGATATGTGTGAAGGCAAGCCAAACTTCCTTAACTTAATCAAATCGAAACTCCAAACACCTTCGAAAATAACAACTCCTGGAGGAAAAATCACCAGAGACTTCTTGTTCGACATCTGCTTTCATCTCTCAACTCCCTCACAGCCTCATCTTCAAAGACTACAAACTATCACAGGCGAAGTTCCCCGCTCCTTGAGGGAGGAGGCTACTTACATACAAGCAAAGGCGGGTGTTCTGATCGGGTATATTTCTTTCTGACTTGGCTTTCTCTCGGAGTTGGGTTTTCCTCTTTTTTCATTTTTTTTCATTCGCTCTACTTATTTCCTTCCTAGTCCTTCTCTCTTCCTCCGCCCTTCACTCCTTTTTGTACTCTGGGCTAAAAGTAATCAAAACGAACGATGCGCAAGTATTTCGGTGTGGGTTTTAGAGCAAGGTTTTGATGTTCTGGATTAACTCGCTGGGTGTGTTATACCCTCGACTCCACACAGAGGCGCATACATACAGACACAAAGACTCTCGCTCTCTCTCTCTTTCTCAACTCCACACAGGAACATTAATACACAGGCGCACAGAGGCGCATACATACAGACACAGAGACTCTCTCTCTCTCTCTCTCTGTCAACTCCACACAGGCAACATTGATACACAAGTGCACGGAGGCACATACACACAGATACAGAGACTCCATCTGTCTGTCTGGGCTGTCTGTCTCTCTCACCCCACATCATACGTACATACACACAAACACACACACACAAAAACACACACACACACACCACACAATATATTTTATTATTATATATATATATATTATATATATTAGAGAGAGAGAGAGAGAGAGAGAGAGAGAGAGAGAGGAGAAGAGGGGGGAGAGAAGAGAGAGAGATGAGAAGAGAGGAGAGAGGGGATACATACATACATACGTCTGGGGCGCGCGCACGCACACACACACACACACAGGGTGACTAAAGAGAGAGGTATCAAAGATCCATTTATTACCAAAGGAAAAGAATGTTAATGGCAACAACAACAACAACAACAACAACAACAAACTTCAAACAAAGTGGGATTGACTGCTAGTGTAAACGATCCCCAAAACTTCTTTATGTGTAGTTTTTAAAAAAAACAGTGTTGTAAAGATATTTTTGGTTTTATACCGTAATGACTGAGAATAACATTAACAGCCCTCGCCCCCACCCCCCTCAACTCCCCCCCCCCCCTCCCCACAAAAAAGCTATTGAGGTATATTCGTTTCTTCTGTATTGGGGGTGGAGGATGAGTGTGTGTGTGTGGGGGGGGGGTGGGGGGGGGTGGTGTTGACCTGTGGACAGCAGGCTCAGTACAAGCAAACTAAAATACAAGTAGTTTGGTTGTTTGTTTGTTTGATCACACACACACAGAAAAGAAAACCAAACATGAAAGAAACGCCCACATTACACGTGTACAGTGAAGTGACTGTTTTTTGAATATGGTTCGTGAAGATGATATTATCTTTTTTATTATGTCAGTATCCTTTTGTTAAAATTTAAAAGCAATAATAATAACTTTTTTCCCCAGCTCCCTCCACCCCCACCCCCACCCAGCAATAGCGATTAAGGGATTGTGGTATAGTATTTCTCTAGAATAGCAAGTCTACTGTAATGGTATGCCTCTGTCTGTCTGTCTGTCTGTCTGTCTCTCTCTCTCTCTCTCTCTCTCTCTCTCTCTCTCCTCTCTGTCTCTCTCTCTGTCTGTATGTCTCTGTCTATCTCTGTCCGTCTCTGTCTGTCTCTGTCTGTCTCTGTCTGTCTCTGTCTCTGTCTCTGTCTATCTCTCTCTCTCTCTCTCTCTCTCTCTCTCTCTCTCTCTCTCTCTCTCTTTCTCTTTCTCTCTCGTAATAGCCTAGTGGTTAGAGTGATGTTTTCGTGATCCGTTGACCCGGGTTCGATTCTCGTTCAAGAGGATTTTTTCCTCTGGAGTTAACATCAGTGCCGACTCCACTCTCCCCAAAAGTCTTTCGGATGAGACTATAAACCGAGGCCCCGTGTGCGAACGCACGCAGAACATCTTACACACACGTTAAAACCCGTTCTGCTTTTCGGATGAGTAGGCCATTGTGTGCCGGTGGGAACGAACGACAAAATTGACAAAACTGCATACACACGGAGACAAGATGGGGAAAAAAGCACATGAGTGCTTATTCCATTATCCTCGAAGTTAAAGAATGAAAAACAATTTTAAAACTGTTGGTTGGTCTCTGTCTCGGTCTATCACCTTCTGTCTGTCTGTCTCTTCGTCTGTCTCTCTCTGCCTCTCTGTCTATCTTTGACTGTCTCTATCTGTCTCTCTGTCTCTGTCTGCCTCTATCTCTGTCTCTGTGTCTCTATCTCTGTCTCTGTCTGTCTCTGTGTCTCTATCTCTGTCTGTCTCTGTCTGTCTCTGTCTGCCTCTATCTCTGTCTGTCTCTGTCTGTCTCTGTCTCTGTCTGTCTCTGTCTGTCTCTGTCTGTCTCTTGTCTCTGTCTCTATCTCTATCTCTGTCTGTCTCTATCTCTGTCTGTCTCTGTCTTTTATATAAGAACCATAACTAAATGCATTAAATACTGGATTAAACTTATCAGGCTTCCT
>CM054147.1:31234635-31239635 GCA_028751875.1 Rapana venosa | reverse complement strand
ATTATTATTACCTGACCTCTTTAGGGTCAGGGAAGGTAAAGCAGCGAGGGAGAGGAGATGGACGCCGCCCTCAATATGCTGGCCCCTTGAGAAGTTGAGGTCTCTGATGCCTCGCTCCCCTACGACCACATAGATTATGGGACACCTTCACCTTTTTTTTAATGGGTGTTAAAGGAGGATTTTAAAAGTCAAGGTTATAGTTTGCAACATTTTGAATTTGTCAGTGGGTTAGAAGGTATTCATGTTGAAATTTGTGTAGTTTACAACTCTGCTTTTGCCTCCTATGACGGGAGAAGTCAATGGTTTTGTGTCTGATCTTCCCCGAAGTCAGAATGCGGCTACCTGAATGGTAGGCCGAAACGGTCGCATACGCAAAAAGATATCACCATTTGGTGAACCTCACAGCTCTATCTGAGGAACAGGGAACAAATGTTGATCTGAGGTTTGATTTTTCCTTTATCTTTGACTAAAACTTTAAAGACTGGTCAGGGTGCTGGTCTCTTTCAGAAAAAAAATGACATACAAGAATCCTGATTTTTTGTGTGTGTGGGCACGTGAAGGGGGAAAAAATCACGTTCACAAGAGTATTCATCTTGAAGGAAAACAGACAGACAAATAGATGGACGGAGAAATAGAAAGAAAAAAGGGAACAAAAATACATGAAGAGGAGAGAGAGAGAGGAGAGAGAGAGAGAGAGAGAGAGAGAGAGAGAGAGAGAGAGAGAGAGAGAGAGAGAGAGAGAGAGCAAGAGAGAGAGAAAAGCCAATTTGGCAATAATCCTTAAATCCCTTTTCAGGCAATTTGATTCCGAAGGGTAAAAGGATTTGATATCACGCAAAAAATATCGAAATGATACAGACAGATGCCAGCAGAATAAATAAAAAACCCAACAACAACCCCACGTTAGTGTAAGGAAAGAAGAATGAAAACATGAACAGAGAGAAAAGAATAAAGAAAAAATAAAGAAACAAAAAACAACTAAATACAATGAAAAACGTCCAATTCGATTATTTACCAAGAACATGAGGAAGATAGATCACCAAATAAAAGACAGAGAAGAACGAGGAAAAGATTACAGATAAACGATAAAAAAATAGAATAGTAGATTGAAAAGAATAGTCTAAAAATGGGGAAACAATCGCCACAAACAAACACTATCAGATTTTTTTTAAAGCATGTAAGTGCGCGCAAGTACGCGCGCGTGCAAGCACACCCACACACCCACATATGCGCGCGCACACACACACACACACACACACATGACAAAACACACCACAACACACACACACCACATCACAACACAACACACACACCATATCACAACAAAACATAACACACACACATACCGCAATACAACACAACACACACACACACACACACACACACACACACCACCATCACCACCACCACCACCACCGCCGCCACCACCACCGCCACCACCTCCACCACCACCACCAACAGCAACAACACTAACAGACCAGGTAGCCTAGCTAGTTTCAGTTACAAGAGTGAGTATTCAAGCGCGCACAAGAAAATGTACTGGGCATTCTGGCATCATGGACAAACACAACAGAAACCTGACATCAGCAATCCCTCCATTGTTTTGTTACCTCACCTTATCCAAACTGCATTAACACCACACGGGGAAAAAAAAAAAAAAGAATATACACACGTACACGTACACACACACTTAAACCACACACACACATACACACACACACACACACACACTACACACGACAACACACACATACATGCACACACACACTTACACCACACACACACAACACAACACACACACACTCACACGCACACACACAGTACACACCACACACCACACACGACAACACACATACATACATACATGCATACATACAAACATACATACATAAATACATACATACATACATACATATACACACACACACACACACCCCCTAGGTCCTGTGTGCAAACGCACGCAGAACATCTTGCGCACAGGCTAAAACCCGTTCCGCTTTTTGGAAGAGTAGGCCATCGTGTGCCGATGGGAACGGATGACAAAATGTTCAAAACTGCATACACACGGGGCCTGGATGTAAAAAGACAAAAAGCACATGAGTTCTTATTCTATTATCCTCGAAATAAAAGAATAAAATAAGTAAATGAATAAATAAAGAATAACACACACACACACGAACGCACGCACACATACACATACACACACACACACACACCACACACACACACACACACACACACACACACACACACACACACACACACTAAAGACCAAACAGTCAGAACCTCACCAGTATCGAACCCTCAGCTTGTCATAACTAACATTCACGTCAATATTATACTGACCACGGTGGTATTGTGAGCGTATACGTACTCCGGTGAGAAGTCCACTGCAATGATTGACCATTCATTACATCATTGGTCAGACGTTTGGCTTTGGTAGTGATGCAGGTGCTGGTCCTCTATAATTACGGGGACGTAATGTGGACAGGATGTGGGCGATGTGGGACAATGTGTGTTTCCCGTCACTCTCTCTCTCTCTCTCTCTCTCTCTCTCTCTCTCTCTCTCTCTCTCTCTCTCTCTCTCTCTCTCTCTCTCCTCTCTCTCTCTCTCTCTCTCTGTTTTTGAATGGTGTGGAGTCGTGATGATGCTAGCCAAGAATACATCATCTTGTTTGTTTGTTTGTTTGTTTGTTTGTTTCATGTACCCCTTGGGGGAGTGGGGTGAGGGAGATCCTTGAGAAATAAAATCTTGAATCTTGAACATCTTGAATCTTGTTGTGTCCGCGTAGTGTGTGTGTGTTGTGTGTGTGTGTGTGTGTGTGTGTGTGTGGGGTGTGTGTGTGTGTGTGTGTGTGTGTGTGTGTGTGTGGTGTGTGTGTGTGTGTGTGTGTGTGTGTGCGCGTGCGTGCGTGCGTGTATGTGTGTCAGTGTCTCTGTGTGTCTGCCTGCCTGTTTGCCTGTCTTTCTATGCCTGTGCTTCTTCTATCTGTCTTTCTATGCCTGTGCTTCTTCTCTCTGTCTGTCTGTATGTGTGTATCAACTCAGCTGAACTGTCTCCATCGCCACTGTCGTCGGTAGGAGCTCCACGCAATGCCACCAGGGTTTGCCATCTCTCTGTGTCTCTGCTGAGTTGTACGATCTCCTGTAGCCCTCCTCCCAGACCACTGATCTCAGTGATGTTGGTAATGTAGGATGTTGGTGGTCTGCTACATGCACGCTTGCACTAACGTGTGTATGTGTGTATGAATGTATGTATATATGGATGCATGCATGCATACATGTATATATGTATGTATGTATGTATGTATGTATGTATGTATGTATGTATGTATGTATGTATGTATGTATGTATGTATGTATGTATGTATGTATCCAAACTTGTCACTTCTCTCATTCTTTCACGTCTGGACTATTGCAATTCTCTTCTGGCTGGTCTGCCAGCATCATCTATCCACTCCCTTCAACGTATACAAAACTCCGCAGCTCGACTAGATCTCAGAAAGAAAAAATCTGAGCACATTACCCCTCTCTTGCGCATGCGATCTCTCCACTGGCTGCCTGTGCCACAGAGAGTAGATTATAAGATCAGTTCCCTCTGTTACAAATGTCTCCACAAAACTGCACCCTCCTACCTCCGTGAATGTCTTAACCTGTACACTCCTTCACGTTCACTCCGCTCTACTGCAGATACCTTGTGCCTACGAATACCTAGATTCAACAAATCCACTGTTGGCTGCCGCTCTTTCCTTATTTCGGGTCCATCGACCTGGAATGAGCTCCCTCTCTCTCTTCGCCAGAAGCCTAGCTATGACACTTAAATCCAGCCTCAAGACATATTTATTTCAAACCTAAGATTTTTCGCCCTCCTGTTTCATATCAGAACTATCCCACCTTCACTAACCCATGTCCTATCACCCTGCTAAAGTATATGGCCTGGGTGAGTGTGTGTGTGTGTGTGTGTGTGTGTGTGTGTGTGTGTGTGTGTGTGTGTGTGTGTGTGTGTGTGTGTGTGTGTGTGTGTGTGTGTGTGTTTGAAAAACATTTGACTATTGCAATTTTATTTCATAGATTTGGTCTGCAGCGTACCATGTTTGTAATATCTGTTTGTTTAAACAATTATTTGTCATTGGTTGTATGACTGTGCAAGATTAGGTTGAATGCATGCGTTTTGATTTGTCTTTGCAAGATATAGCGCTATGTAAGTTCCATTTATTATTATTATTATTTATATTATTATTATTATGTCTGCATCTCTCCTCTCTCTCTCTTTCTCTCTCTTCTCTCTTCTCTCTCTCTCTCTCTCTCTCTCTCTCTCTCTCTCTCTCTCTCTCTCTCTCTCCTCTCTCTCTCTCTCTCTCTCTCTCTCTCTCTCTGTCATTCCTGGTTGGTCACTTACTTGAATACTCGTTTGGGTTTACTCAATCTCCAAAGGAGAAGAAAAAAGGAGAGGGAGAGGGGGAGAGAGAGAGAGAGAGAGAGAGAGAGAGAGAGAGAGAGAGAGAGAGAGAGAGAGAGAGAGAGAGAGAGAGAGAGAGAGAGAGAGAGAGAGAGCGACCGACCGACCGACCAACAAACAGACAGACAAACAAACAAAGAGACAGACAGTCAGACAGACAGGCAGACAGACAGAGAGTCATCCTATAACCAGATTTTCTGGCAATCGCTGGAATCCCATAAAACCAAAATCTCTGTGTCGAAGAGATAAAAGGATGCCATGTCAAAAATGTTTCTAAACTATGGCAGAGTTAGGGTATAAAAGAAGAGGGTAAAAAAGAAAAGTAAAAAAAAGAAAGAAAGAAAGAACGAGCGAGAGAGACAGACAGACAGACAGACAGACAGACAAGTAGACAGACAGACTGACAGACAGGAAGTATAGGAAAACAGAAAGAAGGGAAAGAAGACAGAAGGAAAATAAATCAAGGATGAAAGACCAACAAAACAAAAAGACTAAGAGAAAAAAATGAAAGAGAGAAAAGCAAAAAACGAAAGAAAGAAAA
>CM054147.1:31219635-31222135 GCA_028751875.1 Rapana venosa | reverse complement strand
TCTGTGATTGTTTGTTCATGTTTGACTGGTTGACTGATTGGCTGATTGACTAACTGACTGACTGACTAACTGACTGAAGTGTTTACTGTTTCTGATTCAACTCTTCGTGTACCTGTTACGATTTTATCATTTTCGTGGGATTTTTCCTATAAATTATGTCTGTGCGTGTGTGCGTGTGCGTGTGTGAAAGGAGTGGGGGTCGTGTAATCAACGCCCCTTCTCTCCCACATTACTTCTTTCAGTTCATGCCTGGACTTCTCCCCCCCCCCACCCCCACTCCTCCCCTCTCCCCTTTGCCAGAACAGATGGCCCTGTCTAATTTTAGTTGTCAACATCCCTTGTCATTTTCTTGTGGACACAAAATCACTTGTTCTCATTTCGTCCTTTTCTGGATTGCCCATGTTCTCATTCCATCATTTTCCGATTTCTGCGTGTTCTCATTTAGCTGATGTCTTGTTCGTTTCTCATTCGCATTTCACTGCTTTTGCTTTTTGTAAATGTTCTCATTTTGCTGTTGTTGTTTTTTTTTCTTATTTGTTCCATGTTCTCATTTGGCTGTTATGTTAGTTGTTCATGTTCCCAAGTTGGTTTTTATCTTCTTATTTATTTCATGTTCTCATGTTCACCATTTTGATTTTTGTTCTTATGTTGTCATTTTGATGTGTTCTCATTTTGGATGCATTCTTATTTGTCCATGTTTTCATTTGGATGTTTTCTTATTTGTCCGTGTTCTCATTTGGATGTCTTCTTATTTGTCCATGTTTTCAATTGGATGTTTTCTTATTTGTCCATATTCTCATTTGGATTTTTTTTATTTGTCCGTGTTCTCATTTCGACATTTTCTTCAATTTGCATGTCCGCACTTGGCCCTTTTCCCTGGTGTCCATGTCTCATTTGCAGCCATTGCCTGTCGGCCTGGCGGCCATTTACCATGTCTTGATTTGTCTTCACATGCAGTCAGGTGGAATCCATTTGTTCTGCAGTTCTTGACACATTCTTCACTTCAAATTCAACGAGCATATGCTCGCAGGCACGCGCGTGTGCACCACCACCACCCCTCCCCACACACACACACACACACACACTCATGTGTGTAGGCATATTGGATATTATCTCTGAAATACACACACACACTCTCTGTCTCTCTGTCTCTCTCTCACCTTTTATCGTCTTGCTTATAGTTATAGTGTATCCTGATGAAGGATTCATATTCTATATTTTCAATACTTTATTGGACTTGCCTCTGTACTTAAGTTTTAATGAGTGCCCTATTTCAATATCTTATAGTTATGTGTAACAAGTATGTGTACCATTTGACATTGTGTAGATGTTTATCTTTATGACTTATTAAGTTTGGTTGTGTTATTTTTCTTAGCTCTGTTGTTGTTCTTGTTGTTGTTGTTTGTCTGTTTTTTCTCTTTTTTATCATCTTCTGTTGGTTTGGTTTTTCCTTCTCTTTTGTTTGTTTGTTTGTTTTGGTTAGGGTTTTTTTGGGGGTGGGGGGGGTATTTTAGGGTTTTCTTTTATTTGCTTGCTTTGGCGGGGGGGGGGGGGGGGGGGGGGGGGTTGTTGGGGGGAGCTGTTTTGAAAAGGGTTATTTCCCCTTGTTTTTATTGTGAGACTGTATAAGTATTGGGTTATTATTATTAAGATGTATCCCTAACGGGCGGGGACTGGATGTAAAAAAGCACATGCGTGCTTATTCATTATCCTCGAAATAAAAGAATTTGTCATTGTCATTGTCATTGTCTCTCTCTCTCTCTCTCTTACACACAAACAAGCAAACAAACACACACACACAGAGACTCACCCACACAAAAGAGGATACAAACAGCTACTAAATGTCACTAATGTTCAACATTATGATACTTTCATCTTTGTTTGACTTCTTCACTGCCATGAATCTGTTTACTGTCTGGCTTGTTTGTTGATTGGTTTTCTTGCTATTCACTCCCCAACCAGGCCTTTGTGACTTGAGCTGAAGCCTTCCTCCTAGCTTAGCTTCAGGGCTGTGAAACGTTAATGCCAATAAAAGTATCCAGTGTCTTGTCTGTGTGTGTGTGTGTGCGTGTGTGTGTGTGTAGTGTGTGTGTAGTGTGTGTGTGTAGTGTGTGTGTAGGTGTGTGTGTGTATGTAGTGTGTGTGTAGTGTGTGTGTGTGTGTAGTGTGTGTGTGTGCGTGCGTGTGTGTAGTGTAGTGTGTGTGTGTCTGTCTGTCTCTCTTCCTGTCTCTGTCTCTGTTTGTCTCTCTCTGTCTCTCTCTGTCTCTCTGTCTCTCTGTCTCTCTCTTTGTCACTGTCTGTCTATGTCTGTCTCTGTCTGTCTGTTTCTGTCTGTCTCTCTGTCTCTCTGTCTCTGTCTTTCTTTCTCTGTCCGTCTGTCTCTGTCTTTCTCTGTCTCTCTCTGTCTATGTCTCTCTGACTCTCTCTGTCTCTCTGTTGTTATTGTTAAAATTGTTATGTGAAATTGGATCTATGTCTATCTCTGTTTCTGTCTGTCGG
>CM054147.1:31199635-31202135 GCA_028751875.1 Rapana venosa | reverse complement strand
AAAATCGAAATTTCCACCACAATCAAACAACATTTTTTATGATATTCAAGCGTATAGTCTCTATCATATCGAGCATTATTCCTAATATTCAAAATCATATTTCTACCGTATCAAACACGACTTCTGAGAGGCTTTCAATTCGAAAATCTTCCAACAGAATAAACACCCATCCAGCTATTCACTAATCGATACACAAATCATGTTGATAATGATATTCAAGCGCACAAACAGGCACTGTATTTTCCATACATATAACGAGTGCGAAGCAGCTATAATGAGTGCTGTTGTTTTTGTCACACTGTCAGAATCGTTCTTAGATAACAAAGAATGTGCGGAAACAAAGGCAGTTGGCAAAAAACTTCTCCCCGGTTCCAGATTGAAAAGGACAGGTTATGTATGCAGCACTGCTCTGGAGAACCTTGAAGGAGATTACTTGAAGTGACTGACGGGGGCTGGAATTTCAGATTGATGATGGTGAACGGTCTGCCATTCGCTGAGTTTTGTTCTTTCCTTTTGTGGAAAAAATGTTTGATCAATCTATTTGAGTGTTTGCTCTCTCTCTCTCTCTCTCTCTCTCTCTCTCTCTCTCTCTCTCTCTCTCTCTCTCTCTCCTCTCTCTCTCTCTCTCTCTCTCTCTCTCTCTCTCTCTCTCTCTCTTCTCTCTCTCTCTCTCTCTCTAAGTCACACTTATACGCACACACGTGTTTTATTGTGCATACGCTATCCTATTATTAAATAATATTTTGTTCAAGACATTCTCAAAGTCAGTCTTTGTGACTTCGTTCAGTACATATTCAAACATATTATTCTGACATTTAGTTCTTATCCTTTAAATAAAAGAAAAACTTTCTAATAGATAGAAATAGTAATAATAATAATAAATGGAATTTATATAGTGCTGAATCTTGTAAAACAAACAAATTGAAGTGCTTAAATAGAACTACTTCTAGCAGAATAACATCCTTCTATGACTGACTGACACAGATCAAAACATGAATTGTGATTATCAAGATATTATCACACACAAACAGATACTGGAGTTGTTTCACACGAAACAACCAAACAGCAATTAATGACGAAGTTCTGTTTTGCCAACTGCCAGAAATAATTGGTAACATTAATAACAAGGGAGGAATGGGGAAACTGGGGGCTGGCTTCTTCAAACTGTTTCCAGATTGAAAAGGAAATGGCAGAATTGTTATGGACAGCTCCGAATTCAATTGATTAGTGTTTGCTATCTGTGTGTGTGTCTGTCTCTCTATCTTTCTCTCTGTGTGTGTGCATGCGTGCGTGCGCGCATGTGTGCGTATGTGTGTATGCATGTATGTGTGTATTCTTTTTTTAAACACTACTTCTGAAATTGTACTCATTAATTCTTTTTTTTCTGTCAAGTACACGTACTTTCAACACGTCTTTTTCAATACCTTCTACACAATATCAACACGTACTATGATACTTTTGTCTTTAAGATTCAATTTTCACTACATGGAACCACATCTGTGAGATGTTTCTTCAACGCATGGACAGACATTAGATTTGTTTCAAGCGAAAGGAGTGGCCAGCGGTGAAGAATGGGGAATTGTCTGGGCCCACTGTCAGGGAGGTGGTCACACAACGAGTGGAAAAAACAAACAAACAAACAATGCCAATGGCCACTTGCAACTGATTCCAATTTCTAAATGAAATGGCAGAACTGTTATAAAGAGTGTGGAATTACTAAAATCACTAAAGCGATTGACAATGGTGTGGATGACAGTTTGGCATAATTATATCTTAGCAGTTGTTCTCTCTCTCTCTCTCTCTCTCTCTCTCTCTCTCTCTCTCTCTCTCTCTCTCTCTCTCTCTCTCTCTCTCTCTCTCTCTCTCTCTCTCTCCTCATGTTTTATTGTGTATCTACCATACCAATTTTAAAGAATATTTTGCTCAAGACATTTTCACTGTCAGTCTTCGACATATAGTACATATTCAAACCTGTTATTCTGACATTGAATTGTCATTCTTTAAATAAAAGAAAAACTTTCTAACAGATAGAACTACTTCTTGCAGAATTACATCCTTCTCTGACTGACTGACAGATCAAAGAATGAATTGTGATTATCAAGACATTCTAATGCACGAACAGATACTGGATCTGTTTCACACGAAACAACCAAACAGCAGTTAATGATGAAGTTCTGTTTTGCCAACTGCCAGAAATAATTGGTAGCATTAATAACAAGGGAGGAATGGGGAAACAGGGGGTTGGCTTCTTCAAACTGTTTCCAGATTGAAAAGGAAATGGCAGAATTGTTATGGACAGCTCCGAATTCAATTGATTAGTGTTTTCTATGTCTGTGTATCTGTCTGTCTGTCTGTCTGTCTGTCTGTCTGTCTCTCTTTCTCTCTCTCTCTCTCTCTCTCTCCTCTCTCTCTCTCTCTCTCTCTCTCTCTCTCTCTCTCTCTCTCTCTCTCTCTCTCTCTCTCTCCCTCTCTCTCTCTCTCTGTGCATATGTGCGTGCAC
>CM054147.1:31192135-31194635 GCA_028751875.1 Rapana venosa | reverse complement strand
TCTGCACTGATGTTAACTCCAGGGGAGAAATCCTCTTGAACCTTGCGGATGGAGCTCATCCTTCTCTTAGATACTAGGTGCATGCTGGGTATGTTTGTATGTTTCCGTAACCCATGGTACACAGCGATGGAGTCCACGATCTGTCACGTGAGTATTCAATTCTGAATGCTTAATCAAAGACTTAGTACACCTGCTGGTCTGCACTTTATACGCTAGGCTGCAAGATTTTTAAAAATTAAATATTCCTCTTATTTCACCAGAAGCTGCTGCCGAGGATCGAACCCACAACTTGAAGGGAACCTAAGGCTAGAAACCAAACGTTCTATCCATTCGTTTCAACAATTGTGTCTGTCAATATCGTAATTACTAAAACTCATACGTTGATCACTTCTGGAAACGGGGTGTTAACTCTGCCTGATGTCATTCTATTTGATAGCAGCACTTCAGAAATATTGGAAACAGCCATTCTGTTTGGTTTTTTTGTTTCTTTTTTTTTAAAGAATAATCCTCTCTAACGATATTGTGCAGAAGGTATTGGGTGAGGCATCTGAAATCACACGTGATGTGATTTAACACGACTTCTTTCTTAATTTCTTCAGGACTCGACGCGTTTGTGGATTGTCCTGATTTCTATATTTTTTATCTTGGGAGGCAGGGTGTCTTGGGAAGTTTAACCTGTCAAAGCCCATTCCTCTCCAGAGAGGAAGTCGCATTATTTGACACTACAAGTGTGAGGAGCAAAATTTCAGAAACAATCATCTTCGTGACATTCTGCTGAAATTAGATAGCGTCTTGAATAAACCGATCTCACCAAATGCTACTTCACGAAATGTGAATTTGAAAAAAAATGCACTGGTTTTGTAAAAGAGAGAGACAGACAGACAGTCAGAGACAGACAGAGACAGACAGAGACAGACAGACAGACAAACAAAGACAGAGAGACAGACACAGACAATCAGACAGACAGAAAGACTAGACAGACAGACAGCAGACAGACAAAAAGACAGACAGACAGAAAGACAGATTGGCTATTTACTCTTGTTGTCCATGATATAAAGCGAAAAATGTATTTCCTACAAATAAAATGTTGCCTTTTCGTAACTACGTAGCGGGTTTGCAGCATTGATTCCTAAGATTTACTCCTGCCTACCACCCAGTCTGTACGTGTCCATACTCCTTGATACAATGGGTCATTATCAGGGCTGATAAAGACCTTCAAAACATATTGATCTGTACAATTCTTAGAGCGTTCCCCCCTGTCACATGTTCGAGTCTACAATAGGTTGTCTAGTTTCAGGCTTTCAGGACAAGACCTCAAACTTTCTGTATCTGTTATTTTCACACGAAACTCGTGTCAGCCATACAATACAGAACATTGCCCCTGTGAGAAGGACAGCCAGAGGCGAGTCCTGCCCACTGTTGAAGGTACTCTGGAAAGAGGACCTGGCCTGACCCTCTGTTATAAATGTCTCCACAAAACTGCACCCTCCTACCTCTGTGAATGTCTTCACCTGCACACTCCTTTGCGTTCCCTCCGCTCTGCTGCAGACACCTTGTGCCTACGACTACCTAGATTCAACCAATCCACCGTTGGCCGCCGCTCTTTCTCTATTTCGGGTTCATCGACCTGGAATGAGCTCCCTCTCTCTCTTCGCCAGAAACCTAGCTATGACACTTAAATCCAGCCTCAAGACATATTTATTTCAAACCTAAGATTTCCCCCCTCCTGTTTCATATCAGAACTATCTCACCTTCACTAACCCATGTCCTATCACCCTGCTAAAGTATATGACCTGTGTGAGTGTGTGTGTGTGTGCTTTTGAAAAACATTTGACTATAGAAATTTTATTTCATAGATTTTGTCTGTAGCGCACCATGTTTGCAATATCTGTTTGTTTAAACTATTGATTATTTATCATTCACTGCATGACTGTGTAAGATAAGGTTGAATGCATGCGCTTTGATTTGTCTTTGCAAGATATAGCGCTATCTAAGTTCCATTTATTATTATTATTATTATTATTATTATTATTATTATTATCATCATCATTATTATTATTATTATTCCCTACGTAGGGTCCAGAAGCTCTATGACAACCCAACCTGAAGAACCTGCAACAACAAACAACAACAACAAAAAAGCAGAGAAGAAGGGGAGAGAATCTTAAACATGACACGCTTTAAACTATTTCCGACATGTAAACATGTTTGTCTCACTTGTCCAAACAAGCGATTGGGGTTGGGTTTTTTTTTCAAAAAAAAAGAGAAAGAAATCAAGTGCATCAATATGGATAATATCTTCGTTCGATGCCTGAACGTGTCAGTGTCAAAACAACTGATTATTTTCCCTGTCTGCCTCTTGCCTGGAATGTTAGATAACAAGGTAAAGAAGGCCAGAGGCGTTGTTTCAGGCTAAGCCGGGTTCCCAGCAAAATGGCGGACCTGTTATGATGACAAAGTCTGATAATCCAGCTGCTTTAATTAACGTGACGTTTATTCA
>CM054147.1:31184635-31187135 GCA_028751875.1 Rapana venosa | reverse complement strand
ATAGTGTGTGTATGCGTGTGCACGCATGCATGAGTGAGCAAGCTAGGTGTGTGTGTGCACGCATGCGTGAGCGAGTAAGTGTGTGTGTGTGTGTTTGTGTGGTTTGTGTGTGCACGCATACATGAGTGAGCGAGTGAGTGTGTGGTGTGTGTGTGTGTTCGTGCATGTGCGGGCGCCTCCATGTGTGTGTGAGGGAGTTAGTGAGTGAGTGTATGTACGTGTGCATACGTGTGCGCGCGTACACATGTGTATGCGTGTACTCACGCGTGCCTACAGTGGTGACCCTAGCAATACTGTCTTCTCAGGGGTTGAGGTTCAAGCACTGTCAGCGACACAGTCATGATCACTGTGTGTGTGTTTTTTTTTTTTTTTTTTATTCTTTTATATCGAGGATAATGGAAAAAGCACTCAAGTGCTCTTTTACATCCACTCCCCGTGTGTTTGCGGTTTGGTAAATTTTGTCATCTGTTTCCACCGGCACACAATGGCCTACTCTTCCGAAAAGCGGAACAGGATTTAACGTGTGCGCGAGATGTTCTGCATGCGTTCGCACACGGGGCCTCGGTTTATAGTCTCATCCGTGTGTGTGTGTGTGTGTGTGTGTGTGTGTGTGTGTGTGTGTGTGTGTGTGTGGTGTGTGTGTGTGTGTGTGTTGTGTGTGTGTGTGTGTTGCAGAATTTCCGCTGGCTCCTACTCCTAGCTCTGAGGACACTGTAACCTGGACAGGCAAACTGGAACCATGCTGTGCAGTGCCATACGCTTCCAGAGGACAAAAAAACCAACCTACTTTTGAAAACGTTGTTAAAGCTAATGATCCACGGTCCTCTTCGACCGACCTTTACATTGCAGTCGGACCATTAATTGTGTGCGTGTGTGTGTGTGTGCGAGCGTGCGTGTGTGTGCGCGCGCGTGCTCTCTGTCTGTATGTGAGAAGGGAAGTTTGTGGATATGGATGCGTGTGTGTAAAATTTTTCAGATTGAATTTCTGTGATAAATATCAGTTTCTGTTTATCGTTCTGATACATGGCTAGTAATCAACAGGAATTTCTCAGTTCACTGAGATAATCAAGTATGTGTATTGGTTGTGGTGGAGACGTACATATAGGGTTACAGGGGATCCGTTGGGATCTGTTTTTACCCTGACCACCCTGCATGACACTCTGGGAGCCTTTACTCTCGCCTCATAAAAGACTAGGTCCCACTAAAAGGAAAAAAGGAAAGGTAAAGGAGTCCCATAACCTATAAGGTCGTAGGGGAGCGAGGCGTCAGAGACCTCACTTCTCTAGGGTCAGCATATTGAGGGCGGCGCCCATCTCCTCTCCCTCGCTGCTTTACCTTCCCTGACCCTAAAGAGGGCAGATACCCATTTACAGCTGGGTGAACTGGGGGAACTGTACTGAAGCCAAGGCGCGCAAACGGTCACCCATCCAACTGGTAACCACGCTCGATGCTGTTAAACGTTGGTTGGGGGAAAGCGAGTGCTCCGACCACTGAGCTATCCCGTCCCCAGGTCCCACTACACTATTTATTATTTTTTATTACTACCACTTTAAGTCACGAGATTTCTCTGCATGAAATTCGGGCTGCTCTCCCCGGAGAGAGCACGTCGCCACAAGAGCAGCGCCAACCCCCTTTTTCTTGGTCTGCAACTGTAGTTGTTTCCCTATCAGAGTGGCTTTTTTTCCTAAGAATTTTTCCAGGGACAACTCTGTTGTTGCCGTGGGTTCTTGTACGTGCGCTGAATAATTTTGTGTAACACACGGGACCTTGGTTTATCGTCACATCCGAAAGACTAGCGTCCAGACCACCACTCATGGTCTAATGGATGGGGGAAAAGTGTCGGGCCCAAACACTAGACTGTGGCGCTACACAAAACCAAACTTTTCATCAAAAGTGGTCTTGGGAGCACTAGGGTACAGGTAAAGGTGTCCCCTAACCTATAAGGTCGTAGGGGAGCGAGGCATCAGAGACCTCAGCTTCTCAAGGGTCCAGTATATTGAGGGCGCCGCCCATCTCCTCCTCTCCTTCGCTGCTTTGCCTTCCCTGACCCTAAAGAGGCAGGTGCCCATTTACAGCTGAGTGAACTGGGGGACTGTACTGAAGCCAAGGCGCACAAACGGCCACCCATCCAGCTGGTAACCACACTCGACGCTGCTTAACCCTGGCTGGGGGAAAGCGAGTGCTCCGACCACTGAGCTATCCACACACACACACACACACACACACACACACACACACACAATACACACACACGCGCGCGCACGCGCATGCACACACGCACGCACGCACATTCATACGTGGCTGTGTGCAAATCTTCCTTCTATTGAAAGAAAGCAAGAAAGAACAGATACATAGATAGACAGATGGGTAAACAGACAGACAGACGAAGGAAGGAAGGAAGTAAGGAAGGAAGGAAGGAAAAAGGAAAGGAAGGAAGGAAGGAAGAAAATAATAGAGAAAGGAAGGAATAAAGAATGAAAGAAAGAAAGAAAGAAAGAAC
>CM054147.1:31169635-31179635 GCA_028751875.1 Rapana venosa | reverse complement strand
TCTCTCTCTCTCTCTTCTCTCTCTCTCTCTCTTTTCTCTCTCTCTCTCTCTCTCTCTCTCCTCTCTCTCTCTCTCTCTCTCTCTCTCTCTCTCTCTCTCTTCTCTCTCTCTCTTCTCTCTCCATCTCCTATCTTCCTCCACATAGTCTGTCCATCTGACCCTTGGTCCTCCTCTCCCTCTTGTTCCAACTCTTCTCATGGTCATCACTTTTCTTGCCGACGTACTGCACTGGTTATTTCTCAAGTCACTTTTTTTCCCAACTGTTCCATCCAGCCTAGCTGACACATCCTTGCCAACTGGTGGGGGTTTTTTTCGGACCCTCAATCTTTCTGTACTGTGGAACCCAGATGTTTGGACCTCCTGCACTCATGGTACTTCATCCTTTTGTATCCTGACTCTCTCTGGTTTGGCAATTTCTTCTTCCAGCACAAAAGTGCTCAGTGTTATACTGACTCACCGCCCCCCCCCTCCCCCTATACCTCCTCCGTCTTTAAGAGCTTTCCTCTGAGTTTGTAGTTCTTCTTCCGCTTCTAGCTGTTCAGGTGCACATAAAATGACCACACTGTCTGCAAATACCATGTGCCAAGATGCTTCTTTCCTGATCTCTTCCATCAAATCAAGCAATCCATTATAATCGTAAAAAGAGAAGGACCCAGTGCAGATCCCTGGAGTACTCTCGTTGACACTTCAAAGCTTTCACTGCAGTTTATCACGTGGCTGTTGCTGGTGTTGTACATACTCTGCACCACTCTGATAAATACTTCTCAGGATCGGAGACTTTCTTCAATCTCAGTACAGTTCCAAACTTCTTCTATGAGCAATCTGTCATCAGCTTTCTCCATATCTAGGAATACACTGTGAAGATTTTCACCTTCCTTTTCTATACTTTTCCCAAGCATAAATCCAAACTGGTGGGCCGAGATGATGACCTCTTCTCTCGAACTATAGTCTTTGTTTGGCTTCCATCTCTTCACTGTGTGTGAAGGAATCAATGAATGAATGAATGGAAATCAAAAATAACCAGAAAGAGACTAAGAATGAAGAAAAACAGAGCGATCGAAAGAACGAGAAGCAGCCACAAAGACAGACACATACCAAAAGGAAAGTGAACAACAACAGGCAGAGAAGAGAAATGAAAGAGGCAGTGATTGATTTTTTTTAAAGCAACACACAAAAAGACCAAACGTAAACAGAGACAGATAGACAAATAGATAGACAACAAGGCAGAGAGGAAGACAGGCAGACAGACAGACAGACAGACTTACAGACTGACTGACAGACAGGCAAAAAGGCCGACAGACAAACATACAGGCAGAGAGGCAGACAGATAGACAGACAGGCAAAAAGACAGCCCATACTTTAGACCTGAGAGGAGGACTGAGATCAATGTGTCAATCACACAAAACGCCTCTCAATCCTTTCCACACAGACAGCAGATCCAATAGCGAGTGTCTTTAGAGTGGAGACAGAGTAGTTACAGCAGAAGCAGCAGCAGATATGTTTACTTGTCGTTCTGTCAAGGTGTGCTTGTATTTTTGGGTGACACTTTCTTGAATAAATCCTGTTTGTACCAAGCAGCAGCAGAAACAGCAGCGATGGTAGTAATAGCAGCAACCGCAGCTGCAGTAACAGTAGTAGTAATAGTAGCACTTCTTCAAAAAAAAATTTTTTTCTCTTCTTCTTCTTCTTCTTCTTCTTCTTCTTCTTCTTCTTCTTCTTCTTCTTCTTCGCAATTCTTCTTCGCAATTCTTCTTCTTTTTGCAATTCTTTCGCAATTCTTCTTCTTCTTCTCCTCCCTATTCTTCTTCTTCGTAATCTTCTTCTTCTTCTTCTCCTTCTTTTTCTTCTTCTTCTTCGCAATTCTTCTTCTTCTTGCAGAGAGACAGATATACAGACAGACAGGCCGAGAGACAGACAGAAAATGACGGGAGAGAGCGGCGGAATCCAGGCTACCAAAGGAGATCATGACTGTACAACAATAACAATCACAATAACAATAATATTATTAATATGCGTCGGTCAGAGGGCTGACTCAGGGCGCCAGTCATCTTCACTGTCTGTCGCCCCTCACACACACACAGAGGTCAAGTGTACAGTGACCCGGTGTCGTCATGCAGTGAAGGGAAACAACTCAGGCATTGAAAGGAAACAACTGTCTAGGTACTAAAGTTAATGGGTTCTGCTGTAGTACATTGAAACTCTCTCTGTCTCTATCTCTGTCTCTGTCTGTATCTCTGTGTCTCTTTCTCTGTCTGCCTGTGTCTGTGTGCGTGTCTCTGTCTTTGTATCTCTGTGTCTCTATCTCTGTCTACCTGTGTTTGTGTGCGTATCTCTGTCTCTGGCTCTTGTCTCTATTGTCTGTCTGTCTCTGTCTGTATGTCTGTTCTGTCTGTTCTGTTCTCTTCTCTCTTGTCTCTCTCTCTGTCTGTCTCTCTCTGCCTGTCTCTCTCTTTCTCTCTGTGTCTGTCTCTCTCTCTGTCTCTCTCTCTTCTCTTCTCTGTCTGTCTTATGTCTGTCTCTCTCTGTCTGTCTCTCTGTCTCTCTGTCTCTCTCTACCTGTCTCTCTCTTTCTCTCTGTGTCTATCTGTCTCTCTGTCTCTCTCTCTGTCTGTCTTTATGTCTGTCTCTCTCTGCTGTCTCTGTCTCTCTCTCTCTCGGCTTTCCTAGTGGAAGGAAGGTGGCAGGATGGTTAAGACGTTTGCCTGGCATGAAGTCAACCGTGAGGTTCTGGGTTCGATTCCCAGCCTCGCCCTTCCTTCCCAGTTTGACAAAAAAATCGAACTGAATGTTAAAATCCTTCGAATGAGACTATAAAGCGAGGCCCCGTGTGCGAACGCATGCAGAACATCTTGCGCACTCGTTAAATCCTTTTCCGCTTTTTGAAAGAGTAGGCCATTGTG
The DNA here is from genome assembly GCA_028751875.1 of Rapana venosa. Classification (NCBI taxonomy): domain Eukaryota; kingdom Metazoa; phylum Mollusca; class Gastropoda; order Neogastropoda; family Muricidae; genus Rapana; species Rapana venosa. The sequence continues at coordinate 31,176,735 of CM054147.1, read as the reverse complement.
TGCCGGTGGGAACAGATGAAAAATTTACAAAACCGCATATACACGGGGACTGGATGTAAAAAAGCATATGAGTGCTTATTCCATTATCCTCGAGATAAAAGAATAAATAAATAATAATAAATAACAGCAGCAGATGCACTGACCCATCAGATAATTTCGTGTTCTGAGAGCCTCCCTCTAGTGACCATACTGACCTATCAGAGCACGTTGTTGAGGAGGACGAAGAGGTCAAACCCGGAGATAATCCACTGATAAAGAAACGGGAACCCTGACATGATGATAAAAAAATAAATAGACAAAGACAAACAGAAAGATTCCGGTGGAAGCCTGCCTACCTACCAGTGCAGCGAACGATCTGGACAAGATTCCTCATTCATCCTTTGCAAAGACATTTGACTATCTGTTTTGAATTCCTGTCTGGGTGTCTCTGTTTCTGTCTCTGTCTATCATGTCATTGCCTGTTTTTCCTGCCTTGGTGTCACTGTTTCTGTCTCTGTCTGTCCTGTCTTTGCCTGTTTTGAATTCCTGTCTGGGTGTCTCTGTTTCTGTCTCTGTATGTTCTGTCTTTGCCTGTCTCTGTCTGTCCTGTCTTTGCCTGTTTTTCCTACCTGTCTGAGTGACTCTGTTTCTGTCTCTGTCTGTCCTGTCTTTGCCTGTTTTTCCTGCCTTGCCTGGGTGTCTCTGTTTCTGTCTCTGTCTGTCTTGTCTTTGCCTGTTTTGAATTCCTGTCTGGGTGTCTCTGTTTCTGTCTCTGTATGTTCTGTCTTTGCCTGTCTCTGTCTGTCTGTCTTTGCCTGTTTTTCCTACCTGTCTGGGTGTCTGTTTCTGTCTCTGTCTGTCCTGTCTTTGCCTGTTTTGAATTCCTGTCTGGGTGTCTCTGTTTCTGTCTCTGTCTGTCCTGTCATTGCCTGTTTTGAATTCCTGTCTGAGTGACTCTGTTTCTGTCTCTGTCTGTCCTGTCTTTGCCTGTTTTTCCTGCCTTGCCTGGGTGTCTCTGTTTCTGTCTCTGTCTGTCTTGTCTTTGCCTGTTTTGAATTCCTGTCTGAGTGACTCTGTTTCTGTCTCTGTCTGTCCTGTCTTTGCCTGTTTTTCCTGCCTTGCCTGGGTGTCTCTGTTTCTGTCTCTGTCTGTCCTAGTCTTTGCCTGTTTTTCCTGCCTGGGTGACTCTGTTTCTGTCTCTGTCTGTCCTGTCTTTGCCTGTTTTGAATTCCTGTCTGGGTGTCTCTGTTTCTGTCTCTGTCTCTGTCTGTCCTGTCTTTGCCTGTTTTTCCTGCCTTGGTGTCACTGTTTCTGTCTCTGTCTGTCCTGTCATTGCCTGTTTTGAATTCCTGTCTGGGTGTCTCTGTTTCTGTCTCTGTCTCTGTCTGTCCTGTCTTTGCCTGTTTTTCCTGCCTGGGTGTCTCTGTCTCTGTCTCTGTCTGTCCTGTCTTTGCCTGATTTGAATTCCTGTCTGGGTGTCTCTGTTTCTGTCTCTGTATGTTCTGTCTTTGCCTGTTTTTCCTGCCTGGGTGTCTCTGTTTCTGTCTCTGTCTGTCCTGTCTTTGCCTGTTTTTCCCACCTGTCTGGGTGTCTCTGTTTCTGTCTCTGTCTGTCCTGTCATTGCCTGTTTTGAATTCCTGTCTGAGTGACTCTGTTTCTGTCTCTGTCTGTCCTGTCTTTGCCTGTTTTTCCTGCTTGCCTGGGTGTCTCTGTTTCTGTCTCTGTCTGTCCTGTCTTTGCCTGTTTTTCCTGCCTGGGTGACTCTGTTTCTGTCTCTGTCTGTCCTTGTCTTTGCCTGTTTTTCCTGCCTTTGCCTGGGTGTCTCTGTTTCTGTCTCTGTTTTCTGTCTTTGCCTGTTTTTCCTACCTGTCTGAGTGTCTCTGTTTCTGTCTCTGTCTGTCCTGTCTTTGCGGTTTTTCCTGTCTGGGTGTTTCTTTTCGTCTCTGTTGTCTGTCTTTGCCTGTTTTTCCTGCCTGGGTGTCTCTGTTTCTGTCTCTGTCTGTCCTGTCTTTGCCTGTTTTGAATTCCTGTCTGGGTGTCTGTTTCTGCTCTGCTCTGTCTGTCCTGTCTTGCCTGTTTTTCCTGCCTGGGTGTCTCTGTTTCTGTCTCTGTCTGTCCTGTCTTTGCCTGTTTTGAATTCCTGTCTGGGTGTCTCTGTTTCTGTCTCTGTCTCTGTCTGTCCTGTCTTTGCCTGTTTTTCCTGCCTGGGTGTCACTGTTTCTGTCTCTGTCTGTCCTGTCTTTGCCTGATTTGAATTCCTGTCTGGGTGTCTCTGTTTCTGTCTCTGTCTGTCCTGTCTTTGCCTGTTTTTCCCACCTGTCTGGGTGTCTCTGTTTCTGTCTCTGTCTGTCTTGTCTTTGCTGTTTTGAATTCCTGTCTGAGTGACTCTGTTTCTGTCTCTGTCTGTCCTGTCTTTGCCTGTTTTTCCTGACCTGGGTGTCTCTGTCTCTGTCTCTGTCTGTCCTAGTCTTTGCCTGTTTTGTCCTGCCTGGTGACTCTGTTTCTGTCTCTGTCCTGTCTTTGCCTGTTTTTCCTGCCTGGTTGTCACTGTTTCTCTTCTATCTCTGTTTCTATCTCTGTCTCTGTCTGTCCTTGTCTCTGCCTGTCTGTCTGTCTCTCTCTCTCTCTCTCTCCATCGATATGGGCGCCAGCATGCTCGCGCACGCGCGCGCACGCACACACATACACACATGCAAGCGCGCGCAAGTGCGTGCACGAGCATTATGTAGACCTTAATTTTCAAAACGCCTGAAATAGTCATTGTGTCATACTGTCAACTAATAACAATAATAAATATATACTTTTGCTTCTGAAAATAACGTTCCCCTTTTGTTATTACTCTAATAATATATCAAACGACAGATTTATTTTTTCCTTTCACTTCTGTTTTAGCGGACATAATCATTCTGAAGATGGTTCAACCTGTACAACGCCAAGCTTTTATATACAGACTTACATTCATCAAATAATATACAATCATCTAACAATAAGATAATAATATCCTTCTCTCTAAATAAACACCGATATCACATCCTTCCGCTTGTGCAATGACACTGCTTTTGTCATTGCTCTATAGTGAAAAGACAGCCCCTATTTTAGACCTGAGAGGAGGACTAAGATCAATGTGCCAATCACACAGAACGCCTCTCAATCCTTTCCACGCAGACAGCAGATCCAATAGCGAGTGTCTTTAGAGTGGAGACAGAGTAGTCACAGCAGAAGCAGCAGCAGATGAGTTTACTTGTCGTTCTGTCAAGGTATGCTTGTATTTTTTGGCGAGATTTCTTGACTAAATCCTGTTTGTATCAAGCAGCAGCAGAAACAGCAGCGATGGTAGTAATAGCAGCAACCGCAGCCGCAGTAACGGTAGTAGTAATAGTAGCACTTCTTCAAATTCTTTCATTTTTCTCTTCTTCTTCTTCTTCTTCTTCTTCTTCTTCTTCTTCTTCTTCTTCTTCTGCAATTCTTCTTCTTCTTCGCATTCTTCTTCTTCTTCGCAATTCTTCCTCTTCTTCTTCCTCTTTCTCTTCCTCTTCTTCTTCTTTCGCAATTCTTCTTCTTGCAGAGAGACAGATAGACAGACAGAAAGTGACGGAGAGAGCGGTGGAATCCAGGCTACCAAAAGGAGATCATGACTGTACAACAATCACAATAACACCAATATTATTAATATGCGTGGTTCAGAGGGCTGACTCAGGGCGCCAGTCATCTTCACTGTCTGTCGCCCCTCACACACACACACACAGGTCAAGTGTACAGTGACCCCGTGACGTCATGCATTGAAGGGAAACAACTCATGCAGTGAAGGGAAACAACTGTCTAGGTACTAAAGTTAATGGGTTCTGCTGTAGTACATTGAAGCTCTCTCTGTCTCTGTCTCTGTCTGTCTGTATCTCTGTGTCTTTGTCTCTGTCTGCCTGCATCTGTGTGCGTGTCTCTGTCTTTGTATCTCTGTGTCTCTATCTCTGTCTGCCTGTGTCTGTGTGCGTGTCTCTGTCTTTGTGTCTCTGTGTCTCTATCTCTGTCTACCTGTGTTTGTTGTGCGTATCTCTGTCTCTGTCTGTCTGTCTCTTTATCTGTCTGTCTCTGTCTCTGTCTGTATGTCTGTTTGTTGTCTGTCCTTCTCTCTGTCTCTCTCTGTCTGTCTCTCTCTGCCTGTCTCTCTCTTTATCTCTGTGTCTGTCTCTCTCTCTGTGTCTCTCTCTCTCTGTCTGTCTTTATGTCTGTCTCTATCTGTCTGTCTGTCTCTTCTCTCTCTCTCTCTCTCTCTCTCCTCTCTCTCTCTCTCTCTCTCTCTCTCTCTCGGATTTCTCTAGTGGAAGGAAGGTGGCGGATGGTTAAGCGTTTCCTGCATAAGTCAACCGTTGGTCTCTGGGTTCGATTCCAGCTCCCTCTTCCTTCCCATTTCAAAAAAATCGAGCTGAATTTAAAATCCTTCGAAGAGACTTAAGGAGGCCCCGTGTGCGAACGCATGCGCCTTTGGCTCAATGATAACGGGAGGAGTGTGCCTGGGAACGGAAATTTTCAAAACCTCGCCCCTTTCTTCCCAGGATTTTAAAAAAATGAGTGTAATTCATTATCCTTTGAATGATACTTAAAAAATACGAGGCCGATGCGACCATGCAGATAATTTCGTGTTGAATCCTCCCTTTTGAAAGACATAGGCCATTGTGTGCAGGAGGGAACGATGAAAAATTCAAACCGCATATAACGGGACTGATAAAAAACGGGATTCCATTGACAGATGAATAAATAAATAATAAATAGACACACAGACAAACAGAAAGATTCCGGTTGGAGCCTCCTAGTGACCTACTGACCAAGTGCACGTTTTAGGAACGATAACCCGGAAGATTCCACTGTATAGCAAAGAACATGATGATAAAAAAAAGTTTAGAAAAATCCAGAGTCGTGGAAGGCCTGCTTCCTACCAGTCAGCAGTCTTGCCAAGTTTTTCCTGTTCACTGTTTGCAAAGACTTTGTTTTCCCGTTTTGAATTCTTGCCTGGGTGTCTCTGTTTGTCTCTGTATGTTCTGTCTTTGCCTGTTTTTCCTGCTGGGTGTCCTGTTTCTGTTCTGTCTGTCCTGTCTTTGCCTGTTTTTCCTGCCTGGGTGACTCTGTTTTCTGTCTCTGTCTGTCCTGTCTTTGCCTGTTTTTCCTGCAGTGTCTGTCTGTTCTGTCTGTTTCTGTCTTTGACTGTTTTTCCTGCCTGGGTGTCTTTTTGTTATTCTGTACTCTATCTGTTGCCCTGCTCTGCCTGTTTTTTTCCCGTCCCGTGGGTCTGTTTCTGTCACTGTCTTTTCTGTTTCTTCCTCTATCTCTGTCTGTCCTTTGTCTCTCCTGTCGTCTCTCTGTCTTTCTCTGTGTCTGTCTGTCTGTCTGTCTGTCTCTCTCCGATATGGGTGCCAGCATGCTCGCGCGTGCACAAACATACACACACATGCAAGCGCACGCAAGTGCGCACACGCGCATTATGAAGACCTTAGTTTTCAAAACGCCTGAAATAGTCATTGTGTCATACTGTCACCTAATAACAATAATAAATATATACTTTTGCTTCTGAAAATAACGTTCCGCTTTTGTTATGACTCTATTAATATATCAAACGGCAGATTTATTTTTTCTTTCGCTTCTGTTTTAGCGCACATAATCATTCTGAAGATGGTTCAACCTGTACAACGCCAAGCTTTTGTATACAGACTTACATTCATCCTATAATATACAATCATCTAACAATAAGATAATAATGTCCTTCTCTCTAAATAAACACCGATATCACGTCCTTCCGCTTGTGCAATGACACTGCTTTTATCATTGCTCTATAGTGAAAAGACAGCCCCTATTTTAGACCTGAGAGGAGGACTGAGATCAATGTGCCAATCACACAAAACGCCTCTCAATCCTTTCCACACAGACAGCAGATCCAATAGCGAGTGTCTTTAGAGTAGAGACAGAGTGGTCATAGCAGAAGCAGCAGCAGATATGTTTACTTGTCGTTCTGTCAAGGTATGCTTGTATTTTTGGGTGAGATTTTCTTGAATAAATCCTGTTTGTACCAAGCAGCAGCAAAAACAGCAGCGATGGTAGTAATAGCAGCAACTGCAGCCGCAGTAACAGTAGTAGTAATAGTAGCACAGCTTCAAATTCTTTTTCTTTCTCTCTTTCTTCTTTCTCAGTCCTTTCTCTCTTTCTTTTTCTTCTTCTTTCTTTCTTCTTCTTGCATCTTCTTTGCATCTTCTTTGCATTTTTCTTTGCATCCTTCTTTTTTGTATTCTTCTTCTTCTTCTTTACATTCTTCTTCTTCTTCATTACATTCTTCTTCTTCTTCTTGCATTCATCTCTTCTTCTCCTCCAAATTCTTCAATTCTTCTAATTTTTCTCTTTGCATTATTTTTCTTCTTCTTTGCATCCTTCTTCTTGCATTCTTCTTCTTCACATTCTTCTTCTTCTTGTCATTCTTCTTTGCATTTTTTCTTTGCATTCTATTCTTCTTTGCATTCTTCTTCTTCTCTTCTTTGCATTCTCATTCTTCTTTGCATTCTCTTTCTCTTCTTGTCATTTTTCTTTGCATTCTTTTTCTTTGCATTCTCCTTCTTCTTACATTCTCGTTCTTCTTCTTAGCATCTCATCCTTCTTCTTTGCATTCTCATTCTTCTCCTTGTCATTCTTCTTTGCATTCTTTTCCTTTGCATTCTTCTTCTTTGCATACTCCTTCTTTTTCTTTGCATTCTTCTTCTTCTTTACATTCGTCTTTTTCTTCTTCTTTGCGTTCTTCTTCTTCTTTGCATTCTTCTTCCACGGAGAAAGCAATCCAAATTTCACGCAGAGAAATCAGCCATGCCTAAAAGCGATAGTTATACACTACTATCTCATCAACCTTTAACGCCGCTTCATTAGTAGGAGCAGTTAGGGGCCTTCAACCAACACAGATGAAAACAAGAAAGTACCAGCTGTCTGCCTGTATAATATTTGCTCGTTTGTGAAAACACGGCACAGAATGGTATGCCTCCTATGTTTTTGTTTGCCCAGTAGAAAGACACGGGCAGCCTCGATTGTTGTTCTTCTTCTTCACACACTGCTCTATTACATGAATCATTATTGGAAAAATGATGTTGAAAGAC
>CM054147.1:31159635-31162135 GCA_028751875.1 Rapana venosa | reverse complement strand
TCATGTGCTTTTTTTTACATCCAGTCCCCGTGTGTATGCGGTTTGGTAAATTTTGTCTTCTGTTTCCACCGGCACACAATGGCCTACTCTTTCGAAAAGCGGAAAAGGATTTAACGTGTGCGCAAGATGTTCTGCATGCGTTCGCACACGGGGCCTCGGTTTATAGTCTCATCCGAAGTTGAGTTTTTCACCAGTTGAAGCACCCTGCACTGAAGCTTTCTCATCACACCTGCAGTAGACACTGGAGGAAATGTTGAGTGCAGGACTTTTCAAATACCTCGCCGGTGGACGCCATAGACGAGTGGGTTAAGACCTTTCGATTGAAATCCCTTGGGTCAAGGAAGTCGTGGGTTCGAATCCCGCGGCGTCTGGCGAATTGAGGGTGGAGAATGTTTATGATCTCCCGGGTTAACTTCAAGTGCAGACCTGCCAGTGCCTTCATTCCCTTCGTGGATATACACATTTAGAAGATCAAATATGCACGGTAAAGATCCCGTAATTCATGTCAGCGTTCGGCAGATTAATGAAACACGAACAGACCCAGCGTATATCTCCAAAGTCGGAATGCAGCTACCTTCATGGTGGGCACAAACGGTCGCATACGCCAAAATCTGACCATTGGTGAAACTGGAAGCTCTAGCCGAGGAACAACAACACCAACAACAACAACAACAAAGTTCGCCATAGTGGCAGCCACACTCCGACTTCAGAATACTATTTTCCTCCTTCAGTGAAGGATACAGGTCAAGTCAAGTCAAAATTTTATTTCCAGATGGTACATTGAATAAGCAATGCATTTGCTTTTTTTCATCAAGCCATCTATCTAAGAACAAATTTCTTAATGATTATACTAGGATACTATAGATACAGGTTGTTTGTTATGCCAGGAGCTTGTCACAAATGAAGACAATGCCCTGCCTAAAACACACACACACAACAACAACAGTCAGTCCTGGGCACTTTGCTTTTTATTTTATTTATTTATTCTTTTATATCGAGGATAATGGAATAAGCACTCATGCGCTTTTTTACATCCAGTCCCCGTGTGTATGCGGTTTTGTAAATTCTGTCATCTGCTCCCACCGGCACACAATGGCCTTTTCTTACGAAAAGCGGAACAGGATTTTAACGTGTGCGCAAGAGATGTCCTGCATGCGTTCGCACACGGGGGCCTCGGTTTATAGTCTCATCCTAAAGACTTTTGGGGGAGAGTGGAGTCTGCACTGATGTTAACTCCAGGGGAAAATAATTATCCCCTTGAACGAGAATCGAACCCAGGTCGTCAGATTGCGAGCGCGATGTTCTAACCACTAGGCTATCCCGTCTACCAATTACAAGTTCACTATGGACAAGTGGCCAAGGCTGCAGCGGGGACCAGCTAAGCTGTAGTGTTGTCCTGCAGACAGCTGTACAGTGGCAGCATCATTATTGTATCGTTAGAGTGGACCCGAAACTTGTTACCCCCATCCATTAGACCATGAGTGGTGGTCTGGGCGCGAGTCTTTCGGATGAGACGATAAACCGAGGTCCCGCGTGTTACATAAAAATGTTCAGCGCACGTAAAAGAACCCACGGCAACAAGAGAAGGACTTTTGGAGAGAGTGGAGAGTGGAGACTGATGTTAACTCTAGGAGAAAATATCCCCTTGAACGGGAATCGAACCCGGGGTCGTCAGACTGCGAGCGCAATGTTCTAACCACTAGGCTATCCCGTTCCCCGGGGTTGTGCTACTTATTAGTGTAGGTTGTAGGGTTCTTTCTTTTATTTAACGTCTGTTCACTCAAGGTGATATTAGACCAAAGATAAAGTGTTACAATATATAGATAACGTGTGTGTATGTGTGTGCGTGTGTGTGTGTGTGCATGCGTGCGTGCGTGCGCGCGCGCGCGCGTGTGTGTGTGTGTGTGTTTACCTATTTGTGTCTGTGCACGAGATAAAAGAAAGAAAAAAACAACAAAAAACAAAGAAACAACAACAACAAAGAAATTATGGGAGGGACGGGGGTGAGGTGGGAAGGGAGGGGGCAGGCATTGAACAGCTTAAACTGCAGCAAAAATAATTACAAAAGTTTGCCAACAGGGCTTTTAACTAAACAACTATCTCCAACATAACCACATTATCGGCCAATAAATGTTCAAATGACATATTTGAAATCCTATCTACAACTGTACCAGAAAAATAATTATGGTTGAAGTAGTTCACAATGAAGAATGACATGCTTAGGTGATAAGTCAGAACCACATGGACAAGTTATCTGTTTACAAAATTTAGTCCTAAATGCATCCAATCTGAACCTGTAGATCATACTTCCCACCAGTCTGTTATGAAAATGACACACTCTGACACTTAATGAATGTACACGTAAAGAATACTTTCGTTGGCTGATGACACGGTTCCAAGAAGCTTTTTTCAGCAGAAGTATGCCCTCCTGAAGACAGAGTGGAAGGTTCAGGGGTGCTGTAACTTCAGAGTCCGTGTCCATGGCAGCAGCTTTGGCTAA
>CM054147.1:31152135-31154635 GCA_028751875.1 Rapana venosa | reverse complement strand
TCTTTTGTGTGCAATTTGATTTTATTTTTTTGGTTGAGACATTTGTGGAATATTGTGAGCCCGAAATTTTCTGGCTTTACAGTTTTTGTAAACCTGCAACTAAGTTTACTAAAAAAGGGAAGGCGTTCGGGGTTTGGTTTGTTTGATAAAAGTGAGTTATCCCATTTGTAAAAAATGTTTAAAGTGACTATGTAATTTTTTTGGTTTTTTATTGAAAAAACAACTGTTTGGTTTTTAAAAGATGTGCTTTATATGTGTGCTTACATTCCCCCAGAGGGATTCCGTTTTACGTTATTTTGATACGACAAGGGGAAAATAAGTTAGGAGAATGTCGATTAAATTATTACTAATTTATGCTTATGTCCCCGTGTGGAGATTTGAATTGTGAAGGGTAATTTTGGGTAAAAATCACATGGAAATTTCTGTTTTTGGCATGCACTGGAAAGTCAGGCACTCAGGCTGTTCGCTGTTCAAAAGATTCTAAGTTAAAAAATTTAGGGAAAAAATGTTATTAAATAGGGTTAAATTTTAAAATTTTGAGTATTTTAAATGGTGTAGGTAACGGCGCGGGGGGGGTTGCTAAAACAACCAAAACAGACTCTGGAAGTAGTGAAATGATTATTTTTATTTTTGATAAATTTGTTTTTTAGTGTGTGACAGGGGGAATTGCTCTATCTGAACAATAGATCTGTTTCCTGCCCTTACGTTTAATGTGAACTTTCCAAGAAAATAACTTTGAAATACCGTGTTAGTCAGTACACAAACTTTCAAGAAAATGGTATGGAAAAATGGCAGCTACTGTCTTTAAGATATCTTGTTCAGAATATTCACGAAAAAATTAATACAGAAATTTTGTTTGACTTTGACTTAAGCTGTTTTTAAAATATGTTTAAATAAACTATAAAAGGTGTGCCGATGTATATAAATGTGTTGTCTGTAAATAACCTAAAAGTCGGTGGTGGTTTGAAATGAATGTTTTAAAAAACAAAGACATGTAGAAATTTTTAAAAAAAATACGACGTATTTTGGTGTACAAGTTCGAATGAATATAAAAGGGTTTAGAGGGGAATAAAAATATCTGTTGAAAAAAAAAAGAAAAGGGTTTTTAAATGTAAATTGTTAGATAAATTGAAAAAACTTATACATATCAAAGGTATTTTGGGATACTATTCAAAGGCTTTATTAAAAAAAAAATTTTCCTAAAAAAAATCAGTCTTGACAGCTGGTTTTAGCTTTTAAAACATTGTAGCAAGGAATAAGCAATGAAAATGAATTGAGGTAAGTATTAAAAATAAATTGTTTTAACGTCCATATCTAGAGAGGGAAAAACTGTTCGCAGTAAGAAAAATGAAAGACCGCAAAGGCTTCTGGGCCTGTGGGATTGTTTGAAAATGTATAAAAAAAAATACAAAGCAGGTTTTGCGGTTTTTTTTACAAAGCCTTTTTAAGTTTTGTTTTGGAAAGGCTTTTTCCAGAAGCATGGACGAATCAGTTGTGTTTCCACTTTATAAAAAAAAAGGGGATACTAATAATCCAATAATATAGAGGGATTTCCCTTTGCAAGTCAGTAGTAAATTGTTAGACAATTATTTAACGGTAGAATACAAGAGTGGGTTAAAAAAAATGATATTACAGGTGATTTTTAAGTGGTTTAAAAAAGGTTTCTCAACAATAGATCATATGTTTTCTTGTTAGCCCCAGTGCAGAAAAATTTTCCCTTAACCGAAATTATATTTGGCTTTTATTGATTTCGAGAAAGCCTTTGATTTTATAAAGAAGTTTGCTGTGGGCCCATTTTATTTAAAAATGTATAAATGGTAAATTGGGATTCATGATTAAAGTATGTAGGCATGAAAAGTAAGTTAGGTGTGGTGCTCTCTGACCCATTTTTAATGCAGGGAGGGTGAGAGGGGGATGTATGCATCCATTTTTTTTCTTTTTATAAACGAACTGGGAATAGAAATAATTGATAAAGGAAGACCGGTGCCTATTCCTTTCAGTGCATTTTAACTGTTTATTCTGTTCTTGCAGATGACATTATTTTTTTGTCAGGTGCTATAGGGTTTTCAGGTTCGTTGAATAATTTACAGCATGCTGCTGCCCCGTCCAGTTGAAAAATTTCTTGAAGAAAGCAACTCATTGTGTTTAGGAAGGGGTTTTTTTTTAGTGTGGGAGAGGTGGGTTTATGATGGAATGTAATGCCTGTTGTTAATGCATAAAGTATTTGGGGGGTATTTTTTAAACTCGCTTGTTTTGTTCAGCGTGTAAGGTCGGTAGCAGAGCAAAAAAGCTTTATTTTGGTAATGAAAAAAAATGTCCACCTTAAAAACTCGTCGATAAAATGTTTGAAGGTATTTGCTTAAAAACCCTTTGCACAGTACGGTTCCGGTTTTGGGGATTGAAAAAAAGCGCAATCGCCTGTGAATCTGTACTTTATTTTCTTTTAAAAGTTTTTGGGGGTTGACGCGTACACCTAACGACCTTGTATTGGGAAACCAAT
>CM054147.1:31144635-31147135 GCA_028751875.1 Rapana venosa | reverse complement strand
TGACTGGCTGGTGGTTGGTTGGTTGGTTGGCTGGTTGGTTGGCTGGTTGGCTGGTTGGTTGGCTGGTTTATTGGGTTTTTTTCGTTCCTCGACTAGAACTCCACGGTTCACCAACAATGGTGAGATATTACGTATGCGACCGTTTTTTTGCTCACCATGGAGGAAGCTGGCCACGTTCCGACTTCGCGAATGGTAATTAAACACAACACTGCCCGTGTGCATGCGATTTTTTATTTTTTATTGTCATCTGTTCCTACCAGCGTGCATTGACATCCTCTTCCGGGAGGCGGAACAGGATTTAACGTGTGCACAAGATGTTCTGCGTGTGTTCGCACACGGGGCCTCGGTTTATAGTCTCATCCGAAGTACTTTCGGGGGAGTGGAGTCAGTGCTGATGTTACCTCCAGGATGAAAACTCCTCTCGAACGTGTGCCTCGGTGGTGGCTCGAACCCGGACCGTCAGATCAGGAGGTCAAGGCTCTAACCACTAGGCTCTCCTCCCCTTACATCGTATTCTAAACTAAGCTAATGATACTGACTAGCACTATTCTGCAAACCTTCATGGGAAAAGTAAGGAAGGGGAAGGGGGGGGGGGGGTAGCCTTATTGTCGGTCCTAAAACAAGGGCACACAATTTTTGTTTCTCTCAAAACAAAGGAACATAACTTTGTTTTCATCCAAACGTACCCAATTTTTTTTATGGTTTCTCCCAAAGCAAGGTGCATCATCTGCCCTTTTGTTCTCCCCGCCCCCCTTCCCAAACAAAGGCAAACAATACTTTAGTTCTCTCACTTCCACACGTCATAAGTTCAATTTTATGACACTCTATTGTTCCCTCAGAAAATGTTAAACTAAACGAAACTTCCAGGAACACAAAGTTATTGGTACGGAAAATAATGTTGGAAAAAAACTAATCAAGAACTATAGATGTAACACTGGTATGGTATGGTATGGTATGGTATGGTATGGTATGGTATGGTATGGTATGGTATGATATGGCGTGGCACGGTACGGTATGGTATGGTATGGTATGGTATGGTATGGTAGGGTAGTTGAAGGTATGGTATGGTATGGTATGGTATGGTATGGTATGGTATGGTATGGTATGGTTATGGTATGGTTAGGGTATGGTAGGGTATGATAGGGTATGGTAGGGTATGGTTATGGTAGGGTAGGGTAGGGTAGGGTAGGGTAGGGTAGGGTATGGTAGGGTATTGTAGGGTAGGGTATGCTATGGTATGGTATAAGGTGTGGTATGGTGTTGTATGGGATTGTATGATATGATATGGTATGGCACGGTTGGTACGATATGGTACGGTATGCTATGCAATGCTATGCTATGCCATGTTATGCTATGCTATGCTATGCCATGCCATGCCATGCTATGCCATGCTATGCTATGCTATGCTATGCTATGCTATGCCATGCTATGCTATGTTATGCCATGCTATGCTATGCTATGCTATGCCATGCTATGCTATGTTATGCCATGCTATGCTATGCTATGCCATGCTATGCTATGCTATGCTATGCCATGTTATGCTATGCTATGCTATGCCATGCCATGCTATGCTATGCCATGGTATGCTATGCTATGCCATGCCATGCTATGCTATGCTATGCTATGCCATGCTATGCTATGCCATTCTACGCTATGCTATGCTATGCTATGCTATGCTATGCTATGCTATGCCATGCCATGCTATGCTATGCTATGCTATGCTATGCTATGCCATGCTATGCCATGCTATGCTATGTTATGCTATGCTATGCCATGCTATGCTATGCCATGCTATGCTATGCTATGCTATGCTATGCCATGCTATGCCATGCTATGCTATGCCATGCTATGCTATGCTATGCTATGCCATGCTATGCTATGCCATGCTATGCTATGTTATGCTATGCTATGCCACACCACTCACTAAACGGCAGATTTTTTAGGGCTACTCTTCCAGAGGATAACGCGTCGCCACTGGTGCAGCGCCACTCATTTCTTCTTTTTGTCTGTTTCCCTATGAGACGTTTTTGGACAGCACCAGTTACTGTGGAACTACTAAATGAATGCTGCACACTGGACTTCAGTTTAATGTTGTATCCGAAAGACTAGCACCCAGACTACCACTTGTGGCCCAAAGGAAAAAGGGGTAGGGGTGAGGGTGTGAGGTGCGGCCGTGTGACATTCGCTTCTTTAAACGGGTGTGTTATCGTTGTACCGTGACAGAAGCAATAGCAGCAGCAGCAGCAACATTAGCAACAGCAACAAAAATTTACAAAACCAGGATCATCATGATGACGTCAACGGCGATAACGATGACAACAATAATGGTGGTGGTGGTGGTGGTGGTGGTGGTGGTGGTGGTGGTGGTGGTGGTGGTGGTGGTGGTGGTGGTGGTAAATGAGGAGGAGGAGGAGGAGGAGGAGGAGGAGGAGGAGGAGGAGGGGAGGAATGACAACGACGACAACAGCAACAACAATACAACAACACTCATCAACAGCAA
>CM054147.1:31129635-31134635 GCA_028751875.1 Rapana venosa | reverse complement strand
TAGTGATATTAAGACGGTTGTGTGTGGCTATGTGTGTGTTGTGTTGTGTCTATGTGTGCGTCTGTCTGTGTGTGTCTGTGTGTGTATGGCTATGTGTGAGTGTTAAGTGTGTGTGTGTTGTTATGTGTGTGTCTGTGTGTGTCTGTTGTCGTCTGTCTGTCTGTTGTTACTGTCTGTCTATATCTCTCTGTCTGTCTGTATCTATGTCTGTTTGTCTGTCTGTTTGTCTGTCTGTTTGTCTGTCTCTGTCAGTCTGTCTGTCTGTCTGTCTGTCAGTCTGTCTGTTTGTCTGTCTGTCTGTCTGTTTTCTCTGTCTGCCTGCCTGTTTGTCTGTCTGTTTCTCTGTTTGTCTGTCTATCAGTGGAATCAGCTCTGACGTCTGGAAGAGAAGAATGAAACTTTTCTTTAACATTTTATTTACAAAAAGTAAAGGGTTGAGGGTCTGGGGTTTTGTTGGGTTTTTTTGGGGGGATGGGGTTGTTGTTGTGTTGGTGGTGGTGGTGGTAGTGGTGGGGTGTGCTGATGGTAGTGATGCTTGTGGTAGTTGAGGTGATGGTGGGTGGGGGTTTGTTTGGATGCTTGCTCGCTGCTTGTTTGTTGTCTTTGTTTATTTGTTGAATCAATTATGTTGGATACACAACTTTATTTCTAAAATTGTTGGTTTTATGATAGTGCTGAATTGTGTAAAACAATCGGTGATTTTATTTTGTACCTGTTAGTGCGGCAGATTCCTTTCCTCTGCTCTGTTGCCTACACCCGGGAGAAGCAGACACCGTCGTCCACTTAGCGCTGCGCCACCTTGCACCCTTTGTTGTAGTCTTTACTGCAGTGTATTTGTTCACTATCAGAGGCATTTTCTAAGAATTTGGGAACAAATCATTGTTCCGTGGGTTTTTTAGCGTCGCTAATTAGTTGGATATCGAAACTTTATTTTCTAAAATTGGCTTGGTTTTCATGATCTGCATATGATTGTGTGTATGTGTGTATGCGTGTGTGTTTGTGTGTGTGTTTGTGTGTGTTGTGTGTGTGTGTTTGTGTGTGTTGTGTGTGTAAATCTTATCACCTTTGCCTCTGCTCTTGTTGCCCTACAGCAGTCCACTGAGCACACAGACATCCAGTGGGTCCATTAACACTGCAGCATCCATGGCAACGAGGAAGCTGACCTACTGGCGAAGGTAGGAGGTCAGATACTGCAAGAGCATGTAGCGACGTATGAATTGGTAAAAACAATAATGAATCAAAAGCGAAAGAGAAGATGGCTTCAGCAGCACCCTAATTTCAACAGAAAGGATGACTACTACCACCTCCTACCCAGAAAAGACCAAGTGGCCATTGTGAGAATGAGGACTGGACAATGCAGATTCAAACATCACATGAGCTCTGAATTCCACATTGGTGATTCTGCAGTATGCCCCTGTGGTACTTCTACCATGACTGTGGAACACTTCCTCCAGACCTGTCCAGCACACCAAAACCTGAGGGCCGATATCTGGCCTACTGACCTGCCGATGAGGGACAGACTCTTCGGACCCCTGGAGGGCCTTCAGCGTACTGTGGCATTCGCCAGGGCTTTCGGAGATGCTGTCTGAGCTTTCGACGACGACGACGAAAAAAGAAGAGGAAGAAGAAGAAGAGAAGAAGAACAACAACAACAACAACCAGAAGAAAAAGAAGAACAAGAAAAAGAAGAAGATAAAATACACGAACAAGAGCAAGAAGAAGAAGAACAGGAACAAGAACAAGAAGAGCAAGATGGACAAGAAGAAGGAGAAGAATTTGAAGAAATAAAAGAATTTGAAGAAGAAGAAGAAGAAGACTATCTTCAGCCATGACAAGTTCTTAACATAACAAACTGCACTCTCCTTTCAAGGAGAAATCTAATCCTCTAAAGTCAGAGTACGGCTGCCTATAAGGCAAGGCTCTTGTCATACACGCAGACTTCTTAACCTGTAGCGTGTACTCACAGCCAATCCCAGGTGGTATGAGTGAGACAGGGTGCATGATCACTCTAGCGACTCCCCATGATTATGAAGCTAAAGAACGTGCAACAACAACAACATTACTCCTGGGCTTTGCAATAAATCAGGACAGGATGCATATTCTGGGTAACCCTCAGAGTAATCAAGATAGGAAGATAACGCTCAACAACAACAACAACAACAACAACAAAAGCAAACCTCAGAAAGCAAAGGCCATACTGTACCTGAGCGCAAAGTTTGTTTGGAATTAAAGTCAAAACAAAACAACAACAACAAAAAGATAGAAGATTGAATTAGCCAGTTTGGAAAAGAAAAGTAGCTAATAAAACCCAACGACTCTCTCTCTCTCTCTCTCTCTCTCTCTCTCTCTCTCTCTCTCTCTCTCTCTCTCTCTCTCTCTCTCTATCCAACACACACACACACTCTCTCTCTCTCTCTCTCTCTCTCTCTCTCTCTCTCTCTCTCTCTCTCTCTCTCTCTCTCTCTCTCTCTCCCCTCTACCCTCAACCCACCCCCACCCCCACCCCACCCCCACCCCACCCCATCCCTCCCTTCTCTATTTCATTTTCTTGTCACTCTTCTTTCTTTCTTTCTTTCTTTCTTTTCTGTCTTCCTTCCACTCTGCCTTTTCTCCTTCTATTCAGACTCCTTTTCTTTGTTTCTTTTCTTTTTTTTTTTCTTTTTTTTTTTTTTTTTGGGGGGGGGGTGTCACCTCAACTCGGCAAATTGCACACAAAATTCAGGAGGATGCCTAAAAACAAGAAAGGGAAACGAATTGCATTTTCTTCGCTCTTTCGACACGAGGGGCTTTGAAAGGAGGAACCGCTGGCTCCAGAAAAGACAGAAAGAGAGAGACAAACAGACAGACAGACGGGCAGACAGACAAATTGACCCCAGACAGTCAAAGACGGAGGGAGAGATAGAGAGGAGGATGAAGGAGAGAGATGGAGAGAGAGATGGGAGAGAGGGGAGTAAGGGAGAGAGAGAGAGAGAGAATGAGGGGAGAGAGAGAGAGAGAGAGAGAGAGAGAGAGAGAGAGAGAGAGAGAGAGAGAGAGAGAGAGAGAGGGGGTAGAGAGGGAGAGAAAGCAAGAGATAAATAGAGAAAGGGAGTAAGGAAGATTCAGAAATAGAGAGTTGAGAGTCCAGACAGACAGACAGCCACGCACCAGCACAGACCAAATTGACAGACAGACAGTCAAAGCGGAGTGGAGAGATACAGAGGTGTAAGGATTAGAGAAGAGGATGGGATGAGAGTTGGGAGAGAGGGAGTAAGGGCAGAGAGAGAGTGAAGGGGTTTAGAGAGGGAGGAAAGCAAGAGATAAAAGATAGAAAGGAAGAGGAGGAGAAGAAGAAGAAAAGAGGAAGAGAGAGAGTCGACAGGATGAGACAGAACGAGCAGAAGACAGACAAAATGACGAAGACAGTCAAAGACGGAGGGAAGTAAAGAGTGAGGAAGGGGATGAAGGAGAGAGAAAGAGAGATGGAGAGAGAGAGATGGGAGAGAGGGGAGAAGGGAGAGAGAGAGAGAGAAGGAGGGTGAGAGAGGGAGAGAAAGCAAGAGATAGAATAGAGAGAAAGGGAGAGAGAGAGAGGAGAGATAGAGAGAGAAAGAAGAGGAGAGAGGAGAGGAGAGAGAGAAGAGAGCAGGGAGAGCAGATAGACGGACAGAGAGACAGGCAGGCAGGCATGCAGACAGAAGAAATGCAGAGAGATAGACTGGCGAAACATAGAGACAGGGACAGAGAAAAGACAGAGAAAGAAAAACCAAGAGAGAAAGAGATGTGAGGAGAGAGAGAGAGTGAGGGTGAGAAGAGAGGATAGAAAAAGAAAAAAGAGAGAAAGAAGAGAGAGAGAGAGAGAGAAGAGAGAGAGAGAGAGAGAGAAGAGAGAGAGAGAGAGCAGAGACTGAGCGAGAGAAAAGAGAGAGGCGAGAAGAGAGAGAGAGAAAATAGAAAAGAGAAAGAAGAGTGAGGGAAGAAAAGAGGAGAAGAAAGAAGAGAGAGAGAGAGACTGAGGAGGAGAAGAGGATGAGGAGAGAAAGAGGGAGAGAAAAAGAAAAGAGAAAGAGAGTGAGGGAGAGAGGGAGAGAGAGAGAGAAAAGGAGGGAGAGAGAGACAGTGAAAGACAGAGAGAAAAAGATGAGAGAGGAACGAAAGAAAGGCTGGGATGGGAGGGTTGAGGGGTGAAGCCCCTCCTCCGTCCATCGCGCCCACGACCCCCCCCCCCCTCCCTCCCCCTCCCCCCTCCCCCCCCCCCCCCCCCCCTGCCACCCCCCCCCCCCCCACCTCTGTCAATAGGAAGAAGAGCTTGTGTCTTTTCACACTTGTGTCGTGCTCAGACTTGCAGGTCCAGAGTGTAAGGGCTGAGGAATCTTCAATTCATTCAACAGACACACACAAGCAAGCAAGCGCGCACACACACACACAAGCGCGCGAACGCACGCACACACACGTGCGCACACACACACATACATGCACACTTACATACATACACACACAAATACAGAAAACACACGCATACACACATACACAATCTCACACACACACACATACACACACAAATACACAAAGCACACACATACACACACATGCACACACATGCACACGATACAGAGAGCCAGAGAGAGCAGCACATAAGCACAATGCACACACACACACACCACACCACAACGCAACGCAGCACACATACATACTACACAAACACAACACACACACTATAACATAACACAACACAACACAACACCCACACACGAACACACACACACACACACACACACCATCCACACTCCACCCATCCACCCCCAACACACACACATACACCACACCCCCACACCACCCACACACCCCACTCCCAACACACACACACACACACACTCCACCCCCACCCCCACCCCACCCTCACACACACTCACACTCACTCACACTCACACACACTCACACTCACACACACATACACACATCACACACATCACACCCACACCACACACATACACACACACCCAACACACCCTCACACCACC
>CM054147.1:31114635-31124635 GCA_028751875.1 Rapana venosa | reverse complement strand
CTCTCTCTCTCTCTCTCTCTCTTCATCTATAAGAAACATTTATAATTACGCTGTAGTCCAGCAAGAATCTTTTTGAAAATTTCATACATGTCAATGATGGTCTAATTTAGCTTCAGAAATGTTTCGTTATTATTTTATGTTATTGTTATTATGGTTCCTATTGTTCATCCTTGTTATTACTTTTGTCATTTTGAAACGTAGTTTACGTCAGAGCTTAAAGTCGTATCCGTTATAAGAGCTCATTTTAGTGTTTTTTGGTTTTCATTAGTTAAATGTCATGTGATTTTTTTTGTATTTTTTGCATTTACAAAAGAAAGATCGTGTTTAACCCCCTTGTCAATAGGCCACTTTGGCAATGACATAAATTGGTCAAAGCGTCATAAAGCGTCTCTCTCTCTCTCTCTCTCTCCACTATTTCATCTTTATACGATTATATTTAAAACGTTTTGGCTTTTCTGAATACGATGACTACTTAAGAATGCCTCTGTTTTATTCTCAGTTTAACTTTCAGTGCTTGTGTTCATTTTTTTCCGAAATGTTAGTAACCGGTTAATACATTAACCATAATTATTGATTTATTGGTAACTTCAATGATTGTTGGTTAAGCGTTCCCAAAGTTCAGACCGTGTTTATTGTTTTGAGTTAGTTGCGTGCAATACGTAACACTTTCATGTACCTCTAATGGCGTTTTGAAATAAACTTTGCCTTGCTTTGCCTCAGTGTGTGTGTGTGTGTGTGTGTGTGTGTGTGCAAATGCTGAACTAAATCCAGGACAAACTCATGAAACCTTATCAGGCTTTAACTTGTAAAGAAGTGCACTAGTTCCCGAGTTCTTTCCTTCTGTCCTTCCCAGTTTCTAAGCACGTGCTTGCTCCCACGCTTTGAATTTGAATTAGTATGTGTTCATTCACACATTGATCACTAGATCGTAAATGGATGACTAGATATATCAACAAATGAGGGGGCCAGGAATGAATAATGCATCAGAAGTAAAACTATGGCCCCCCAAAACAGAGGAAACACAGCATTGTTTCCTGTTCATCAAATTCATCATGTTGTTCATTTACAGGCATGATTAAAAACTTGAATTTAATGCGTAACTTTCTTGGATAAGAATATGTGGGGCTTATTTTTAGAGACAGACCTCGTAAACATACTGGTGGAACTCACAATATTGTTTGTGTAATTATCATGTGCAAAACTCACTATGCTGATATACAGTCTTCAATTTTGTTTCGTCCTATAGTCTTTGTGAAATGAGTGTTTTTGTGCGGGTTTGTTGTTGTTTTTTTGCCCTAGTCAGCTAATCATGTTTATGTTTTGTCTAGTCAGTAAATCATGTTCATGTTTTGTTCTAGTCAGCTAATCATGTTCATGTTTTGTCCTAGTCAGCTAATCATGTTCATGTTTTGTCCTAGTCAGCTAATCATGTTCATGTTTTGTTCTAGTCAGTAATCATGTTCATGTTTTGTTCTAGTCAGCTAATCATGTTCATGTTTTGTCCTAGTCAGCTAATCATGTTCATGTTTTGTTCTAGTCAGCTAATCATGTTCATGTTTTGTTCTAGTCAGCTAATCATGTTCATGTTTTGTTCTAGTCAGCTAATCATGTTCATGTTTTTCCCTAGTCAGCTAATCATGTTCTTGTTGTCATTATCTGTTAATGTTGATATGCATGAGAAAAGGTCAGGGCAAATAATGTTTACCGTAAAAATTAAAACCCTCCCAGAAGATGGATTATGACTTGTGAATGAATAGACGAGGGCAGGACTGTGGGTAAGTTTCAGAGTGATAACTAGTAACTAAAATGGACTAAATGGCGCCAGTTGCTTCAGTGGCAGCCTTCAGTCTCGGAAGAGTATGGTGTTGCGCTCTAGCTGTTCATTCTGGTACAGCGTTGGTAGTGGCTAGCCAGTCCGACTCGGGAATGACAGTCCCTATGGCAGAGGAAGGCACAGATGAAGTCTGACAATGCTGGTCTGTCTGTCTGCCTGGACTGCAGCCTTTCTTCTCGTTCTCTTTGCCTCGTGCTGCTGAGCAAGTGTCTCTTCCAACTTGGAGAGACCTTTCTGCACAGTGTGTCTCCAGGCTGACCGTTCGAGGACTGTTGCTTCCCAGTTGTTCTGGTTGATGCTAGATGCTTATTATTGATTAAACTTGTATCTTTGGAGTTCTTTCACTCTTTAAGTCATGTTTGATTTTTTTTTTTTGCAGCGATGAAGCTAACAAAGAAACCAAGACAAGCAACTAACTTCTTGACCTCATGCCCTCCTCATGTGCTGTAAACCCCACTACGGGATAAGCTCAGTGGTCGGAGCACTCGCTTTCCCCCAGCCAAGTTAAGCAGCGTCGAGCGTGGTTACCAGTTGGATGGGGGACCGTTTGCGCGCCTTGGCTTCAGTACAGTTTCCCCAGTTCACCCAGCTGTAAATGGGTCCTGCCCTCTTTAGGGTCAGGGAATGTAAAGCATCGAGGAGAGGAGATGGGCGCCGCCCTCAATATGCTGGCCCTAGAGAAGTGAGGTCTCTGACGCCTCGCTCCCCTACGACCTTATAGGTTATGGGACTCCTTTACCTTTACCTTACGGGTTTGGGTTCGCTTGTTTGCTTTTTATTTCATGGTATAGAAATACTGCTTAAAGCACGCTTAGAATAAACAGAAACCATGAAGACAGTGTGACTGCCTCTAAGAATGGAAAAAAAGAAAGTTAATACACACACGTCCACAAAAACTGGTCCCAATGATAAGTAAGAGGAAATGTGTTGTGAGTCTGTGTAGCTTGATTAGAGTCACAGCAGCAGTGGAAAGCTTTTGTGCGCACAAGAGCAGCAGATACAAAAACAAAACTTTGATTAAAACATACATATGCACACACATACACACACAACACTACACACACACACCACACACACACACATACACACACACACACACACACACACACACACACACACACACACACACACACACACACACACACACACACAAACACACACACCACACACACACACACACACACACACACAACACACACACTGTTTTGGAGGAATTTCACAAAGGGAGCATAAAAAAAATTCCCGCCTACGATTATAAATCCGGCCAACATAAAAACTGCACTCTGATTCTCTTCAAACGTCTACTACAGTCGACGAACAGATAAAAAACAAAAAACAAAAGATTCGTTTTAATCGATCTTGCCTCCATTTAACGCCTTTCTCCCAAACTGTAAAATGCCACCTGCATCAGATTTTTCTGGTGCACATGTACTGAAACCCAGATTGTGTCATGAATTTTGCATATATCTGCAGTTTCCCACCCCCACACATCATACATGAATATTAATTTTTGGATTTTAAGTGCAGTGCAGAGCAGCAGGTTCTTGTTATTTTGTGCTCAAAAAAACAACTAAAACTAAAAAAAACTGACGAGGCAAAAAGAGAACATTAAAGTCTTATATTGAGACTTGGGAAGCAAAAAAATATGATCAGTTTCAACAAAAGAGCAAAGAAAGGACAGATTGACTGGTCGATATCCATATCAATAAGAACTCTTTTTTTTTTTTAGTTTGTTTTTGATTTGTTTGGCTGATGGGGTTTTTGGGGGGTGGGTTTTTGTTGCTTTTTTGTTGCTTTGTCCATTTGTTGTCAAAACATGTCGAAAAGAGAGAGAGAGAGGACAGAGACAGAGAGAGAGGGGAGGGAGTATGCCAAGGAACTGACTTAAAAAGAAAGAAATGGTGGGGATGACAGTGTGTGTGTGGAAAGAAGAGAGAGAGAGAGAGAGGAGAGAGTATGCCAATTTACTAGCTTAAGAAAAGAGGTATGGCAGGGATGGAAGTAGGTGAGAGAGGGACAGAGCAAAGACAAAGAGAGACAGAGCAAAGACAAGAGGACAGAGAAGAGAAGAGAGAAGAGACAGAGAAGACAGAGAGAGAGAGAGAAAGAGATACAGGGAGAGACACAAAGAGAGACAAAGAGACAGAGAGCACACACACACACACACACACACACTCTCACAAAAACCAACAAAAAATCAGCAAACCAAAAAAAAAACAAACCAACCACCCCACTCAAAAAAGGACTCCCAAGCTAGAAAATAGAATTTCAACATGGGGGTAAGCACGTTTTACATCTTGTGTCTCTATTTGCTGACCGTGCTGTTTTCAAAATGAAGTTGCTGGTGGGTGTTTTTTTGTCGATATTGTGATCGCAGCGATCGAGGCGGGGCTGGGGCTGTTGCTGGCATCTGTTTTGTTTCTAAACGTCACTTAGCCATAGCGCATGCAGCAACAACAACAACGACAACAAAAAAGGGGGGGGGGGGGGGGGCGCGGGAGGGCGGGGGGGGGGGGGGCCGGGGGGGGGGGGGGGGTTAGAGGGAGGGGGAAGGGGAGGGGGGCGAGGGATAGGGGTAGGGATGGAGGTGAGGGGGTTAGGGGACAAAACAGGGAAGTTGTAGAGATATTTTCTTTTCTTTTTCTTTATCTTCGTCTGTTGTTGGTTTTTTGGGGGGTTGTTGTTGTTGTTGTTTGTTTGTTTTTTGGGGGGTGTTTTGTTGGGGTCTTTTTTGGAGAGGGGTGGTTGTTTTGTTTTTGTTTTGGATGTACCCTGATTTGGGCTAGCCTTGCATACAGACAAACGTGAACATTTTACATCTCTTGTCACCGAAAAGTTAGAAACTTTGGACGGACACACACACACCACACACACACACACACACACACACACACGCACACACACAAACAAGAGCAACAGCGCACGCACACAAATACATGCAGCCACGCACACACACTTTTTTTTAAACAATCGCTGTTTATTCAGAGAAGTCTTAAAATACACGTATAAATAAAGGACTTTTTTTAATTTCAAAGCTATAATGTTATGATCGTGGTTTTTGACTTACGTTCTAGATCAGTTCATTAACTTTGTTCTCGTTCTGCTTCACAAGTAACTTGTTTCTAGGCTGTTTTTATACGCACAACTTACCAAACTCCACTCAATTCACTAACAATCACCCATCCATCGGCTACAGATGAATAAATAGATTTATTCAACATGGTAAGCACTTTACATCTGTGTCTATGCTGCCGTGCTGTTCAAACATGACATGCTGGTTTTATAGCGACTCATGCTATCGCAACGATCGAGGCGGTCTGTTGCTGGCATATGTTTGTTGTTTGTCCGTCTAGCCATAGCGCATGCCAAAACACAACATCGTAAACGGAGAAATGGAGGTGGGAGGGCCTGCCAGAGATGCATGTCGTGGATAGTGGGTAGCTGGTGGATGGTATTCACAAAGGGAATTCGCTTCCCCATGCTGCGCGACTAGGTGTGTTACGAGGTGAAGCTGCTGTGATAGGTGTCTATTTTACGATTCACTCAAGACAAACGACTTTAACAATTGTCACTGAAGTGAGAAATGCACAGCAAACACCCTCACCTTGTGTTGCATGCAAGGTTTAACCCAGCAAGTACACTGTGGGATTAAACCACGGTGCATAGCGGCGCGCACAAAGGTGAGAATGCAAACATAAAGAGAAGAAGTCGGAACACAGAGAGAGGGGCACATCAGAAGGGGACAATAGAGAGACAGACAGACAGAGACACAGAGACAGATAGAGAGTGCTACATAAAGAAAGTGTAAATCACACAGAGACAGAGAGACAAAGATAGACAAGACACACAGACACAGATAGAGAGTGCTACATAAAGAAGTGGAAATCACTACAACAAGACAACAGACAGACAGACACAGATTACCTGTGCTACAGAAAGAATGGAATTATCCACGATGTCAAACCTCAAACGACAACAAAAACAAACACAACACACACACACACACACAACACACACAACACAACAAAACCTCGGCCGATGGTGTCAAACTGACACCCTTGTCTAGTCATCCCAACACAGGGCGAAATCTGTCAGCCTGGCTATGCCCCAACAGCCACAGCTCAGAACTTTCTTTTTTTTTATATTTTATTTTCAGTCTATTCCTCGCACCAACATCAAAGTGAACAGACACTCTCAGAGCAGTGGAGGTTCTGTTTGGCGTGTGTCGGCAGTCTGTAAATTAACCTGGACTCCGAAACCAAACCAAAAAAAGCACACACAAAAACCCCACCAGAGAAAAGAAGCTGTTGAGAGAACTGGACTAAAGAAGAGATCTTCACTGTGAAGACTTCGCCTCTTCTCGCAACTATGTCAGCTATGCACTTCTAACAGTGTGCGGAAGGTGGGGCAAGGGGCGAGTAGTGGGGCAGGGAAGGGGGAGGGGGCGGGGAGGGGGAAGGGTTGGAGAGGAGGGGAGGGGGAGAGATCTGGGTCCAGATTTTCTTGATTTTTGACTATTAATTAAACGTGACTCCCCTAAAAAATACAGAAATTGGTTGGTGGTGATTTTTTTGTTTCTTTGTTTTGCCTTTGACAACAGAGCGGTAGAAAGTTCGTGGGTTGATTATAGTATACATACAGAAAGAACAAAAAATACGCAAATTAAAGTTACACAGGCACATCACATGGACATCTGGATTGGCCAAGACTGTCCTTACAGGGAACGGAATAAGGAGGGAGAGACGAAGAGGCAGACAGAGAAAACGATGGGAAGACAACATCAGAGAGTGGACTGACTGGCCTTGAGAGATAACGATCTTCTACTGAAAGCAGAGGACCCGCGCGCGCGGGGAGTGGCGGAAGCTGGTTGCAAAATCTTCAGTGGTGCCCCCACGGTCCACGGGACTAGGGGGCAGGTGAAGGTGAAGGTGAACATACAGACAGAAAACAAAATGTCAGGACTGGCATAGCTTGTCCGTTTCTTTGAGCTGAGGATGGTCATGTTTGTCTTGACTTGTCTTGACTTGACTTGACCTGACTTGACTTGCTTTGATTTGACCTGAATGGACTTGCTTTGATTTGACCTGAATGGACTTGCTTTGATCTGACCTGACTTGACTTGCTTTGATTTGACCTGAATGGACTTGCTTTGATTTGACCTGAATGGACTTGCTTTGATTTGACCTGAATGGACTTGCCTTGATTTGACCTGAATGGACTTGCTTTGATCTGACCTGAATGGACTTGCCTTGATTTGACCTGAATGGACTTGCTATGACCTGATCTCACTTCTCTTAACCTGACTGACTTGCCCTTACCTGATCTGACCTGACCTGACTTAACTTGACCTCCCTTGGCTTGATTTTACCTGACCTGCTCTGCCTTGATCTGATCTCACTTGTCTTAACCTGATTGACTTGCTATGACCTGATCTGACCTGACTTCCATTGACCTGACTTAAAACTTGACTTGAGCCCCACCCCCACCACCCCCTCCCTTTGAGTCTTGGAGGAGCAGGTGGGGCACTGTACCTTTTTCTTTCTTTTGTTTTCCATGTCCAGGCAGGGAGTGGTCTGGGCAAGATGAAGGTGCCGGAGTCCATTCCTCCTCTGCCAGTGGTACATGACCACCACACAGAGAACAGGTGTCTTCATCACTGCAGTGCCCCCACACCACCACTCATGTTGTTTCATGTTCTTTTCTTTCTTTCTTTCTTTCTTTATTCTTTTATTTCGAGGATAATGGAATAATCACTCATGTGAGGTTATTTTATATCAAGTCCCCGTGTGTATATGCATTCTTGTAAATTTTGTCATCCGTTCTCACCGGCACACAATGGCCTACTCTTCCGAAAAGCGGTACGGGTTTTAACGTGTGCGCAAGATGTTCTGCGTGCGTTCGCACACGGGACCTCGGTTTATAGTCTCATCCGAAAGACTTTTGGGGAGAGTGGAGTCGGCACTGATGTGAACTCCAGGGGAAAATATCCCCTTGAACGGGAATCGAACTCGGGTCAGCAGATCACGAGCGCATCACGCTAACCACCAGGCTGTCACCCCCCCCCCTCTCCCCGCCACACACACACACACACACCACACACACACACACACACACACATACACACACACTCACATACACACACACACAGTGCTGTTGGTTCCAACGAGTTCACTGCAGATTATTAAGTTTTTCCTAAATAGTTTTTTCAAAACACTTTACCTAACTTTTACCACCGAAATTTGCAGAACGCTTAAGTAACATATGAGACAGACAGACAGACAGTGACAGCCAAAACTAAGCGCTGAGACTTCTAAAAGAACTTGTAGCAAGCCTTGATAGTTTTACTGCTGCAGAGAAAAATACTTTAGGTCTATTCGGAATGTGGCTTAGAGTGTTTCTGTGTGTATTTAGCCGCATAGTTTTTTGGAGATCGATGACCTTCTCATAATGTCAGTCTGTACTGGCTGTTCTGCCCAACCTGTCGTCTGCTTTTATCTGGGGAGGGAGTGTGTGTGTGTGTGGGTGGGTGGGTGGGTGGGTCTGTGACGGTTATTGACTAACCTTTGTAGATTCCTTCGCTTTAAGATTGGTTCTACAGATATTTCTGGAATATTTTCCTCCCCAAGAACGTTTTTTTATAGGTAGGTGGTTTTCAGTATGTCAAAGCTGTATTTATCTTTTATGTCAAGCCATTATTTATGTATTTCAAGGGCTCTTGCAAATGTGTGCCTGCAGTCGTGTTCGCATGCGCGCGCGCGCGTGTCATCGGCTCACATGATCATGATATGACAAAATAATCATATAGTGTCACCGCTCACATGATCCTCTCTCTGATGTCAAATCACCGTAGGGTCAAGTCAAAAGCGCAGTTAAACTGTCTCTGCAACATTTTCTGATCCTGCTCAATAACAATTCCAATCAATACACAAACAAAGAACGAAGCTTTTAGCAGGAACAGAATACTTGTGCTTGTTAACGATACACGAAGGCATCCTGGCCCGAGAAATAATAAACGAAAGCAAGAAAAGGAAGTAAAAGATCAAAGAGAATCTTCTGCCCTGTCTTGTCTCTTTCTTTGCTTTGTACTAGTGGGGGAAAAAAGGCACGTAAATTGCCCGTCTGCGAAAAACAAAACAACAAACAAAACAAAACAAAACGATACAAAAACGCACACACGGAGAAGGAAGTCCTCGGCGGAAAGTGCTAATGAAGTGCATACAGCTGTACTGAGGGGGGAAAACAAAAAAACAAAAAACAAAACGCACGGCTTGCTACAAATATAGCAAGCAAGTATACACCATTTCCTAAACGCTCTTTGGGGCCACAGGCATTAACACGCTTTATTACTTGCCACTTGGCTAAAATCGAACCTCCTCCCCCCCTCCCCATCCTGCCCCTGCCCACCCTCCCCCTCCACAAAATAAATACCAATAAAAATAAAAAGTAGAGACCTTTTCTTCTAAGAGGAAACAGTTTTAATTACTCGTATAATATGTCGACAGTAGGGAATAACAAAAATATTTTTAAAAACCTTCTAGGTATGCTAATTGCTGAAGAAAAATGAACACTTCTAGGTATGCTAATTGCTGAAGAAAAATGAACACTTCTAGGTATGCTAATTGCTGAAGAAAAATGAACACTTCTAGGTATGCTAATTGCTGGAGAAAAATGAACACTTCTAGGTATGCTAATTGCTGGAGAAAAATAAACACTTCTAGGTATGCTAATTGCTGGAGAAAAATGAACACTTCTAGGTATGCTAATTGCTGAAGAAAAATGAACACTTACAGCTTGCTAATTGCTGAAGAAAAATGAACACTTACAGGTTTGCTGATAACCAGAGGAAAACGAACTCTTCTAGATATGCTGATGGCTGGAGATAAACGAACTCTTCTACATATACAGAGTGCCAGGAAGAAAAATGAACTCCTCTATTATATACAGAGAGCGTGAGAAAAAAAACCGAACTCTTCTAGATATGCCGATGTAAGGGGAAAAGAAAACTCTTCTAGATAGGCCCATAGCTACATTATAAACCATGTTGTCACATATTGAGCGTACACAGAAAGACAGGGTGCTATATATGCAGAGACGTGGAGAAAATCAATTCTCCCGTTGACGACGACGACGACGACGACGATGATGATGATGATGATGATGATGATG
>CM054147.1:31107135-31109635 GCA_028751875.1 Rapana venosa | reverse complement strand
ATACATGTGCGTGTTGTGTGTTTGTGTGTGCCCACGCGCGATGTTCCATTTAGATTTATTGAGAATCCAACTTTTTTTTTTCATTTGTGACAAATTATAACACTGATCAATATCAGCGTCACGTTTAAAGCCAAAATAAGCAAACTAATGAAGACTTGACAGCAAAACACTTCTGTTTGTTCGACGTCACACCAAGTCTGTTTTCCCAAATCCTTATTTGGTCTTCGCTCGGATCCAGCTTAATATGCATATATGTAAATTTCGTTGAGCGAGGTGTTTTCAATGTCATTTTGCCCTCTTCGAAATTTGGAAAAAAAAGAAAAAAGAAGTAGCCAGTTTTCTATTCATAACGTGTGTAAAACGTCATTGCTACAAGCCGGGGACTGGAATGAACTAGAATTGAAGTGCGAGCAGACGGGAAATCGTAACTAGAGCGATTATTGACGACCTTTTATTGGATTTCAACCCTAGACGCAGGAAGCAAAGCATTGTGGGAAGAGATATTTTCAACAGACGCAAGACTGATTTGGGGTAATAATACAACGGAAATAGATTTAGCATGCGCTTAGACTATGTTTGTTTGGGTTGTTTTTTTTCCTCTCTCTCTCTCTCTCTCTCTCTCTCTACTCTCTCTCTCTCTCTTCTCTCTCTTCTCCTCTCTCTCTCTCTCCTCTCTCTCTCCTCTCCTCTCCCTCTTCTCTCCTCTCTCCTCTCTCTCTCTCTCTCTTTCTCTCCTTCTCTCTCTCTTCTGTTTTCTATTCTCTTGGCGTCTCCTTTTTGCTCTGTTTCGATGTCTACTTTTTCTGTCCGTTCATGTTCATGTTCAGCAACATAACTAGGGATAGGAATTTGTGTTTTTTCCTGGTGTTGAAGGTTTATTTGCAGAAATGCACATCTCCCTGTGGAAATGTCTGTCTGGCGTGTTCTCAGTGTTATAAAGCGGGATTACGATGGAAAATATAGGAATGATTCAAATCTGAAAATGCATGATACACTGTAGAGCCAGTGACCCCACCCCCATCCCCACCCCCACTCCCACCCCACACACACACACACAATTTGAACTCGTGTGCTATGATGGATATCAGTTTGACAGTCAAAACGATGTATTTAAACTGCAGCTTTAGAAGTATCATCGAATTTCGCCATTGCCGCTGCTTCTTCTGTGATAATGTTGCATGGTTGCACTTGTCTTGATACATCTGTCCCCTTGTGTTGGTTGTGTTTTCCCCAATGGCGATGCCGGGGGGCTTGTCAGTATCAATACCATCCCCACCTTCTGGAAATTCTGTGCTAGGGTATCCTCTTTTCTATCCCTCTCTTTTCTTTCTGCCTTGTTTTTTTTTTCTTCCTGCCAGCTCCTTCTTGTCTTTTTTTCTGCCTCTTTGGTCCACTCTCCTGCCTTTATTTTCATCATCATCATCATCAGACCCGTGACCTTGGCGGTCGTCCCTTTTCCCCCACCCATCTCGGCCCTCGGCTTGCGCATAGTGCGAGTATTCCCCTGGCCCATTCTTGATTTTTTCCACCCATGACTTGTTCTGTCTTCCCCCCCCTTCTGCCACCTTCGAGTGTTCCCTGCAGTACTGGTTTTGGGCAGAGTGTTGTGGCGGGTGACGTGGCCGAACATGTCGCTTTTTCTTCTGACGATGGTGGAAGGGGTTCCTGTGGACCTGCCAGCTGTGTTATTTGACTCTTGACAAATTCATTGGTCTTTCGTTCTCTCCAAGATATGCCCAGTAGTTTTCTATGGCATTTTGTTTCGAATGACTGGATTCGCTTTGCTGTTTCAGCAGTCAATGTCCAGGTTCACTTCCGTACAGCAGGATTGACTGAATTAGGGCTTTGTAGAGCTTTAGTTTGATTGGGAAACTGATCTCTTTACTTTTCCATATGGTGGTGAGTTTTGTCATGGAAGATGTTGCCATGGCTATTCTGACTTTGATTTCTGTCGTCGATCGCCCGTCTTTTGTGAGTGTTGCGCCAAGGTATTTAAAAGCATCTACCTCCTCCAGTTGTTGGCCGTTCATGTAAAATTTTAGCAGTGACATTGCTCGTGCTGTTCACAAGTACTTTACTTTTCTCCGAGCTCACCTCCATCCCATATGCTCCAGCTCTGTTCTCAAGTCTGGTCGTAAGATCTTGCAGCTCTGTGTTACTTCCGCCCATGAGGTCAATGTCATCGGCAAACCGTAAGTTGTTGAGGGGTCTGCCGCCAATGGAGATGGTAGAGTGGAAGTCATGGAGGGTCTCTCTCATGATGTTTTCCAAGAACAGATTGAACAGGACTGGAGATAACAGGCATCCTTGTCGGACCCCAACTGTGGTTTTGAAGTAGTCTCCGACCTGATTGTTCAGAAGGACTGCACTGCTTGCAGTGTTGTATAGTGCTTGGATGGATTGCACTAGTCCTTCTTCAATGCCAAACATTCTGAGGACCTGCCACAGGCCTTCGTGCCATACTCTGTCAAAAGCCTTCTTGAAGTCGATGAAGTTGTGG
>CM054147.1:31102135-31104635 GCA_028751875.1 Rapana venosa | reverse complement strand
CAAAGGATATTTTGTGCCCCCTTCCCTTTA
Organism: Rapana venosa; assembly: GCA_028751875.1. NCBI lineage: Eukaryota > Metazoa > Mollusca > Gastropoda > Neogastropoda > Muricidae > Rapana > Rapana venosa. Next base: position 31,104,605 of record CM054147.1, on the reverse strand, counting down.
TAAAGAGGCGTCCTCCCACAATTGTTACTATCTAATAAACTGGTGATGGGGGGAGTGACGACAATAAAAAGTGAAATGTTGATCAACTGTTGATGTTATTTGTTACGTTGTTGCATGCTTGCTTTCACACATGTTTTGTGGACTTACCCATCATTATCTCTGCCTTGACCAGAGCAAAAAAACATGTAATAGTACATGCTGACCAAGACTTGCTGACGCTTTCTGTGTCTGCTATGCCTAATTGGTGCCAGAACAGAGCTAGACACGCAGAAGCGTATAGTTTCGTCATGTAAGTGTAAGAAGAGAACTGTTGTATTTTTCACAGCTTCGTTCTTGATTATTGATTCGTCTTTCGGAGGAGACTATAAACCGAGGCCCCGTAAACGAACGCACGCAGAACATCTTGCGCACACGTTAAATCCTGTTCCGCTTTTCGAAAGAATAGGCCATTGTGTGCCGGTGGGAACAAATAAAAATTTACAAAACCGCATACACACGGGGACTGGGTGTTAAAAAAAGCACGTAAGTGCTTATTCCGTTATCCTGGATATAAAAGAATAAAATAAAATTAAATAAAATTCTAAAAAATAATAAATATTGTGAACGCCTTTATAGCAGATTTTTTTCTGTGTGCTTTTTCCTTCCTCGGTTATAGCTCCAAGGTTCACCAATGGTCAGTGAGATTTTTGCGTGTGCGACCGTTTTCTCCCTCACTATTTAGGTAGCGGCATTTCGACTTCTGAGATGGTGTCTAAACACGCAACACCTGCTTGTGGGCGTGCGTTTAAGGATTCTTTGTTTTTGTTTCTTTGGGTTCGTTTTGTTTGGTTGGGTTGGGTTTTTTGGTGGGTTTTTAATTTTAATTTTTGTCGTCCGTTTTTCCTACCAGCACGTAATGACCTACTCTTCCGAAAGGCGGAACGGGTTTTGAACGTGTTCGCAAGATGTTCTGCGTGTGTTCGTACACAGGGCTTCGGGTTTACAGTCTCACCCAAAGGACTTTGACATCCAGTTCGATTCGACTTTCTCGTCAAACTGGGAAAAAAAAGCAAGGCTGGGAGTTGAACCCAGAACCTCACGGTTTACTTGTTAAGTAGGTGAACGTCTTAACCATCCTGCCACCTTCCTTCTTATAGCATATATGTTGAAATATCAAAGGTTTTCCGTGGCTCCCTTAAGGACGAATCTTGTATAAAGTCACAGAAAATCGTGGCCATTGTTTTTTTTTAAACTTCAAACACGAACAGCGAATGGAGTGTCGGCACTGATTAATTAATATTCACAGCTTTTACAGCCGTGGCGCCAGTTAGAATTTACGTTCATGAAATGTCTGCAGATTGGAAGCAAATGCCCACATTGCCGGTACGTGTGGTTGTGTGTGTGTGTGTGTGTGTGTGTGTGTGTGTGTGTGTGTGTGTGTGTGTGTGTGTGTGTGTGTGTGTGTGTGTGTGTGTGGTGGAATTGATTTGTTCCTAGAAGCATGTCACGATAAAGAAAGCGCAGATGTTAGATTAATATCAGTTGCGATCAATATGATAGTGAAACCTGCCACCATGTAGGACTCTCTGTCTGTCTGTCTGTTTGTCTGTCTCTCTGTCTATCTGCCTGTCTGTATGTCTCTCTGTGTGTCTCTCTCCCTGTCTGTCTGTCTTCTCCTCTCTGTCTCTCTCTCTCTCTCTCTCTCTCTCTCTCTCTCTCTCTCTCTCTCTCTCTCTCTCTCTCTCTGTTTCTCTCTCTCTGTTTCTCTCTCTCTCTCATTCACTCTGTGGTGATGATGATGAGGTTGGAGGAGGGTATGGGCAGAGACGAGTTGAAAGAGAGATGTCAGGGACAATAATGGAATCATCATGTAAGATCGCTTATCTTTTCCTCGCATTGATTATGTGTTGATGCTCACATTGAAAAATAGATTATGTTAACTATTGTTGGAACGTTTCTTTGTTTATGCACATTAAAATTTTGCTGGTAACCTTGGTTTTGTTTTGTTGTTGTTTTCTTAGAATCACTTTTCTCTTTTTCTCACAATGTTGATTAGTCATACTGGACATGATTACTAGGGAGACTTTTGTGTAGAAAAAAAAAACGAAAGCATTCTTGATGAACTATCAGTGTCAAAGACAAGTGTTAGCTGAAATTGATAAGCGCGGGTTGAGATGCGTTGGTCATGGCAAACAGAGACACGCAGATAAATCATGATGACGACAGTTCTGCAAGGTAAGCTTGAGGGCAGAAGCTAAAGAAGCAGACCGCCAGCATCCTACATCGCCAACATCACTGAGATCGGTGGTTTGCGATGGAGACAGTTGAGTTTGTGTATGTCATCTTATATCCTCCAGGTAGACAAGAATGCAGCAAGTTGGCCGAGTGATCAAATGATTTGTATCAACAACATCACATCAATGACCTGATTACGGCGCAGGTTGGTCTCAGGACGGTGGCCTGATGTGCATCAAGAGCCAACAGTTATGTT
>CM054147.1:31087135-31097135 GCA_028751875.1 Rapana venosa | reverse complement strand
CAGTTAATTGCTAAGGCTGGTCCAGGATGTTTTGTATCAAAAAACGTTTCCTTCACCTTCACCTTCACCTAGATCTATCCCGCAGTCTTGTAGACCGTTAGGGCACCTCTGGAGATTTTGCAACCAGCTTCCTCCACTCTTCGCGGTTTTCAGCTTGTCAGGCGTTCCACTCAAGACCAGTCCTCTCTCTGACGTTGTCTTCCCATCGTTTTCTCGGTCTGCCTCTTCGTCTCCCTCACTTGTGCTGTTTCCTGTAGGACAGTCTTGGCCAGTCCAGATGTTCCTGATACGTGCCCCGTACTTCAGTTTGCATTTCTTCACTGAAGTCAGAAGCTCTTCATACAGTCCGATGGCGTTTTCAATTCTGGTTTTCACTTTCTCGTTAGCGATATGATCTCTGTATGAAATACCAAGAAGTTTGCGAAAGTATCTCGTCTCCATTGTATGTATCCTTCTTTCAATGTCTGCTGTTATGGTTCACGTTTCGGATGCATGTGAAAACATTGGCAGACAAGCTTTAAAAGTTTAGAAGACTGAATAGTTAACTGGACTTCGCAGCTTGTCAGCTGCACTTCTCTCATTCTTGTGTGGAAATGAATCTTTTAGTATAGATTTTTTTTTCTCCTGAAAGGGAGGAGGGATATATCATATAGTATAGTATTTGCTTTGAACCTGAATGATTAAGTTTTGATGACATTTTGTGTTGCTGAGGTTATTTTAGGAGGTAAGTTAAGAGGTATCAAGACAATGTCACTGCAGTCATCAGTCAAATGAAGAATGATTTGTGTAATAAGACAGTAGCAGAGAGAGAAAAGAGGTGTGTGTGTGTATGTGTTGTTTTGTGTGTGTGTGTGTGAGTGTGATGTGATTGTGTGTGTGTTGTGTGTAGTGTGTGTGTGTTTTATTCTATTACTTTTTTCGAAGATTTGAATAAACATCCAGACCCACGCGTGTAGCAGTTTTGTAAGTTCTGTCATCCGATCCAACCGGCACACAAAGGCCTACTCTTCCGAATAGCGGAACGGTGCGTTTCCACACGGGACATCGGTTTATAGTCTCATCCCAGGGATGTGTGTGTGTATGCGTGCGTGCGTATGTGTATGTGCGTGCGCACTTGCGTGTGTACATGCGTGTGTGTGTGTGTGTGTGTGTGTGTGTGTTCAACTATGTAACACCTTTATTCATCACAAAACATAGCTAGAAAAAGCATGGGTAAAGCAAAACAACTACCAAGGTGAATATCAAAACTTTCTAATGGCAAAATGCCCACTGTGCTTTCATCCCGCAACCCTGTCAATATGAATAATAATAATAATAATAATAATAATAATAATAAATGGAATTGATATAGCGCTATATCTTGCAGAGACAAATCAAAGCGCTTGCACTCAAATCATTCTTACACAGTCATACAACCAGTAACAGTTAATAGTTCCATCAAGTCCAAATGTGCACGCCGCGCTCGCGCGCGCGCACACACACACACACACACACACACACACACACACACACACACACACACACACACACACCACACACAACCACACACACACACACACACACACACACAGGTCACACACCCTGGCAGGGCGATAGAATCTTGGCTTGTCTTAGAGTCAGGGAAAACTATGAGATGAAGCAGGAGAGGAAAATCTTAGGTTTGAAATAAATATGTCTTGAGACTGGATTTAAAAGCGTCATAAGAAGGCTTTTGGCGGAGAGAGAGAGAGAGAGAGAGAGAGAGAGAGAGAGAGAGAGAGAGAGAGAGAGAGAGAGAGAGAGAGGTGGGGAGGTCATTCCAGATCGATGGACCAGAAATAGAGAAAGAGCGACGGCCAATGGTGGATTGGTTGAATCTAGGTATTCGTAAGGACAAGAAATCTGCAGCAGAGCGGAGAGAAGAAGGAGTGTACAGGTGAAGACATTCACAGAGGTAGGCGGGTGCTGTGTGTGGACGTCTGTGTAAACATAGCATTAACATCTTTAACACGACTCGATAATCTTTACTCTCCCTGGGTTATATGGGTTCTGCTTATTCATCGCTGTTTTCATTATGGGTTTTGCTTTTCTTCTCCCGTACAACTTTTACTGACAGTATATTTTCAGAGTAAGAATTGCTGAGAGATTCCAGTCAGAGCCTGACTCAGCCAATGTAGATAGATATCAATCCTTACTTAAGACTGGGCTGGAAAAAAATGCTGGGAATTTTTTTTGTTTTTTGAGGTTTAGGGTTTGGTGTTTTTATTTTGTTGATCATTGAAGTTAACGGCAGAATGTTTTGTTCTTGCGTTAGTGCTAGCCTAGTTTTGTTTTGTTTTGGTTTTGGTTGGTTTGGTTTGGTTTTGTTCTATCTCTAATGGTCTGAGGCGGTGTTACGAGCAGATTGGAGTCACGATTTAAGGTCGTGTTGTTAATGTTGTTGCTGTCTTTGATTTAACGTCGTTTTTACTATCAATGAGATCAGTCAAGAGAAAGAAAGAAAGAAGAGAAGAGAGGAGAGAGGAGAGAGAGAAGAGAGGAGAGAGAGTGATGTGTGTATGTGTGTGTGTGTGTGTGTGTGTGTGTGTGTGTGTGTGTGTTGTTGTGTGTGTGTGTGTGTGTGTGTGTGTTGTGTGTGTGTGTAAGTGGGTTTTTTATTTATTTTATTTTTTATTTATTCTTTTATATCGAGGATAATGGAATAAGCACTCATGTGCTTTTTACATCCAGTCCCCGTGTGTATGCGGTTTTGTAAATTTTGTCATCTGTTCCCACCGGCACACAATGGCCTACTCTTTCCAAAAGCGGAACAGGATTTAACGCGTGCGCAAGATGTTCTGCATGCGTTCGCACACGGGGCCTCGGTTTATAGTCTCATCCGAAGGACTTGTGTGAGTGTGTGTGTTTGTGTTGTGTTGAGTGTTGGTGTGTGTGTGTGTGTGTGTGTGTGTGTGTGTGTGTGTGTGTGTGTGTGTGTGAGTGTGTGTGTGTGTGGTGTGCGTAAGTGTGTGTGTGTGTAAGTGTGTGGTGTTAGTGTTGAGTGTGTGTGTTTGTATGGTATACCACTTTAAGTCACGGCAGATTTCTTTGCGTAAAATTCGGGCTGCTCTTCCCCCGGAAGGGTAGAGAGGTTAGTGTGTGGGTATGCGTTTGTATGTGTGTGTGTGTGTTTGTGTGTGTGTGAGTGAGTGTAAGTGTTGCATATACACACGCGCGTGCGCTTACTTGCGCATACGCTTCCTTCCACGCACGTGTACGTGTGCGTGCATACCTGCATCAATTGTTATCCAAAAGCTTGCGTACGCACACTCGTCAGCGTTACTCATTGAAGCCCTACGTTCTGTACAAACAAACAAACAAAAAAACAACACAACACAACACAACACACACACACACACACACACCAACACACACACCACACACCACACACACACAAATCACAAAACTGTCTTCAAGCCTTGCTGAATCGTACCCCCTCAGCATGCCCCCCCCCATCCCCCCCCAGGCCCAAAAAGGGCAGAGTGTGACAATGGCACAATGTCAGGAATCAATGCCATCCTGCCTGTCTGTACCTTTTGCCGTGTGGGGGGAGGGGTGGGGGGAGCAGCACACCTTCCCTGACCTTTTCCTTTCCCTGCCTGTGTTAGTTAGCCTGCCCTCTTTATAGTCACTTACTGGCGTTGGGTGTTGTTGTTTTTTTGTTGTTTGTGTGGTTTGTTGGTTTTGTTGTTTGGTTGGTTGTTTTCTTGTTGTTTTAGTTCTCAACTCTGTTTTTTAACCGTGTGGAGGGGAATGTAGAATGTGCTGATTAGCGCAGGAAGCTGCAAAAAGAGAGCGCTACTTGTATGTATTGATTTTTATTTCTGCGTGATTCTGTTAGTAGGTTGCTGTTGTTGTTGTTGTTGTTGTTGTTGTAGGTATGTGTGTGTGGTTAACGTGCACACAGTGTAGATGGTATGTTTGAACGTATGTTTGGGGAAGGGGCACAGAAGAGGAGAAGCAGAGGAAGAGGCAGTGGAGAGAAGAGGACCCCACAGGACAAACCAAACAAGTGTTCACTTCACTTCACTTCACTCCAAACGCTTTATCATCTCAGAGACAGAGAAATTCAAGTGGGTTACAAGCCGTACATAAAAAAAACAGTAAAACATAATAATAATAATAATAATAATAATAATAATAATAATATATAATAATATATGGAATTTATATAGTGCTGAATCTTGTTTGGTTTTTTTAAATCAAAGTACTTGCACTCAAATCATTTACACGCATGCAACTCTCCTCAAACATAATGAACAACATATAAACATAATATCACTGGGGGGAAAAACACCACAACACAATACCCGAACATCAGCACACACACACACACACACACACACACACCCATCACAATATATTTTTAAAAAACACCCACAAATCAGCGATACCTCAGCCAGTCGTAAACTCACCCAAGTAAAATCACAAACACTCGTGTGCTGCTGTTCCTGCTGTTGTCGGTACCGCTGTGGTTGGCACGAGCACGGTATAGAAGCTACGTTTGATCTTAAGAGAAGCGACACGGCACGGTTAAAAAGTACGAGAGGTTGGAAGAAGGATGCAAGTAGCCTACCAGCTCACAGCAGTTTCAGTTCCCTCCTTCCCGTCATCTGCCCAGCATGCAACAGAACGTGCTCTTCCCACAGCGGCCTCTTCTAGTCACCAAGAGAGCTTGCAGAAACTAGCACTACCTCTTTTCTTTTTTTTTTCTTTTTTTCCTCTGTTTCTCAGCTAGAGCTCCGAGGTTCACCAATGGTGAGATTTGTGCGTATTTTTTAACCCATCCTTTAGGCAGCTGCATTCTGACTGCAGAGATTTGTCTTTCCATGATCCTGGCATGCGATCAACCAGTCACCATGTGTTCTGCAATGTGATGTGAGTGGAAATTGTACACTGCTTGACTTTGAAGTAGCTCAACGTGCTTAAGTACAATCACTCACTCACTCAGTCCCATGTCCCAAAGGACGTAGGGGGGACATGAGAGAAGACGCAACAGAGATCTTTTTCCATGCTTCACGATCCTGTGTGGCTAGTAGAAGGTGTTGCAGGGGTTGGGCGGTTCAGTCTTTGATATTGTCAACCCATGATTTCTTTTGGCGGCCTCTTCTTCTCTTGCCTTCGACTGTTCCTTGCAAGATGGTTTTTGCTAAGGTGTTGTGTCTTGTGGTGTGACCAAACCACATCAGTTTTCTCCTCTTTATGGTAGAGAGCAGAGGTTCTTGGGGGCCCTCACGCTTTTTGATTTCTTCTTTCACATAGTTGTTGGTCTTGTGTTCTTTGTATGATATTTTGAGGAGTCTTCTGTTGCACTTGTTCTCGAATGCTTGGATTCTCCTCTCTAGCTCTGCTGACAGAGTCCATGATTCACAGCCATATAGGATAGATATCACGAGGGATTTGTAGAGGTGATATTTGGTGCAGAAGCTGATGTTGTTGCTTCTGATGATCCTCTCGAGTCTGGCTAGAGCAGATGTTGCTGTTGCAATGCGAGCTTTCACTTCATTGTTTGATGTGCCATCTTTTGTTAGGATGGAGCCTAAGTATTTGAATTGGCTCACCTCTTCAAGTATTTCTCCATTCATCTTTATTTCCGTGCTGTCATTACTTGCACTGTTGACCATGATCTTTGATTTCTCTGTAATGACCTCCATGCCGTATGCGCTCGCTCGATCTGATAGACTATCTGTGCGGTATTGCGGTTCTTGTTTGCTGCCGCCCATGAGGTCAATGTCATCTGCAAATCTGAGGTTGCAAAGGGGTATTCCACCAATGGAGATGGAAGTGTGGTGGTTTTGCAGTGTCTCTGTCATGATGTTTTCGAGGAAGAGGTTGAAGAGTACAGGTGAGAGAAGGCAGCCCTGACGGACACCAACCGTGGTCTTGAAGAACTCGCCCATGTGATTCTTCATGAAAACTGCACTTCTTGCATTCTCGTACAGTGCCTTGATGACTTCAATGAGGCAGTTGTCAATGTTGAAGTGCCGGAGTACTTGCCAGAGGCCGTCATGCCATACCCTGTCAAAGGCCTTTTTGAAGTCTATGAAACTGTGATACAAGTCTTTTTGGTGTTGGAGATGTTTCTCTATCAGAATTCTCAGATTGAAAATTTGTTCCATGTGCTGCGTTTTGGTCTAAAGCCGGCTTGTTCTTCTGCCAGGAGTTTTTCCGCTTGGTTTTTCAGTCTGTTGAGGACTACCCGCAGCATGATCTTGCTAGGATGGCTTATGATACAATACCATAGATAGTATAACGGGAAGAAAATGGGAAATAGAATTAGTATTCATACTAAAAGTACAAGAACACTTATTTGTCCCCAAAAACACACGCGCGCGCGTGCGCACGCGTACAAACACAACACAACACACAACACAAACAACACAACACAACACACATACAACACAACCCCCCCCTCCACACACACACACAACACAACCCTCGCCCCCCCCCCCCCCCCACACACACACACATTTATACACACGTGTATACATGCATGCACACAGTTCAGCACAAGAGCGACACTTCAGGTGTGCCTTGTTTAATTAATGTATTAAGTAAGCAAGCAAGTAAGTAAGTAAAAAAGTAAATACTATCACAGCAGTTCTTTCAAGGTGACAACAGAAAGCCGGTGGCTTTGACTTAAAACTACAGGTAACTTAGGCACGTTCAGTTCATCTTGTACATGCATTAATCAGTAGGAGCTTCCGTGTGGCTTCTTTCTTATCGATTACAAAACTGCTGTAATGCTTTCTTTAGCTGCTCGAGTTGTTGCCTCCTGGCTATGTAGATCTGTCTGTTAAATGTCTGTGTGTCTGTCTGTGTCTGTCTGTCTGCCTGTCGGTGTTTTTCTCTGTGTTTCTGTGTGTCTGTGTCTCTGTCTGTCTGTCTCTGTCTGTCTGTCTGTCTGTCTGTCTCTATGTCTCTCTCTCTCTCTCTCTCTCTTCCTGCTCTGTCTCTGTCACTATCTCTGTCTGTCTGTCTCTCTCTCTGTGTCTCTCTGTCTCTGTCATTCTATCTGTCTGTCTGTCTCTCTCTCTCTCTCTCTCTCTCTCTCTCTCTCTCTCTCTCTCTCTCTCTCTCTCTCTGCTCTCTCTCTCTCTCTCTATCTCTCTCTCTCTGGGTGTGTGCGCGTGTGTGATGGGTGGTGTGCGTGCATGTGCGTGAGTGTGTATGTGTACGTGTGTGTATGTGTGTGCGTACGTGTGTTTGTGTGTGAGAGAGAGAGAGAGAGTGTGTGTGTGTGCGCGTGCGGAGTGCGTGTGTGTGTGTGTGTGTGTGTGTGTGTGTGTGTGTGTGTGTGTGTGTGTGTGTGTGTGTGTAGTTCATTTATCATCAACAGCAGCAGCATTTTTATTGTTGTTATGTAATTATAAACATCATTTTGCTGCTGCTTTAGTTATGATCATCATGATCACCACCATAATCATTTTTTTTTTTTATTGTATCTTTAATTATAGTAGTAGTAGTAGTAGCAGCAGCAGCAGCAGCAGCAGCAGCAGCAGCAACAACAACAACAACAGCAGCAGCAGCAGCAGTAGCACCAGCAGTAGTAGTAGTAGTAGTAGTAGTAGTAGTAGTAGTAGTAGTAGTAGTAGTAGTAGTAGTAGCAGTTTAAGCCGTCAGCCTGAGGTCTATCACAGTTCTTGATTAAACCATTGACACTGGGGGCAACAGCAAAGTGAGAGGCTGTGTGACCAGTGGCTTTCCCACTCAAGGAATTCCACTTTACAGCTTAGTCTTTAGTGATCGACTATGACTCTCTGACTAGGAGCCTCGACTCGCACAGTCCTTATGTGCTGCAGCCCTGGGGCTAGTTGGTCTTTGGAGAACATCTCCAACGCTGACTGTCCTTATGCCCACTTGGCCGAGAGAGTGGGGATGTACTGTGGGCAAGGCATCTCCACTATAATCAAATTTCTGCCCAATTTTCGAAACAGCAGCTGCCTCCTCTGCTGTGTTGGAGGTCATCGTCGAAAACGACGGACTAACATACATATAGCAGTAGCAGCAGCAGCACAGCAGCAGCAGCAGCAGCAGTAGTAGTAGTACCAGTAGCAGTAGCAGCAGCAGCAGTAGCAATAGTAATAGAGTTAGTTTTATTGTTGTTGTTGTTCCGCGATAGTGGATGATTCTGAAAATCACATTGATGATAATGATACAACGGAGACACAATTACAGGAGAAAGATGAAAACAATGCCACAGTTTTGGGGGGTGGGTTCTTTTTGTGTGTGTCTTTTCAATACCGGACTATAACTATTATTATTATTATTATTAATAACATTATTATTATTATTATTATTACTATACAGACTGTGTCTTGTGTTACCTCTTGCTGATGGTGCTGGTTCGGAAATCAGCTTCTCCTCCACGTTGTTATCTAGTCGGGCGAGTTTCACTCTCGGCATCTGTTTTGTTTCCCGCCGTCACTTAGCCAGAAGACAGTGCCAGACCTGCTGAAGACAGAGTCACAGAGAGAAAGGGGGGGGGGGGGGAGGGAGAGGGGGGGGGCTGGTAGAGAGAGGGAAGAAGAGAGAGAGAGGGGGGATAGAGAGAGGGAAGAAGAGAGAGAGGTGGGGGGTAGAGAGAGGGGAGAAGAGAGAGTGGGAGGGAGGGATGGAAATAAAGAAAGAGAGCCTGTGGGTGAGAGAGAAAGTAGTAGAGAGGAGAGAGAGAGAAAGAGAGACAGACAGAGAGAGAGAGGGGGGGGGGGTGAAGGGAGGGAAATAGAGAAAGATAGTGTGTGTGTGTGTGAGAGAGAGAGAGAGAGAGTGGGGAGAAAGAGAGAGACAAACAGACACAGAGAGAGAGGGGGGGAAGGGAGGGAGGGAAATAGAGAAAGATAGTGTGTGTGTGAGAGAGAGAGAGTGGGGAGGAGAGAGAGAGAGGAGAGAGAGGAGAGAGAGAGAGAGAGAGAGACAGACACACAGAGAGAGAGAATGACAGATAGGCCTCTTTTTTTATATTCTTTTCTCTTCGATTTCTTGCTTTTATTGTTTTAGTTTTTCATTGTTTTGTTCTAGTTGCATGCATATACATTCAGAATGAGATAAGTTGTCGCTATACGTTAGAGATGTATGAACGTGAAACTGTGTGTGTGTGAGATATACAGGCAAACACGCACACACGCACGCACGCACGCGCGCTGGCACATACACACACACGCGTGCACACACACACTACACACACCTGCAAACTGATAGACAGACAGACAGGCAGACAGACAGACAGACACAAACACACACGCACGCACGCTCACACACACACACACACACACACAACACACATACACACACACACACATCGAGAGAGAGACAGACAGACAGAAAGACAGACACAGACAGACAGACAGATAGAGACAGAGATAGAGACAGAGAAAGACGGAGATAGAGAGAGGTGAGGACAGACAGACAGACATAGATCGAGGGGGGGGGGGGGAGAGACAGAGCCAGACAGACAGACAGTGAGAGATAGGGAGAGATGCCTCAGTCTCGAAGAGAAGCCTTTAAACAAGGAAGGTCTGACAGGTGGTCACCTAACAGACAGCTAAATCTTTCAGCCTGGTTCCCCTTCACGCGTTCTGCTTAACATCCTCTGCCTTCCTTCCCACACCATTTAAGGCTACAGAAAAGCCAGACACTACGCATGTTTGTTTCTCATCTCTGTCAGCAAAATTCAAAGCTTATGTGTAAATCAAAACAAAATGTCACAGCATCTGTTTCGTTTTTGTGTGTGTGTGTGTGTGTGACATCAATTCATAAATGAAAGACGTGGGGGTGGGGAAGGGGGGAGGGGGTTATTGATAACTTTAAATTACATGTTTGTGTTTGCAAATAGAAATGTGTCTGGCTTGTTGCTTTCCATTGATTTTGAAAGAGCCTTCAATTCTGTTAAAGGGAATTTTCAACGTTAACGTCTCTTAATTGTTTTGGTTTGGGGAGAGGATGTTTTTTTTAAATGAATGGATGGTATGATTTGCAGCAA
>CM054147.1:31074635-31082135 GCA_028751875.1 Rapana venosa | reverse complement strand
GGGGAAGCGAGGAAGATCATTGAAGATGTGCGTTTGTTTACGGAAAAAGTTTACTTATTTTCAGGGCTGCTTTACTTTCTTAAAGAAGTAACTGATTTGTTACCTCTCTCTCTCTCTCATGCACACACTCATATGTATCTATATATGTTTTGTGATGTATCTGTTGTGTATACACACACACACCCACACACTCCCCCCCCCACACACACACACATGCACGCATGCACGCACACACACACAAATACACACTGTCCCACACATATACTATGTGAGAAAAAAGAAGAGCAAATCTGCAGTACTAAGAATAATAAATAATCCTAAAATCAAAAACCGCACACAATTTTATGAAAATTAAAATTCTTCATTTTCCTGACCCACTCTTCCTTTCAGAGCTTTCCACTTGTGTATGCATGTATGTAAAGTGGAAGATGAGGGTTTTGAAATCACAATTTGTGTGCCCCTGAAGCTGAACGATAACTGCTTTTCTGCCCATTTTGTCGCCCCAAATCATATTTCTGGGCAGAAGGGGGGGAAAAAGTACAAAACCAAGCCTCAACTGCAAATAGAAAAAAGGCTACGTGTGCTGAAATAGTTATTGATGAGCCGTTACTTGATTTCGTCTTAGAAGCTGGAAGAGAAGCAAAGGAGGAGGAGGAGAAGAAGAAGAAGAAGAAGAAGAAGAAGAAGAAGAAGAAAAGAAGAAGAAGAAGAAGAAGAAGAAGAAGAAGAAGAGAAAAAGGAAGCGTAAAATAAAACCATAAGCCAGAAATTAACAAACAAGGAAATACACGTCAAAATAAGCCTGAACAAAGCTGCCTAGAAACACACTACAAAAGGCAGAGAAATGGAATCACGTCTGTCTCATGAGCTGACCTCAGCACATCTGTATAATAAGCTTGGAATCCTGTGATTTTATGTGTTTGTTTATCTATGCATGTCGTTTTCATTTCTCATTCACCGTGACTGACTTGTCTTCAAGGTATTCATTTTCTATGAAAATGCAATTACTTTCTGTTCAAAAGCATTATAAAGATGTTTATATGATCTGTTACCTCTCTCTCTCACATGCACACACTCATATGTATCTATAATTGTTTTGTGATGTATCTGTTGTGTATACACACACACTCCCGCCCCCTCCACCCCACCCCACACACACACGTACACATGCACGCACACACACGCACAAATACACACTGTTTCACACATATACTATGTGAGAAAAAACGAGAGCAAATCTGTAGTACTAAGAATAATAAAAGCAAAAAAAAAAGCAAAAACCGCACACAAATTGATGAAAATCAAAATTGTTCATTTTTCATGACCCACTCTTCCTTTCAGAGCTTTCCACTTGTGTATGCATGTATGTAAAGTGGAAGATGAGGGTTTTGAAATCACAATTGCTGTGCCCCTGAAGCTGAACGATAACTGCTTTTCTGCCCATTGTGTCACCCCAAATCATATTTCTGGGCAGAATGGGAGAAAATAGTACAAAGCCAAGCCTCAACTGCAAATAGAAAAAAGGCTACGTGTGCTGAAATAGTTATTGAGGAGCCGTTATTTTATTTCATCTTAGAAGCTGGAAGAGAAGCAAAGGAGGAGGAGGAAGAAGAAGGGTAAGGAAAGTAAAGGAGTCCCAATAACCTATAAGGTCGTAGGGGAGCGAGGCGTCAGAGACCTCACTTCTCTAGGGCCAGCATATTGAGGGCGGCGCCCATCTCCTCTCCCTCGCTGCTTTACCTTCCCTGACCCTAAAGAGGGCAGGTACCCATTTACAGCTGGGTGAACTGGGGTAACTGTACTGAAGCCAAGGCGCGCAAACGGTCACCCATCCAACTGGTAACCACGCTCGACACTGCTTAACTTGGCTGGGAGAAAGCGAGTGCTCCGACCACTGAGCTATCCCTTCCCCTTAAGAAGAAGAAGAAGAAGGAAGCATAAAACAAAAACATAAGTCAGAAATTAGCAAACAAGGAAATACACATCAAAACAAACCTGAACAAAGCTGCCTAGAAACACACTACAAAAGGCAGAGAAATGGAATCACATCTGTCTCAGGAGCTGACCTCAGCACATCTTTAGAATAAGCTTGGAATCCTGTGATTTTATTTATTTGTTTACTAATGCATGTCGTTTTCTTTTCTCTCGATCACAGTGACTGACTTGTCTTCAAGATTTTCATTTTCTGTGAAGAAATGCAATTGCATGTTTCTGTTCAAAAGCTTGATGTGGATGTTTATATAATAGGAAATGTGTGCAGAAACTTAAACCATGAAGAGATGACATCTATCGTGGTTATATTATGCACAAGCTGGGAGTATGAATGGGGAAGAGAGGAAGATAAGTGAAGATGTGCATTTGTTTACGGAAAAAGTTGACTTATTTTCAGGGCTGTTTTACTTTCTTAAAGGAGAACGAAATGATTTGTTACCTCTCTCTCTCATGCACACACTCATATGTATCTATATATGTTTTGTGATGTATCTGTTTTGTGTGCACACACACACACACACACACACACACTCCCACCCCCACCCCCCACCCCTCCACACACACACACGCATGCACGCACACACGCACAAATACACACTGTCCCACACATATACTATGTGAGAAAAAAGAAGAGCAAATCTGCAGTACTAAGAATAACAAATAACCCCAAAATCAAAAACAGCACACAATTTAATGAAAATTACAATTGTTCATTTTCCTGACCCGCTCTTTCTTTCAGAGCTTTCCACTTGTGTATGCATGTATGTAAAGTGGAAGGTGAGGGTTTTGAAATCACAATTTGTGTGCCCCTGAAGCTGAACGATAACTTCTTTTCTGCCCATTTTGTCGCCCCAAATCATATTTCTGGGCAGAAGGGGAGAAAATAGTACAAAGCCAAGCCTCAACTGCAAATAGAAAAAAGGCTACCTGTGCTGAAATAGTTATTGAGGAGCCGTTATTTGATTTCGTCTTAGAAGCTGGAAGAGAAGCAAAGGAGGAGGAGGACGAAGAAGAAGAAGGAAGCATAAAACAAAACCATAAGCCAGAAATTAACAAACAAGGAAATACACATCAAAATAAACCTGAACAAAGCTGCCTAGAAACACACTACAAAAGGCAGAGAAATGGAATCACGTCTGTCTCATGAGCTGACCTCAGCACATCTTTATAATAAGCTTGGAATCCTGTGATTTTATTTTGTTGTTCATTTATGCATGTCGTTTTCCTTTCTCATTCACAGTGACTGACTTGTCTTCAAAATATTCATTTGTCTATAAAGAAATGCAATTGCATGGTTTCTGTTCAAAAGCTTCATAAAGATGTTATATGATCTGTTACCTCTCTCTCACATGCACACACTCATATGTATCTATATATGTTTTGTGATGTATCTGTTGTGTATACACACACACTCCCGCCCCCTCCGCCCCCCGCCCCCTCCCACACACATACACACACGTACGCATGCACGCACACACACGCACAAATACACACTGTTCTACACATATACTATGTGAGAAAAAAGAAGAGCAAATCTGCAGTACTAAGAATAACAAAAGCCAAAAAAATCAAAAACCGCTACACAATTTTATGAAAATTACAATTGTTCATTTTCCTGACCCACTCTTCCTTTCAGAGCTTTCCACTTGTGTATGCATGTATGTAAAGTGGAAGGTGAAGGTTTTGAAATCACAATTTGGGTGCCCCTGAAGCTGAACGATAACTGCTTTTCTGCCCATTGTGTCGCCCCAAATCATATTTCTGGGCAGAAGGGGGGAAAACAGTACAAAGCCAAGCCTCAACTGCAAATAGAAAAAAGGATACGTGTGCTGAAATAGTTATTGAGGAGCCGTTATTTGATTTCGTCTTAGAAGCTGGAAGAGAAGCAAAGGAGGAGGAGGAAGAAGAAGAAGAAGGAAGCATAAAACAAAAACATAAGCCAGAAATTAACAAACAAGGAAATACAAATAAAAATAAGCCTGAACAAAGCTGCCTAGAAACACACTACAAAGGCAGAGAAATGGAATCACGTCTGTCTCATGAGCTGACCTCAGCACATCTTTAGAATAATCTTGCAATCCTGTGATTTTATGTGTTTTTTTATTTATGCATGTCGTTTTCGTTTCTCGATCACAGTGACTGACTTGTCTTCAAGATAGTCATTTTCTATGAAGAAATGCAATTACATGTTTCTGTTCAAAAGCGTTATAAAGATGTTATGTAATAGGAAATGTGTGCAGAAACTTAAACCATGAAGAGATGACATCTATCGTGGTTATACTATGCACAAGCTGGGCGTATGAATGGGAACATAGGAAGATAAGTGAAGATTTGGGTTTGTTTATGGAAAATGTTAAGACTTATTTTCAGGACTGTTTTATTTACTTAAAGGAGAACGAAATGATTTGTTACCCCCCTCCCCATCTCTCTCTCTCTCTCTCTCTCTCTCTCTCTCTCTCTCTCTCTCTCTCTCTCTCTCTCTCTCACTCTCTAATTAGGCCAATGACCTTGTGGACTCTGTGACGCACTAAACTCTAGCCAAAACAAAAACAGAACTGAGAGCACAGGTAAACAAGAAGAGAGACATCACAGCCTTCACCTGTCAGATCTGAACCTGTCAGACATGCTCTTCTCGTCCTCAGACACAGCTAGACCTGGGGAGAGGAAAAGAAGAAGAAGAAAGAACAGACGTCAATTCCCAGGTAAGAAATTTGAGGCGGACGTCGACTTTCCTCCGCCCAGCCCTAGTTTCTTTCCTCAGCACCACTTCCATCCTCCCCTTTTTGTTCCCAAATAGGTGGAGACACAACAAACTGGGCGGCTGTGTGGTAGTGTGGGATCGATTTTATGTCTGTCACTTCCGGAGAAAAACATGCTGGAGTTCCTGTTTTGGGGATAACAAACCGGACTATTTTGTCTTTGTTTGTGCGTACTATGGTACCTATCTGTTCAATATACTCATTTTCAAATATGCAAGGTAAGACTGATATTATGTACGTAGTTTCATGAACTTTGAACACGCGTTGGATGAAGACAGGTATACTTTTAGTACAGATGTGGTATGTGACAGAAAAAAGTCGAAAGCTTACAAAACTTGTCATGTAGGAATAAAGTTTTGAAAACTGTCATGGGCATTGCGGAGTGGGTACATGCAAGTCAAAATATCACTAAAATCAAAAGATATGGATTCAGTTTGTTTGTTTGTTTGTTTGTCCTCTGCTTTTGACAGACATCTACAAAATGCCAATGAAAGTAAACAGCAGGAACATCGTAGGTCTGAGGGTGGGAGATCAGGAAGTTGAAGAGGTGGAGAACTTCACCTATCTCAGAGCAAACGTCACCAAAGACGGAGGAGGAACAGCAGACGTCAAGAAGAGAGTAGCACTGGCCAGTGCGCAGATGAAACGATTATCCAACATCTGGCAAATGGGAGACATCGGCAGAAAAACCAAAGCATACCTTTTCAAGAGCCTTGTTTTGTCAGTTCTTCTCTACGGATGTGAGACCTAGAAATTAACGAAAGGAGAAGAAGAGAAACTAGACATTTTCCAAACCAAATGTCTGAGGAGGATCTTCAAGATCCGATGGCAAGAACACATTGCCAACAAGACAGTCTTGGAAATAGCAGGAGCAGAAAAAATCAGCCAGGAGATTAGAAGACGGAGATGGAACTGGATCGGACATGTCCTAAGAAAGGACAGGAGTGACGAATGTGCTGTTGCCCTCGGATGGACACCTGAAGGGAGAAGGAAAAGGAGACGCCCAAAAACAACATGGCGACGAATGGTAGAAGTAGAGCGGAACGGCGCAGGCTGGAGCACGTGGAACGCCGCACGACGCACAGCTGCAGACCGGAACCAGTGGAGGAATGATGTTCAAGCCTTGTGTGCCTCCTGGCACAGAGAGAATTAAGGTTAAGGTAAGGTACAAAATGCCAAGACTAGAATCGGTAAAATCAAACAAAACTGGGTTCAGCTATACAATATGCTGACAGACGGAGACTTACTTCGAGGTTTTTTTAATCAAAATTGTCAAAACTCTAATCGGGCCTATATTGCTGTATGGTTCTTGTCAAAACTCTAATCGGGCCTATATTGCTGTATGGTTCAGAAACCTGGACACCAAGAAAATGGGGAAAGAGACAACAATAGTGGTGCAGCCAACATATTTTAGCTCTACAAACAACTCAAATGGTCAGACAGAAGAAACAAATCAAACCATTCTTGATGAACTGTCATTACACAGACAAATGTTCTCTGAAATTGACAGACATAGACTGGGATATGTTGGTCATGCAAACAGAATCACAAAAACGAATCTGATGATAAGTTCTTCAAGGCAAAGGTGAGGACAGAAAGAAAAGAGGCAGACCACCACCACCATCCTACATTGTCAACATCACTGAAGTCAGGGGTCTGGGAGGGCTACAGAAAGTAGGACGGGATAGCCTAATGGTTAGAACATTACGCTGGCAATCTGATGACCCAGGTTCGATTCCCTTTCAAGGGGATATTTTCCCCTGGAGTTAACATCAGTGCCAACTCCACTCTCACCAAAAGTCCTTCGGATGAGACTATAAACTGAGGCCCCGTGTGCAAACGCACGCAGAACATCTTGTGCACACGTTAAATCCTGTTCCACTTATTGTAAGAGTAGGCCATTGTATACCGGTGGGAAGAGATGACAGAATTTACAAACACAGCATACACACAGGGACTGGATGCAAAAATAAAAGCACATAAGTGCTTATTCCATTATCCTCGATATAAAAGAATAAAATAAAAATAAAATTTTAAAAAATAGAATTCAGCAGAGACCGAGAGAGTTGGCTAAATATGGTGGTGTTATGTGGACTTTCAACCAACAACAGCAGCATTAAAGAAAGAGGACACATAATAATTGTTTCCATTTCTCAACATTCAGAAACAACTTCTCATTTGTAAATCCTTTACTCAATGAAATACGGTTTGCAAAAGGAATCCTTCAATCAATATCCCAAAGGATTGACAAAAACGTTTAAAATTTAAAAACTGATCAACAAATACGGTCAACATATGATGTAATGGCTGCTTGCTTGTTTGTCTTTTCAGAACATGAGACCGTCTCCTTTACCCACTGAAGTTTGAAATGAAAGAGAGAGAGAGAGAGAGAGAGAGAGAGAGGAGAGAGAGAGAAGAGAGAGAGAGAGAGAGAGAGAGAGAGATAGAGAGAGAGAGAGAGAGAGATTCTGTTTGCGCATATGCATGCAATCGATGAGAAGAAGAAATTACGTGGAATCTCGCAGCAAACTAACAGATATAAACACACAAACAAAACCCCCAAAACACAATCACATGTGGCAAGAAATGAAAACCTTTCCTTGTAAAACATTTGTTAATGACTTTGCAATAAAAAGTATTCGAAACCAGTTTTTAAAAATATTTTTGATATAACCCTTTTTTTTTTAATCAAAGAACCAAAATTTTTATTTAAAAGAAAACTTCCAAACAAAACCAAATCATCGGGAAA
>CM054147.1:31057135-31067135 GCA_028751875.1 Rapana venosa | reverse complement strand
GAGGTGTTCCTCTGCTACTGGTCCCTGTACCCCAGTACTACCTTTTCAGGGGGAGATAACCCGACCCAAAAATCCCCAGCTATGGGCAAAAGAAGCTTGGAGGGGATGGGGCCGCCAAGCAATAAAACGCCCCAGAAATCCTACTGGACAACACTGCAAGGAAAGAATCCCGGATCGGTTGGCCCCGGAAAACCAAAAACCCGCCTTTCCCTTGGGGCGTTCCAGGATGGAGGTGGAAAATATGCGATGGGACGCAAAAACAGGATCAAATCCAGGCTGAAAGGGGTTTTTCGGACATCCGACCTTGAAGCATGTGGGAAGCTAAAGACAAATGAACTTCGAAAATACGGGGAAGGGGGCCCGGGGTTGGGTCGGTTCCAAACAAAAGAAAAATCCCTGGTTTTGGGGGGGACTCCAAACACCAAAGGAGTGGATTTTTGTACGAAAGGAAAATGTTAGTGACCCCAAATTACAGATGGGGCCCAAATTTTTTGGGCACCAACCCCCCCCCCTTTTGCCTCCCGGGGGGGGGGTTTTTTAGAAAGGGGGGCGCCAAAAAACAAATTCGAAACTTTCTTGAACCCCCGCTGGGTGAAAACGGCTGGTTTTAAAGGGGGGGGGCGTTTTTTTTACAAATAATATAAGGGAAGGGGTTTGGGAATTTCCAAAGGCCCCCAAAACTTTTGTCCCAAACCTTTTCCCCCCAAAAGGGAAGCGTGGGGTCCCAAAAAAAGAAATAAAAGGGCACTTTTGGAAAGTTTAAACGGCATAACAAAACCCAAAAAATTTCCCCGGGGGGGGAATTCTAAACCCGGTCTCAGATAAAAAGGGGGGGAACCCCGAAAGAATTCCCCCTTGGGGACTAAAATGGGCCCCAAGCGTAAACTTTTGGAAAGGGGGGGAAATTTTAGTTTAAACCCCGGGTTTTAAAAAAACCCCGGCCCCCAGAAAGAATTTTTAGGGCAGGGGGAGATCCGGGAAAAAAAGGGAAAAAAAAAAAGTTTGGGGTTTCCCCCCTTCGGCCCGGGGCCCCAACTGGGAGCTAAAATGGGGCCCCCCAAAAGGGAAAGGTGCGCAAGGTAACGGAAGGGGTAGGCCTGGGGAAAATGGATGAAAAAATTTTAAAATTGGGGAAAAAATGGGGGGGAGGAAAAAGGGGTCCCGAATTTTTAAAAAAAATCCCAAAAACTTTAGAAGCAAAAGGGGGGGGCCTTAAAGAGGCCCCTTTAAAAAACGAAAGAAAAAAAAAAACACAACAAAATAAAAAAAAGAAAGACCCAAAGTTGAAAAAAGGGGGGGTGGAGAAGGGGAAAAAACTTCCCCCCCCCGGGGGGAAGCAAGGGAATTTTAAAACACCCGTTCAAATCGCACCCCCCCCCCCGCCCTTTTAAGGTTACAACATTGCCAACGATCTGGCGGTTAAACAGGGAAAAGTGAAGGACCCCGAAGTCGCTAAAACCCTTTTAAGTGAGATGGGGGGGGCAGTTTTGCAGCATTGAATTTCCTCCAAGATAAACATCAAAAACCTCACTGGACTTCAAAAAAGACCTTTTCAGGAAAACAGCGCTGGGGGACCCTTTGGGGAAAAGAGAGGAAAAAAAAACCAAACCCGGGTTGGGTTTTACCAACGATACCCTTGGACCTGTGCGCCCAAACCGTGGGGAAAGCTAAAGCCAGTGAAAAAACAAAAACCCAAAAAACGGCCGAAGAGCTTAAAAACCAGTCAAAGGTAAATTTCAAGAAAAGGGATGCCCTGAGGCCAGGGGGGAACGGGATGTCAGAAAAAATTTTGCTCCAAGGTTGGGGGAAAGCAATGGCAAAAGGGGGACAGCAAAGAGCGTACCAGACCTTTAAGGGTTTACTAACCAAGTCCCAGCAGCCAAAAAACCCCCGTTATTAAAGGGCAAAGAGGGGTCGCCCTTTTACAGAGAGCGCCACTATCAAAAGGATGGACAGAATATTGAAGAGCCCTGTACAACTACAAGCTAAAGGCTGATCCGAACAAACTTCACGAGCAAGATCCCAGACCATCAGACCCTGAAAGCACACAGGTGTTTGGGGAAAAAGGTGGAAAAAGCAGAAAGTCCCTAAAAGGAGGAAAGGGTCCCGGGGAAATTGAAAAACCCCCGGGCTGGTCATAAAAAACGGAGGCCCAGGATGATCAAGGCTTTAAAACAATCATTGCCAACGCATCTGGACCAGAAAAAGAGTGGCCTGAACAGGGGGCCCCAACCCATCATATTTCCCAAATTCCAAAAAGGGAGACCTAAAAGAAGTGCCAAAATTTACGAAAAAAATTCAGTCTGTTCCCCCTTTCCAAGCAAAGTTATGCTACGCATTGCCTTGAACAGACTGAAACCCCCAAACCCAAAAGAAATCCTATCAGAAGAACGGCAGGAAAATTTAGACCAGGTTTGAAGCACTGTCGAGCAAAATCTTCAACATCGGGTTTTCTCATAGAGAAGATCTCCAACATCAGTACAGCTCTACAAAAACTTCATTTACTTTAAGAAGGCCCTTGCCCAGTGTGGCAAAAAAGCTCTGTGGCAAGGCATGGAGGGCTATAGCTTCGACGAGGGGGCCCGGGTTCAAGGCATCCAAAGGGGCTGTTTGAAGCTCCCACAGGGGCAGTCTCATGGGTGGGAAATCGGGGGGTTTTCCGGGGTTCAGTTGGAGTTCGACAAGGGGTGCCCCCTATCCCCCCTTCTTTTTAACGTGTTCCTGGAGAACATTCCCTGAGGAAAGGGCCCCCCTTGACTTCAAGGAAACCCCAAAACACAATTGGAGGAAGGGCCCGTCTGCAATCTTCGTTTCGCAGCGATATTTATTTTCATGGGCCGCAGTGAAGGGAAAAAATCCGGATTCACCACCCGACTGGAAAAAAATCAGCCAATGCCCCCGGTATGGAGATCAGCACGGAAAAAAAAAGGCCCGATCCTTGGAAAAAGTTTCCCCACCCACCACTCCCCCCCAGCATCAAGATGATGGCGAGCACTAAGGAGGTGGAAATTTAAATACCTTGGAGCGTCATCCCCAAAAGAAGGGCACGGCACAAAGAGGTGAAGATCAGACTTGCTGGGCACTCCCCCCTGACAAGTGGCGAAAGTGTGGAGAAACCACAACTCAGAACCCACACTAAGGCAGCTCTAAAAGGGCACTGTCACATCCATTGCCTTGTACAGCTGTGAAGCATGGACCTTACTGCCGATTTAAAAACGTCGCATTAAAGCTTTTGGATGAAGTGCCTCAGGCGGATCCTAAAAACACCTACGAGACCGAAAAAAACCAATGATAGTCTGGCAGAGATAAAGGGCCCTGGCTGGAAACAAAAACCCTTTGTAGATACAGTCAAACGGAGGAAACTGAAGTGGTTTGGCCACACAACAAGGATAAAAGCCTGTAAAAGACAGCCCCTCAGGGATGGGGAAGGAGAAAGGAGGCAGGGACGACCCGAAAAAGGGATTCCAAACATCAAGGAGGGGACCGGCCCACTTACAAACCCTGAAAACCCCCCGGGACAGAACCATTTGGCGGTCCACTTGCAGGTCCGTGGGGGGTACCCAACGGTCGTCCCGCCCCAAGGAGAGTGAGTGGTGATGAGGAGTGGTGATGTATGTGTATGTATGTATTATGTTGTATGTATCATGTATGTATGTTGTATGTGTTGTGGTGTGTATGTAGTATGTATGTATGTATGTATTTTGTATGTTGTTGTATGTAGTTGTATGTTATGTATGTATGATGTTGATTATGTATGTTGTATTATGTTTGTATGTATTGTGTGTGTGTGTATGATGTATTTGTATTTTTTTATTATTGTTTTTGTATGTTTTTGAATTAATTGTAGTATGTTGATGTATGTTGTGGTGTGTTGTTGATGCTGATGTATGTTGTAGTTTTAGTATGTATTATGTATGATGTATGTATGTAATGTATGAAAGTATGTATGTATGTATGTGTGTAGTATGGTGTTGATTTAGTATGTATGTATGTTGATGTAGATGATTATTTTATGTTGTATGTATGTATGTATGTATGGTGATGTATGTATGATATTGTGTAGGTTGCATTATTATGTTTTAGTGGTGTGTATTATGTTGTATGTTGTATGTTTATTTTGTATGTATGTATGTTGATGTATTATGTATTTTATGTATGTATGTATGTATGGTGTTGTAATGTATGTTGTATGTATGTATGTGTGTGTGTGTGTAGTATGTTTATGTATGTTGTATGTATGTAGTTGTTTGTATGTATGTATGTATGTATGTATGTATGTATGTGTGTGTGTGTATGTATGTATGTATGTATCTAGTATGTGTGTGTTGTTGTATGGTGTATTTGTATGTATGTTGATGTATGTATGTATGTTGTTGATGTATTATGTATGTATGTATATATTTATGTATGTGATGTATATATTATGAATGTTTTATGTTGTATGTATTATGTTGTATGTTTATGTATGTAGTATTATGTATGTTGTATGTATGTATGTAGTATGTAATGTAGTCGTACGTACTAGACGTAGTAGAAGTACGTATATGTATGTATGTATGTAGTATGTATGTATGTAAATATGTGTTTATTATTTTGGTATGAGTACGACGTAGTACGTATGTATGTATGTATGTATGTATGTTGTTGTATGATGATGTATGTATGATGTATGTATGCGTAGTTTTTTTGGATGCTGTATGTATGTTGTATGTGTGTACGGCATGTTTGTGTTTGTGCGTGTTCTGTGTTTTTGGTCTGTATGCCGTGTCGTTTGGTGGGTCTGTGTCTGGAGCATGACTGTTTTCAGTAATACTCTTAAAGACACAAACACACACTTACACACAAAAACACACACACAAACACACCACTTACACACACACACAAACACCCCCTTCCCACCACACACCACTTACACAACACACTTCACACACACACTTACCCCCCACACTTACACCCCCACAAACACACACACCACACTTACACACAAACACACTTCACACACACACACACAAATTTTACCACACACACTTCACACCACACTTACACAACACTTCCAACACAAAAACACACCAACACTTACACACACAATACACACACACTCACACCACACACAACACAAAGACAAAACTTAACACACACACACTTACACACACACACACTTACACAACACTTATACACACACACATTTACACACACATTTTACACGCACACACATTTCACACACCCCCAACTCCACCCCCACCCACACACAACACACAGACAAACATTTACGCACACACTTAACACAACACTTAACCCCACACACACAATTTAAAAACACACACACTTACCCACACCACTACACAAAAAAACAAACACAACACTTATACACAAACACACTTCACACACACACTTAAAAACCACACACTTACACACACACACACTTACACACACACTTAAACACATACCCTTACACACACCTACTTACACACACACTACACACACCTTACACCACACCTTACACACCACACAAACCACACAAAAACACAAACACACCACACCACACTTACACAAACCACACTTACACACACACACCATTACACACACACATTACACAACCAACTTAACACAAACACATTACACAACACACCACTTACACAACCACACACACCCCCCCCCCCCACCCCCCCCCCCCCGGCACGCCCCCACAATATTATCTTTTTTTTACCAAAAGCGCCCCATTCCAGAAGTGCTTAAAAACCCCTATCCCCCATGACCGCCCAAAACCATAAATCTATCCCCCATGCTATCAACTGCCATATAATCATTTCCACAAAAACCCCCAGGGGGGGTGACAACAATCAATCTGCATTGCATCGTAACAACCCACATACATGGTAGTAAAAATCTTCCCTCGCCACCAACCACTATACTATAAACACCCCCGGATATAACATCCCCGTTTACTAAGAACGGCCTATGGTGTATGAGACATGTATGATTCATACAACACACAAGGCGGAAAAGAGAGAGGGGGAGAGAAAAAGAGAGAGAGAGAGAGAGAGAGAGAGGAGAGAGAGGAGAGAGAGAGAGAGAGAGAGAGAGAGAGAGAGAGAGAGAGAGAGAGAGAGATGCGAAGATGATGATGGCGGCGGCAGTGAGATCGCTGAGGACATGACACTCAGAGACTCTTGAATTAGTATCAGTGGACTATGCTGTAATCCCGCTGACTAAGGCTGGTTAAGGACTGTGTTGAAGTTGTTTACCTGCAGAGGTTTTATGAGAGAGCTAGCGTGACATAGACCCTGGTTCTAGTTATAATTATTATGTGAGAGAGGGACCCGTGTGAGTAAGTATAACACCGCTATACACACACATAGTTATGCGTGTGTGCGCGTGTGTGCAAGCGCATGCACACATACATGCATGCATATATGCATACATTCATACATACAAATGCATTCATGCATGTATACACATATACATACATACATACATATATACATACATACATACATACATGCATACATACATGCATACACCCATACATGCATACATGCATACATGCATACATACATACATACATACATGCATGCATGCATACATACATACATACATACATACATACATACATGCATACATGCATGCATGCATACATACATACACACATACATGCATACATGCATACATGCATACATACATACATACATACATACATGCATGCATACATGCATACATACATGCGCGCGCACACACACAAATACCTAACAACAACAAAACTGGTTTGGCTACAATGCATGCTAATGACAATAAGCTTTACGACGTTGTGTGTGTGTGTGTGGGGTTGTGTGTGTGTGTGTGTGTGTGTGGTGTGTGTGTGTGTGTGTGTGTGTGTGTGTGTGTGTGTGTGTGTGTGTGTGTGTGTGTGTGTGTGTATGTGTGTGTGTGGTGTGTCTGTCTGTCTGTCTGTCTGTCCGTCTGTCTGTCTATCTGTCTGTATGCGTCTGTGTCTCTCTGTGTGTCTGTGTCTGTGTGTGCGTGTGTGTATGTGTGTGCATGCGTGCGTGCGCGCGCGTGTGTGTGTGTGTGTATGTGTGTGTGAACGCAACGGGTCTGCATTTGTACCGAGATGTCTTCTGAAAAGTATACAACCTCCTGGCTTGTCCAATGTGTACGTGTGTTACCTTATAACGAAATGTAGTTTTGATAATTATAGAAAGGCGGTGGAAGTGTGTGTGTGTGTGTGTGTGTGTGTGTGTGTGTGTGTGTGTGTGTGTGTGGTGTGTGTGTGTGTGTGTGTGTGTGTGGTGTGTGTTTTGTTGTGGGTGTATGTGTGTGTGTTTGTCTGTCTGTCTGTCTGTTTCTGTGTGTCTTAGTGCGTTGGGGGAGAGCCGTGCGTGCGAGCGCGTGTGCGCGAGCGCGCGTATGTTTGTGTGTGTGTGTGTTTAACGCAGTCGCGAGTTTGTGTATGCGCATATTAGAATGTGTGTGCACTTACGTGCATGCAATCATGTGAACATGCCTGTATGAACATAATTATGTCTGCATGCCCAAAGTCATAACGTGTATTCTTATGTTTTGTGTGTTGAACCGACTACAACAAGCGTACGTGGATGGATATGATTTTAGAAGAGGTTGCTCCACTGTTTACCTCACGTTTGTCTGACATTATATATCTCTCTCTCTCTTCTTTCGTCGCCCCCCAAAAACAAAGATGTCGGCTAGTCACGATCTAACAGGTACCACCATGAACAGGTGACAACATGTGAGGACCAGGTGACGACAGTGTGTGTACCACTCTCCCCTTCTCTCCCGCCAGTACTCATGTCCATACTCCCTTCGCCCATCTGTACTTTTTTCCACTTCTTCTCTCACTGGTTGTGAATATGTGTGGTATGGTATGGCTGTGCTTTGATGGATGTTATTTTACTGGTTAAAACTGTTCAACTAACTTATGACTTTCCTAACTAAAGGACTGACTGACTGACTGACTGACTGACTGACTGACTGACTGACTGACTGACTGACGGATGGACGGACGGACAGACTGACTTAGGCCTACTGACTGACTGACGGACTAACTGAATGACTGACTGACTGTTTGACAGATTGACTGACTGTTTGACAGATTGACAGATTGACTGACTGACTGATTAATAGACACTCAGTCAGCCTCTTCAAGATCCTTCTCAAGAATGGAATTGTCCTCCCAAACTTCTCAGCATCATCAGATCATTCCGTGAAAACATGAAAGGCACTGTTGTCTTTGACGGCTCAACATCAGCTGCCTTCAACATAGGGAGCGGAGTGAAACAGGCTTGTGTCCTGGCTCCCACCCTGTTTGGAATCTTCTTTGCTGTGATGCTGAAACATGCCTTTGGTCCTGCAGCTGAAGGTATCTACCTCCGAACCAGGTCAGACGGAAAGCCCTTCAACCTCTCCAGACTAAGAGCCAAGACCAAAGTCCAGCTGAAGGTTCCTGCATGATTTCCTCTTTGCAGACGACGCAGCAGTAACCGCCCACTCAGCTGAGGACCTACAGCAGCTCATGACTCGCTTCATTGATGCCTGCCAAGACTTCGGGCTTACCATTAGCTTGAAGAAAACGCAAGTTATAGGACATGATGTTGACTCTCCCCCAGCCATAAGCATCAATAACCATGAACTGGATGTCGTCCATGGCTCAACTATCTCAGACACCCTCTCACTTGACGCAGAGCTCAACCAGCGCGTCGGCAAAGCAGCTACCACCATGACCAGACTGACAAAGAAAGCATGGAACAACAGCCAGCTGACTGAGTACACAAAGATCCAGATCTACAGAGCCCGCGTCGTGAGCACCTTCCTGTATGGCAGCGAGTCCTGGACTTTGCGTGCCCGACAAGAGCGAGAGCTCATGCTTTTCACATGCGTTGCCTCCGACACATCCTGAACATCACCTGGCAGGACAAGGTCTCAAACAACGCTGTCCTGGAAAGAGCTGGATGCACCAGCATGTACACGCTGCTGAAACAGAAGAATAGGCTTTCACTCGGCCATGTCGTCTGTCTGTCGTCTGTCTGTCTGTCTGTCTGTCTCTCTCTGTCTCTCTGTCTCTCTGTCTCTCTCTCTCTCTCTCTCTCTCTCTCTCTCTCTCTCTCTCTCTCTCTCTCTCTCTCTCTCTCTCTCTCTCTCTCTCTCAGAGTGTACGTACATTCGTGTGTGCGCTCACCCCCCACCCCCCAAACCCGACCCCACCCCCACCCCCTCTACACACACATACACATACCTTCAAGCACAAAAATGAGAACGGAAAAGAGTGTTTCTCTGCAGTGTTATCTGCACCTCTGTCTACACGTAACATACACACACACATGCATGGGACAAACTGTGCACACACACACACACACTACACACACAACACACACTACACACACACACTACACACACATACACACACACACACACACACAACCACACACACACACACACACACACACGAGCGTGGAAGATACACGCACGCGCGTGCGAACGAGCGCCTCTGCGTGAACTGTTCAATTTTCTACACAATAAACAGCAAACTGTCTTCCAAGCCTTGCTGAATCGATACCCCCTCAGCATGCCCCCCCAGGCCCAAAAAGGGCAGAGAGTGACAAAGGCACAATGTCAGGAATCAATGCCATCCTGCCTGTCTGTACCTTTTGCCGTGTGGGGGGAGGGAGGGAGGGAGCAGCACACCTTCCCTGACCTTTTCGTTCCCTGCCTCCCTAACTCCCATCTTGTAGTGGAGTGGAGTGGAGTGGAGTGGGGTGGAGTGGAGTGTGGTGTGGTGGAGTGGAGTGTGGTGGAGTGGAGTGGAGTGGAGTGTGGTGGAGTGGAGTGGAGTGGAGTGGGGTGGGGTGGAGTGTGGTGGAGTGGAGCGGAGTTGTGTATGTAGTGTGTGTGTAGTATGTGGGCGGGCGTGCGTGCGTGCGTGCGTACGTGCGTGCGTGCGTGGTGTGGTGTGTGTGTGTGTGTGTGTGGTGTGTGTGTTGTGTGTGTG
>CM054147.1:31049635-31054635 GCA_028751875.1 Rapana venosa | reverse complement strand
ATATCTGCATTATGTCGGGCACAAGTGTATTGTTGACTATGCTTGTCTGTCTGCCTGTCTGTCTGATCTACTGCTAGCTGATGCTGCTATTATCATCACCATAATCATCACATCCTCATCAGTAGCAGCAGCAGCAGCAGAGGCAGCAACAACAGCAGCAGCAGCAGCAGCAGCAGCAGCAGCAGTAGTAGTAGTAGTAGTAGTAGTGTTGTTGTTGTTGTTGTTGTTGTTGTTGTTGTTGTTGTTGTTGTTGTTGTGGCGGGTGTGGTGGCTGCACAACCAGTAATATAATTATTATCATCATTGTTATTATTATTATTGATGCTGTTGTCGTCACCATCGTTGTGCTGTCAGCACTGCACTTCATATAATTATATTATAATCACGTTCTCCTTGCCCGCAACAGAGGACACCCAAATCTCTCTGAACACACGTGTGAGTGCGTGCGTGCGTGCGTGTGTGCGCGTGCGCGCGCGCGCGCGTGTATATATGTGTACAGGCGTGGCACTGCTTGCTCCTGCTGTGTGAATATTTTGGTTCGTCACGTCGTTCGTCCACGTCACAACGTGATGACGTCTAGTGGAGGGACTCCCCATCCAAACGTCACGAGGATGACGTAACGTGACTGTGATGTGGCGCTGGCCCTGACACTGGCTGACAGCTTCTTGACAAGTCAGTGTCGACAATGGTGCACACTGTCCTGTCCTGCCCTGCCCTGCCATGCCATACCCTCTCCTGTGTCCTGTCCTGTCCTCTCCTGCCCTGTCTTCCCTCTGCTGAAGAGGAGATAGAGGAGGTGGGGGGGGGGGGGGGGGGCTTGGCAGGTGAAGTGGGGGGGGGGGGCTGAGGGGGGGATGGTGGGGGGGGGGGGGCTAGGGGAGGGGGACTGGAGAGTTCAAGGGGTACAGATACAGAAAGTAAGCACGATCTCTGGTCTGTGATATAATGGCTTGTGTGTATATTGTTCAAACGACAAGGCTTCAACACTTTTTTTTTCTTATGTGAGAAGAAGGGGTGTGTTAATCAGTGGTGTGTGTGTTGGTAGGGGGTGGGGGGCTGGTGGTGGAGGGAGGAGTAGTAATGGTCATTGAATTGAGATTGGTATAATATATGTCATTTTTTTTTGTTTTTCAGTTTCATTTCTTTTTTTTTGAGGATAATGAATAAGCATGCGTGTAATGTTGAGGGGGTTTTATTTGGTGGTGGTTTTTTTACATTCAGTCCCCTTGTCTATGCGGGTTTGTAAAAATTGTGTCAATCGTTCCCAACGTCACACTATGGCCTACTTTTGAAAGTATGTCTTTTGTAGATACGTCTTATCGACTCCGTGGGATAACTAGCAAGTACAGGGTGTAGAAGTTATATGTCAGATTACATGCAGTCTGCGTGTCTAGTCTAGCTGTAATTTTATAGTCACTGCAAACAAAGGGTTAATATTATTTATCAGGATGAAAGCTTTCGCATTATGTCAGTTGTAAGTATTATACGATAAACTTCATAAATTATTTGACACAGTAGTAAGGTATCTAACTGTATATACGGATGTAATATTTCCAAATTCAAAGCCTATACAATCTGTCTTGCTTTGGTCTCAGTGTCGCATGCACATGTTAGAGATTAAACAAGCAATAATAAAGTATGTCAATGTGTAAGTGAGCATTGCTTACATTGAAATACTTCATACTCAACTTTTTGTTTGTGCATTAGACTATAAAAGATAAGGTAAAGGAGTCCCATAACCTATAAGTCGTAGGCGAGTGGCGTCAGAGACCTCATTCTTTAGGGCCAGCATAATTAGGGCGGCCGCTCATCATTTCTCTCCTCGCTGCTTTACCTTCCCTGACCCTAAAGAAAGGGCAGGTACCCATTTAAGCTGGTGTGAAATCTAGGGGAACTGTACTGAAGCCAAGGCGCGCAAACGGTCACCCATCCAACTGGTAACCACGCTCGACGCTGCTTAACTTGGCTGGGGGAAAGCGAGTGCTCCGACCACTGAGCTATCCCGTCCCGTGCATTAGACTATACAGTCGTGAAAAAAGGTAAAGTAAAGGAGTCCCATAACCTATAAGGTGGTAGGGGAGCGAGGCGTCAGAGGCCTCACTTCTCTAGGGCCAGCATATTGAGGGCGGCGCCCATCTCCTCTCCCTCGCTGCTTTACCTTCCCTGACCCTAAAGAGGGCAGGTACCCATTTACAGCTGGGTGAACTGGGGGGAACTGTACTGAAGCCAAGGCGCGCAAACGGTCACCCATCCGACTGGTAACCACGCTCGACGCTGCTTAACTTGGCTGGGGGAAAGCGAGTGCTCCGACCACTGAGCTATCCCGTCCCCACAAAAGTTGTGGAGATGCCGGGGAAGCATCTGTTAAAAAGGAAACACACTGGGCATGCCAAGGCCCAAGACCCTCTTCTTCAGCTGGGTCACTTCAGTGACGTGCACTGGTCCACTTGTGGGTGGTCCAGTGTATGCTGGACACCACCGCTATCAGAACATGAAGGAAGATCGCCACGAAACTATGGCCAGCACAGTGGACAAAGACTACGAGAAAGTGCTTGCTTTTCTGACTGGTCAACCATGAGGACACCAGTGATGGAGGTGAAGCGAGGTTCAAAACAGCATCATACGGCGGTATAGCACTGCACTTCTTTCCGCAATCTATCTTCAAGTGAGAGTGAACAGACGTTAAATTGAAGACAACAACAACAACAACTATCTTCAAAACAGCATCACACTGCGGTACTCTGCACTTCTTTCCACAATCTAGGGTCAAAACAGCATCATGCGGCGGTATAGTATTCCACAATCTAGGGTCAAAACAGCATCATGCGGCGGTATAGTATTCCACAATCTAGGGTCAAAACAGCATCATGCGGCGGTATAGTATTCCACAATCTAGGGTCAAAACAGCATCATGCGGCGGTATAGTATTCCACAATCTAGGGTCAAAACAGCATCATACAGAGAACTCTTTTCCCACAATCTACCTTGATGTTACAAGCAGTATTAAAAATAGCCTGGTGGTTAGAGCGTGGTAGTGGTGATCTTCCGATAACACAAGGCAGTGGGGTTTGAGACTCCACTGTAACAATAGTTGCTGTCTGAACGTTCGACGAAGAAGAAGACTCCTCTGAGATTCCCATTCCAATTCATCTTTTTTTTCTGGAGTTAACATTTTGGTACTGACTCCGTTACAGCCACCACCCCCACCCCCACCCACCCCCTTCCCTGAAAACCCATCAGATAAGACAATAAACTGAGGTCAGGTGTGCAAACGCATGCAGAACGCCTTGTGTACCCTTTAAAACCTGTTCTGACTTTCGGAAGAGTAGGCCATTTTGTGCTAGTAAGAACGGATGACAAAAATAAAAACGCATGCACAGTGGTGTCGTGTTTACACATGATCCCCGAAGTCAAAATGCAGCTAACTTAATGGTAGGTAAAATCGGTCGCAAACCCTAGAAATCTCACCATCGATGTTCCTCAAAGCTCTAGCCAAGGAACAATAGCAAATAAACATCATCATCATCATCATCATCATCATCATCATCATTATCATCATGATCATCATCATCATGCAGTGATGATGGTATGATAATGATGTGATGATATGATGATGTGGGGTGGTGGTGTGGTGGTGGTGTGTGGTGTGGTGGTGTGGTGTGTGGTATGGTGTGGGGTGGTGATGATGATGGATGATGATGATGATGTTGATGGTGGTGGTGGTGGTGGGGTGGGGGTGAGCGACGACGAGACGACGGATGATGACGATGATGATGACGTGACGATGATGATGATGATGATGATGATGATGATGATGATGATGATGATGATGATGTAAGCCAGTTTATCGCGGCAGGCACCATTCTCAAAAAAAGCGCTGTGTTTCCAAGGCAATTACAGCAACATGTAAACTCCATACTCACACAGACTGCAATGCTCCACTGTGGTGTAGTTTCAATCGTCCCACTGAAGCTTTAGCCGTCTATAGAATAAACTGCTGGTAAACATCATGCAGCCAGTGTCGCACAACTTCACAAAGTAAAAGAGTGTCTTTGACAGAGCTGGGAACGCCACAAACTGACGAAGTGAAATGATATATATATATATGGCTGAATAGTAACATAATATAATAACAACAACAACAATAAAATAAATAATGATGTACTAGTAGATAGCGGATAGGGTAGGGATTTTTGCGTCTTTGAAAAAACCTATGATGATTGCTACAACGTTAACCTATTAGCTGAGGACTGTCAACTTGAGCCCTCATTGTGTTGCCTTCAACACTGAATACCGATGATTTGGGGTATTCGGGATGATGTCATTTTCCACCCTTTGATTCTATGTCTGTCTGTCTGTCTGTCTCTGTCTTTGTCTTTCTATCTGTCTGTTGTGTCTGTGTGTTTTGTGTGTTGTGTCTCTCTCTCTCTCTCTCTCTCTCTCTCTCTCTCTCTCTCTCTCTCTCACTCCACACACACACACACACACACACACACACACAGAGTGTAAGGCCAATCTCCCAGACATCTGACAGGGAGGTGACAGTTAATTGACTTCAGGCTGGCTGGCGTTGAACGGTTATCGGAGGATCGTCCAGGCAGTAGGTATAATAAATATGCTAACAGTATGGACAGCACACCCCTCCTCCCTAACCCCCCCTCCCCCCCCCCTCACCACTCCCAACTTCCCAATCTTTCCTGCCTTCCTTTCCTTCTTTTCTTCATTTCTTCTCTTCTTCAGGCCTCTTCCTAGGTCACATAATTATCATTATTATCATATGGAATCGTTACCCTTACAGTGGAGAGACTATAAAAGTTAAGTTTATGGCCAGTGAGTCAGTTGAAACAGTGTTAAGGCTTTAGTGAATGTGTGTGTGTATGTGTGTATGTTTTGTGTGTTGTGTGTTGTTTGTGTGTGTGTGTGTGTGTGTGTGTGTGTGTGCGTGTTGTGTGTGTGTGTGTGTGTGTGTTGTGTGTGTGTGTGTGTGTGTGTGTGTGTGT
>CM054147.1:31042135-31044635 GCA_028751875.1 Rapana venosa | reverse complement strand
TGTGCATGTGTGCGTGTGTGCATGCGTGCGCGCGCGTGTGTGTGTACGTGTGTGGTTCCTTCTCTAGAGCTCTGAGGTTCGGCAATGGCGAGATTTATGCGTGTGTAACCTATCCCTTATTGTAAAGTTGGCCCCAAAGTAAGTACTTTCATGCGTTATAACTACATCCTATAGGAAAACGGGCCAGGAATAGGTTTTCAATACGAGAAGAGACTTGATCAACTTGAAGGTATTACTGTGTTTGACACCCGTTACTGACTTGGAAAAGACTGGGCAGCTATCGATGTAAGCAGCTTTGAGGGCTTTAAAACAAGGCCAACTGGAGTTGTTGTTGTTGTTGTTGCTGTTGTTGTTGCTGTTGTTGTTGGTGGTGGTGGTGGTGGTGGTGGTGGTTGCTGCTGTTGATGTTGTTGCTGTTGTTGATGTTGAGCTGCTGTTCAGAATTTCTTTTTCAATTCAATCGATACATGTGTCTGTAAGCACACGCGCTCGTGTGTATCGCCATGAGAAAATCAGTAGTAAGTGAGGAATAGAGCCAGCAAGCAAGAGGGCGTAGGATTTCTCGTTTCTAAAGACATCCCCGAAGTCGAAATGCGGCTACCTTAATGGGGGGTACGTAAAAACGGTCACATGCGCAAAATCAAACCATTTGTGAAGCCCGGGGACAAACAAACAAAAAAGAATTCTATAGTTGTTACAAAGTGCATGAATATTCCCCTTGTATCTACATGCGTCTTGTATAAATGCACATCCCCGAAATCGGAATCCGGCTATCTTGGTGGTGGGCAAAAACGGTGGCATACGCAAAAATCTCACTATTGGTGTCCCATAACCTACGTGGTGGTCGTAGGGGAGCGAGACATTAGACACCTCACTTCTCTAGGGCCAGCATATTGAGGGCGGCGTCCATCTCCTCTACCTCACTGCTTTACCTTCCCTGACCCTAAAGAGGACAGGTACCCATTTACAGCTGGGTGAACTGGGGGACTTTAATGAAGCCGAGGCGCGCAAACGGTCACCCATCCACTTGGTAACCACGCTCAACGCTGCTTAAAATTGGCTGGGGGAAAGCGAGCGCTCTGACCACTGAATTATTCCGTCCCATTATATATATATATATATATATATATATATATATATATATATATATATATATATATATATATATATATATATATATATATAACTTTGAAAAATATATGCCTAATTTTATATATAATATATACGCAAAAAAACACATTCAAAATTCAAAATGAAGAGCTCAAAATAACCACAAATTTGAAAATATCCTGCCATTTAAAAACCTTTCTAATCTGTAAAACCAAGCAAAAGAGGAACCCCTCCAAAAAGTAGTCTGTGGAATACATTATCCAGACCCGTCTTTCATCCATCATGGTGACATTCATGCATGACACCCAAAAATTGCTGAGTGCAGGTGTAATCCTTTCTGTCTTTTTTTGTTTTGTTTTTTTGCGCAGTGTGCTTTAGAAAACACTCGTAACACGATACTTGGGCTGTGGGCAGTAGGCCAGTATACGTTTACCTCGTACCTACCCTTATATACCAGATTCCTCTGTGGGAATGCCGAGGGCCTATCCTTCGGATGAGACTATAAACCGAGGCCCCGTGTGCGAACGCATGCAGAACATCTTGCGCACACGTTAAATCCTGTTCCGCTGTTCGAAAGAGTAGGCCATTGTGTGCCGGTGGGAACAGAAGACAATTTTTTTTTTAAACCCGCATACACACGCTTTTTTTTAAAGTCATCTGAGCGCTTTGATCTGTTGCTTTACAAGATTCAGCGCTATATAAATTCCATACATTATTATTATTATTATTATTATTATTATTATTACTATTATAATTAGCATCCCCACATATCGGAAATCTGTGCTAGAAATGTCCTCTTTTCTATCACTCTCTTTGTTTCTGCCTTGTCCCTTTTCTTCCTGTCACCTCATTTTTGTCTATTTTCTGCCTTCTTGGTCCATTCTCATGCTCTTTTTTTTTTACAGGAAGACTTAAAAGATAATTATCTCCCTTGCCGAAGTCGGTTGTGGGCTGGGTCTGACTTGCCAGGCGCTTAATGGCAGCGCAATGCATTTTTGCTCATATGACAGAACAAAAGTTGCTGTCTGAGCGTTCGACGAAGAAGCAGAAAATAACCGCAAGTTTAAAAAAATAACCCTGCCACTCAAAAAAACTTTATGATCTGTAAAACCAAGTGAAAGAAGAACTAAAACTTTTTAAAAAGTAATCTGTGGAATACATTTTCCAGACCGGTCTTTCATCCATCATTGTGAAATTCATGCATGACACCCAAAAATTGCTGAGTGCTGGTGTAATCCTTATTTCTTTTACGCAGTGTGCTTTAAAAGACACACGTAACACAATACTTTAGCTGTGGACGGTAGGCTAGCATACACTTATACCTCATACATACCCTTTTGTATATATATATATATATATATATATAAGAGAGAGAGAGAGAGAGAGAGAG
>CM054147.1:31017135-31034635 GCA_028751875.1 Rapana venosa | reverse complement strand
GCTGGGGGAAAGCGAGTGCTCCGACCACTGAGCTATCCCGTCCCCTTAAATCTGAGGTTTACTGTTATGTAAACGGGGTAGACCTTCCTGATCAAAATTTTTTTTTCGGGTAGGAGACAATAAGCCGTGGTTCCGTTCGTAGATTTGTGCCTCGTATCTAGTAGTGCATACGCTAAGCGCCAGTCGTTCGTAGATGACTATGCCAGTAATAATGGCTGGTGCCATAAATGACACGATTAGACCCAGCATGCATTCTGTGGCCTAAAAGAGGGACATGCTCTGTAAGTTACAATAACTGGCAGCGTGTCACGAATGATGACAAGCTCAGCTTAATATATATTTTTAAAGTATAACAACATTTTAAAGCAGGCCTTGGAAGTTAACGTACATTGATTTTTATCATTGTTTTTTCTTTTATTTCTATGATAATGGAACAAACACTCATGTGGTTTTATTTCATCCAGTCCTCGTGTGCGTGTGGTTTTGTAAATTTTGTCATCCGTTCCCACCGGCACACATGGTCTACTCTTCGGAAAGGTGGAACAGGTCCATCAATAAACAACAGCATATTTAGCTTCTTTAACCTTTTTTATTCATTTTTTTGTTTCTCGGCTAGAGCTCCGAGATTCACTAGTTATGAGATTATTTTAGAACACCCCCCCCCCCCCCCCCCCCCCCCCCGACACACACACACACACCACACACACCACCACACACACACACACACACACCACAACCACATTACGGTAGCCGCATTCCGACTTCGGGAATACAGTTGGGAATTGCGTCTACCAATTTTGTTAGGACAATCGGGAGGTACCTCCCTGCCCTTTTCGATTTTCAACTGGTTTATTTGACCTGCACAAGTCCATTTAACACACAGGTGCGACTGGTTTAGAGTCTCCTTGGAATCATTATGACCTAGCTCCTAACAGAATCACTGTGACCTGGCCCCATACGCAACAGAGCCTGTTGTGAAGCGGTGCTAATCTGTGTGGCTGTTGCGATGTGTGCAGTTGGCCACAGTGAAGGTTTGAACAGTCCCCCAGGGTCTGCTGCTAATCGGGGCCTGAAGGAAGCCCTGCCTGCCTGCCTCCTGCCTGCCTGCCTGCACCACTGCCAGCTCAGCTCAGCTTTGCTTTAGCCTAGCCCTTCCACACTCCACACACACACACACACACAGACACAGGGATTTGTTGTTGACCGCCCACTGTATAGTAAGTAGACCACTCACGGCTTACTGATCACCAGTCTGCTCTGCTGCCACTTCTCCCTGTGAATAGGAAAAAAGGTTCTCTCCCTTTCAGGGGAGGTCCACCAGGGCATAAATCTTCCAGTGTCACTGCAAACGTGTGTCTGAATGTTTGGAAGTTTATACACACACACACACACACACACACACATAGATAGATTTTTTAAATATTTTTTTATTTATACCACTTTAAGTCACGAGATTTCTCTGCGTGAAATTCGGGCTGCTCTCCCCGGGGAGAGCGCGTCGCCACAAGAGCAGCGCCACCCCTTTTTTTTTTTTTTTTGGTCTGCAACTGTTATTTGTTTTCCTATCAGAGTGGCTTTTTTCTAAGAATTTTGCCAGGGACAACTCCCTTGTTGCCGTGGGTTCTTTTACGTGCGCTGAAAATTTTGTGTAACACACGGGACCTCGGTTTATCGTCTCATCCGAAAGACTAGCGCCCAGACCACCACTCATGGTCTAATGGATGGGGAAAAATTTCGGGCCCAAACGGGGTACGAACCACGCACACACCCGACCCGGACTTTTCGCATTCTAGACAGGCGCGTTACCTCTAGACCACCGATCCACTAGATAGATAGATAGATAGATAGATTCCTCACTATATTTTGTCAATTCTCATTCTCTCTCTCTCTCTCTCTCTCTCTCTCTCTCTCTCTCTCTCTCTCTCTCTCTCTCTCTCTCTCTCTCTCTGATTGTAGTTTTTGAAATGTTGGGCTATATGTCTAGATGTTACTATCTGTGTCCAATATTTAATGTCTTTTCTTTTTCTTTTTAAAATCACACACAAATAATTAATGATAGAAATTTCGATTTACAAAGTTAGCAGCTTGTTTGGGGTGGGAGAGAATCATTAACTTTGTGACTTTATCGAATTCCTTAAAGAAAGAAAAGAAAGGGAGGAAGTCAATGCCAATATAGTGTTCATCTTTATCAAACATATCAACACAATGTACACATTATGTACACGTTTGAATCTTTTGAGCATATTTTCTTTCTTTTTTATTTCCAGTGGTATTGTCACGTTTTATTTTAACTCCCATGTCTTTCTTCCTTATTCTTGTATTTTAGACCCCTACAAATAATTCTTTTTTTTTACTTTTTGGAATGAAAGCTTGATTCACTTTCAAAGGGGAAGAGCGTGAGTGGGCGTTCGCAGAGTTGGGATGCTGCAGTGATCCCAGTTATGACAGCTGATGACACTGCCGCATTGTCCATCCACTCCTGCAGGGATTTTCTGCACGCGTGCGTTTTTACCTCAGTTTTTGGAATGAAGGCCCGCCCCCGTTTTAGCAACTTAACTCCCCTAAAATGACAATGCTATATATAGAATTTTTTTAAACAGAAAGAAAGAAAAACGATAATCATAAAAATAGAGAGACTTTTGTATAATGTGGAAAAATAGCGTGGGTGTTTGCTTGCATATATCCATGAAGTCCCATAGAATTTTATCCAGTCGTATTCCAGTCGTATCGCGTGCGCGCGTGCGCGCGCGCGCACACACACACACATAATATATATATATATGCGATACGCGCGGTGCGTGTGCAAAAGCAGAAACACAAGAAACTTAAATTAAAAACAAGTATTTAAAAAAAATTACGAGTACTACACAACACACACACACACGCGCGGGGCGCGTGCGCAATCATCTCCAACCACCATCACCCACAACAACAACCACCACCACCACCAACCATCACCACATAACCACACTACTTCAAATTTAGCCCGGAGCAGAAATAAAGTCGAGGGGGGTAATTTGGCCATGCAGACACACACACACACACACAAACACACACACACACCAGGCAAGGGAAGCCTTTCTACCTTACCTACCCTGTTTTAGCCATAAATAGGGGTACACCCCACCCCAACCTACAGTATACCACCTCCACTACTACTACAGGTATACCACCACACCACGATGGCTTCTACTGTACTTTGCCACAAATCTGACAAGTTGCTAAAGGGTACACGACCTTCATACTAAGAAACCTGTTGGAAGTGACGGTATAGAAGTGGAGAGGGAAGAGGGGGGGGGGGGGGGGGGGGGGGGGGGGGGGGGGAGTAGAGGGGGGTGAGGGGGGGGGGGGGGGTTGGGCGGGGGTAGTTTTTAAAAAGGGAGGGAGAGGGTGGGGGGAGAGAAGGTAGGGGGTCTGCTCAGTCCCATGACGTTCAACATTTCTTTCTTTTTCTCGGTGTTTTTTAAAATTATTTTTTACTTAGTCGCTTCCTTTCCTTCGCTAACTTACTACACACACACACACACACGGCCACTGCCTGTGCAAAGTGTTGCAGCCCAGTCGTGTGTGTAATGTTTGCATAATTGTGCGCATAAATAAGGACATGGGAATAATGCAGAGTGGAACTGTTTTAGGAAAGAGAGAAAACAAATCGGCTGATGGTGGGGTGTGTTGGTTTGGTGGTGCGGTGATGGTTGGGGAGTGGGAGGGGTGGGTGGTAGGGAGAGGGAGGGGGGGGGGGAGGAGGGGGGGATAGGCTGAAAGAGTGGTGAGAAGTGGTGAGGGGGGGGGGGTGGGATTGATGGAGGAGAGATGTATGTAATAGGGTCAACGTATTAAGCCTGTGTTTTGAGAGAGAGAGAGAGGAGAGAGAGAGAGAGAGAGGGTGGGATGGGGATGAGAGAAGAGAAGAAGAGTTTGTGTGTCTGTGTTTGTTGTGTATTGTTTATTGTGTGTGTGTGTGTGTGTGTGTGTGTGTGTGTGTGTTTTTGGGGTTGTGTGTGTGTGTGTGTGTGTGTGTGTGGAGAAGAGAGAGAGAGATTTTTATTTTTTATTTATTCTTTTATATCGAGGATAATGGAATAAGCACTTATGTCCTTTTTTTACATCTAGTCCCCGTGTGTATGCGGTATTGTAAATTTTGTCACCCGTTCCCACCGGCACACAATGGCCTACTCTTACGAAAAGCGGAACAGGATTTAACGTGTGCGCAAGATGTTCTGAGAGAGAGAGAGGAGAGAGAGAGGAGATGAGAGAGAGGAGAGAGAGAGAGAGAGAGGAGAGAGAGAGAGAGAGA
Organism: Rapana venosa; assembly: GCA_028751875.1. Classification (NCBI taxonomy): domain Eukaryota; kingdom Metazoa; phylum Mollusca; class Gastropoda; order Neogastropoda; family Muricidae; genus Rapana; species Rapana venosa. The sequence continues at coordinate 31,030,338 of CM054147.1, read as the reverse complement.
AGAGAGAGAGAGAGAACTGTCAGGTGGTCGATTGGTTCCCATTTTCAGGCCGTTCTCCTGATATAGATTATCTAACTTACAACTGAGGATTTTTTTTTTCATTTAAAAAAAGAATTCCCGATCTCATAAATTAATGCCCGCCTTTGACTACGCTCTCTCTCTCTCTCTCTCTCTCTCTCTCTCTCGCTCTCTCTCTCTCTCTCATTGTCTTTCTGTTCTTGTTTCATTTTTGTTTGTTTGCTATTGTTGTTTTTTGTGTGCTGATTTGTTTGGGGTTTTGTTTTGTTTTTTTGTTTTTGTTATTATTGTTGTTGTTTTTAATTAGTGTTTTGTTCTATATTGATACATCCCGATAAGGGCGGGAACTGGATGTAAAAAAGAAAAGCACAGGAGTGTTGATTCATTATCCTCGAAATAAAAGAATTTGACTTGACTTCTCTCTCTCTCTCTCTCTCTCTCTCTCTCTCTCTCGTTGCGCTTATGAGTGGATTTTTTGTGTAAGTTTATGTACCTACACATAACTATGCCTATGTGTGTATGCGTGCGTGTGTGTCTGTGTGCGTGTGTCCGTGTGTGTGTGTGTGTCCATGTGAGTTTGAGCTCCTGCGCGCACATATGTGTGTATATGTGTGTATGCATGTGCGCGTGTATGCAAAGAAAAAAAAAGTTCCAAACATTTCTATATAGACCATTTTCTATATGACCGATTTATACAATCTGTATTCCTTTCAATGCATGGTGACACACTGAGATTGACATATCAGAGATTTTTGCACGGCTGACATCAATCATTTCTAGATCACACTGATCACACCACGTTACTACTGTTGTCACTGACGTGGTGTACAGCTAACTACTAACGTTGTACAGCTAACTACTAACGTTGTACAGCTAACTACTAACGTTGTACAGCTAACTACTAACGTTGTACAGCTAACTACTAACGTTGATCACACCACGTTACTACTGTTGTCACTGACGTGGTGTACAGCTAACTACTGACGTTGATCACACCACGCTACTACTGTTGTCACTGACGTGGTGTACAGCTAACTACTAACGTTGTACAGCTAACTACTAACGTTTATCACACCACGTTACTACTGTTGTCACTGACGTGGTGTACAGCTAACTACTGACGTTTATCACACCACGTTACTACTGTTGTCACTGACGAGGTGTACAGCTAACTACTAACGTTGATCACACCACGTTACTACTGTTGTCACTGACGTGGTGTACAGCTAACTACTGACGTTGATCACACCACGTTACTACTGTTGTCACTGACGTGGTGTACAGCTAACTACTGACGTTGATCACACCACGTTACTACTGTTGTCACTGACGTGGTGTACATACAGCTAACTACTAACGTTGATCACACCACGTTACTACTGTTGTCACTGACGTGGTGTACAGCTAACTACTAACGTTGTACAGCTAACTACTGACGTTGATCACACCACGTTACTACTGTTGTCACTGACGTGGTGTACAGCTAACTACTGACGTTGATCACACCACGTTACTACTGTTGTCACTGACGTGGTGTACAGCTAAATACTCCTGGTCACTTTATCACACCAAATTACTACTGTTGTCACTGACGTGGTGTACAGCTAACTACTAACGCTGATCACTTCACGTTACTACTGTTGTCACTGACGAGGTGTACAGCTAACTTTTCCTGGTCACTTTATCACTCAACTGTTTACAGGGATAACAAAACCCTCTCACGCAAACAGAAATGTTCAAAGAAAAGAATGAAGAAGATGAAAAAGAAAAGAAAAGAGAAAAAGAAACGTAGAAATATTTTAAAAAAGAAGAAAAATTAAAAAGCAAAACAAAACAACTGAATACAAAAACAAACCATCAACAACAAAATCTCTCTCTCTCTCTCTCTCTCTCTCTCTTCTCTCTCTCTCTCTCTCTCTCTCTCTCTCTCTCTCTCTCTCTCTCTCTCTGTATGTCTGTCTGTCTGTCTGTCTGCCTCTCTCTCTCTCTCTCTCTCTCTCTCTCTCTCTCTCTCTCTCTCTCTCTTCTCTCTCTCTCTCTCTCTCTCTCTCTCTCTCTCTCTCTCTCTCTCTCTCTCTCTCTCTCTCTCTCTCTCTCTCCTCTCTCTCTCTCTCTGGCTCTATGACATGCAAACTTAACTTTGACATAATCCGAACCAATTTATGCTGCTGCACACACATGAACTTCGAACAACTGTATCAGTGCTGCCAAAGTCGGCTGGATCCGACACTGTTTACAAGTGATCACAGACTGTCAATAAAAAAAAATTTAATTAAAAAAAATTAAAGGTAAAGGTGTCCCATAACCTATGTGGTCGTAGGAGAGTGAGGCATCAGAGACCTCAACTTCTCAAGAGGCCAGCATGAGAGACCTCAACTTCTCAAGAGGCCAGCATATTGAGGGCGGCGCCCATCTCCTCTCCCTCGCTGCTTACAAACAAAACCCAAAAAAGTAAAGCGAACACGAAATCCCAAAATATAGGGGGGAAAAACCCTAACTTTTGGATACCATGAATGCTACATGAATTTCGGTCATGTCATTTTGAATCAGTGAAATATAGAACTTTTTGTTTCTTCGTATTTATGACACACATGTCACATGCGCTGCTCTTGTGGCGACGTGCTCTCCCCGGGGAGAGCAGCCCGAATTTCACGCAGAGAAATCTCGTGACTTAAAGTGGTATAAATAAATATTGTCGTGTGTTGTGGGGGGTTTTCTGTGTAGATGCTATCACGAAGTAATGGGAGGGAAAATAGATTGTTAATCATTCCACATCCCGAATTCTCCATGGATACATTTCAGTCATGCAATTTTTACATCAGTTAAAATAAACAACTTTTTTTTTCTTCGTTCGTGTATGTTCCATTATCCTCGAAATAAAAGAGTAAAAATTTTTTTTTTTTAATGTCACAGTTTTCATACTGTTATTTTTTCTGCGTCAATATTTTGTCAATAGCTTACTTTCGTAAAAATTGCCATTAACTTTCATATGCCTATTAGTATAGTAGTAATATAATAACTGTATGCCTGCAAGTTGGAGAGAGAGAGAGAGAGAGAGAGGAGAGAGAGAGAGAGGAGAGAGAGAGAGAGAGAGAGAGAGAGAGAGAGAACAACTTTTTAACTGGGGCTCCTGAACTTTCAGACTAGTTGATACACGCATACAAGACTATAGGTGGAGAGGGGAGGGGGGGGGGGGAGGCTAGAGAAATCAGGGAGGGGGGGGGGGAGGGGAAGGGAGGTCCTTCATTTGAGTAAGGGAAGGCAAGGGGGAGGGGGAGAGGTGGTGCTATACTAGGCCAAGAAAAGGGGACCAGGCAGGTGAGGAGAAGAAGGACTGGGGGTGGGTGGAGGGAGGTGGGAAGAGAGAGAGGGGGGGGGGGGGGGGTGAGAGCAGGCGCCAGTTTCTCAGCAGGAGGTCAGGGGACGGTGTCCAGGCTTTTCTATTGTCGCTTGTCTCTCTCCTTCTCCTGACTGGTCAGGCAAGTTGTGCGAACATCTGAAGAAGCCTGTCCCCCCTCCTCTTGCTCGTAAACTGAAACGTCCATTGCCTGCCTGCCTGCCTGCTCTGCCTTGCCTGCCTGCCTGTACTGACTGTCTCTTGCAGACCAGGCTAAGACAAGCCTACCCCCCAAAACCAACTTTTTTTTTTTTTTTAGTGTTTGCCTTTGAAGGGGGGACCTCGACGACGGCGTGCGTGACACGACCTCTTATGCATATTCAAAGCAAGCGGGGTCGCCCAATGAGAGGTCGATCTTGGCCTCGCCGTCTGAGCAGACGAGAGCGGTTGGGCGACAGCGGCAGGAACAGAGAAAATGTGGCTGGTGGGCCTACCAGCTAAAGCAGCGAGCTTCTAGCGGCAGTGTTGTTGGAGTAGAGAGAAGAGAAGAGAGAGAGAGAGAGAGAGAGAGAGTGTGTTGTGGCTGGGGTTTTACTAACCACGCTCTACTACTATTACTTACTACTAGCCTACCAAGCTCTTGAATGTGTTGTGTTGTTTTTACCTGTGCCACCTGTTCGTTGTGGACTACCTGAAAACTTCAACAGCTTTCCCATTGGCAGTGATCTACATCACAGGGTTGCTACTGGTGTGGAAATGGACTGTTGTTTCTTCGCTGGTGTCGCTGAGGGGAAAAACTTGTTGACGAAGTTTGAATAACTAACTTTAACGGCGGCGTGTGTGTGTGCCTTGCCTTGCCTTGCTCAAGACTGTGATCCGGTAATAGAGCGAGAGCGAGAGAGAGGGCACCTGGTCCCAGTCTTAGCTTCAACTACTAGGACAGACACGCTCTTTCTCAACTCCCTTCGTTGACACAGAGTGACGGAGACTTACCTACCTACGTTTCGAAACTTTTTAACATGCAAAGTGACGTAGAACAAAAACTTGCGTCGCATATCAGGGTTTTGAAACACAAGTGAAAAAGTTAAATTTTTTGTTCAATTTTGTTGTTATTTGAATTAAGAAAACCAACAATAAAATCAAGAGTTAGTGTGTGATTATTCGAATCTAATAAACTTTGCAGTTGTTAAGTTAGACCTACTTTATGGGTTGGAGTTCTCATTTTTGCCCAGAAGACATAGATAGATAGATCTATATAGATCTTGTCCGGATTATGAGGCTTGGCAGGCGCCCAGCCTGTTCGATTTTGAGGCCCCAGCAGGCAGTCTGGTTGGTGTGACAGTGTGTCCGAACTACTAATCACCTGGAGTGTGTAAAGGGGGAGAAGCGATCAGGGCACCTGGCTATCTATCGATCAGCCCTGAACTTGGAGGGGAAGCATCGTCCATCAACAGCTGCCTCTTAATGACATCATTGTCCTCCTCCTCCTCCTCTTCTCCGACATTGAATTTTCATTTGAGCGGGCAGTTTGTAAGGGCTGGGTGATTTGCAAGTTCTCCGGAGAGGAAGCGAGAAGAAGAAAGAAGAAGAAGAAAAGATCCCCCGCGTGTTAATGAGGGAGAGAGAGAGTGAAGGATTTTAGCCTCATCAGTTCACAGTAGGGGCGCTAACCTTTCTTCCACAGAGAGAGCGAGCAACTAGTTACACCTGCTATATTTCTCATCGCTTCCACCTTCTGTGATTCATAGAACGTCTTTGAGAAAGAGGGAGAGTGAAGGATACAGTGTGAGGAAGGAAACTTGAACACACTATACTGCCTCTCTCTTCTTCTTCTTCAACTTCAAGTGACGGCACACACAAAACAACAAGGCAGTGTTTGATTTGAACATCAAACCAAAAGATTTCTTCACCACCACAACAAGCCGAGATTTATCATCACCTGTGTTAGGTGCGCGCGTGTGTGTGTGAGTGTGAGTGTGTGTATACATGTGCATTCATTCTTTCCGGAAAGTGGAGTAGCACACCTGTCTGCCGAAGTGGCGTCATCATCGCCAGTGTTACGTCATCACCAACGTGACGTCACAGTTACGCTTTTCCCAGTTTCAGTGTAGATTTTTTTTTGGTGACGTGTGAGAGAGTCTGTTGTTGCATTTACTGGGCAGTTTGTTTTTGTTGTTGTGCTGAAGATTGTCCTGTGCAGGCAGGCAGTCTGTCCCGTTTTGGAGCTATTCAAGCAAAACCATGGAGCGGTGTGGAGGACAGTGGAGGGGGGGTGTGGTGATGGCGGTGGTGACGGTGACGGTGATGGTGGTCAGTTTACTTTCTGCCCCTGTCCACTGCTGGCAAGATGACTGGAATCCTGTATCCAGCTTGAATTTGATGGGTAAGTAAGTAGTGTGTTGGTTAGCGTGTTAGTCAGTGTGTGTTGTTTGTGTGTGTGTGTGTGTGTTTGTGTGTGTTTATGTCTTTCTGTCTGTCTGTATCTCTGTTTGGATCTGTCTGTCTGCCTGTCTTTCTCTGTCTGTTTGTCTCAAAATCTGTTCATGAGTCTATGATACTGTCTGTATGTATACGTGTCTCTGTCTCTGTCTCTCTCTCTCTCTCTATCTATCTCTCTCTCTCTTCTAATGTTTACATACATACATGTACACACCTGTCAAAAAAACGAATAATCAATACTCAGTTTCGATCCTGTTCCGATCACTTTCTGTCTTTTTCTATCAGACCATGAATAATACTACTTTAAGACTATAATTCATCTACATCTTGTATCTTGAACAACAGGCAGCCGAACGGAACGCACGTTAAAGCACCCACAGCAAGGAAGAAAGAAATCATCCTGCAGAGCGAAATTCTGAAGTACACTGTGCCCACTCTCAGAGTTGAACAGAATCAATGTAACAACTTACACATTTAGTTTTACAGAAGAGAAGGGGTAAAAAAAAAAAAAAAAAGTGGGTGGCTCTGTATTTGTTGGCAGCGAACTTTCCCAAGTTAAAGAGTTTTATTTAGCCTGAACGGGATCTCAAGCCAAGAAATCAACTGTGAATACCAATAATTATGATGAATACGATAAGTACAACAGCACAGTAGACATAACAGCACACTACAGTACTCAAAATACTATACAACACAGTAAACACACACTCACACACACACACACACACACACACACACACACACACACACACACACACACAACATATATATATATATATATATATATATATATATATATATATATATATATATATATATATATATCTTGTACACTAAAGTACGTTACGTTGTCTGCAGAACATCACAATCATAGTAATCTCTGGCAGCTCGTCATTGTCACAACCAGCTACAGTGCTAGAGTGCAAAAGAAAACAACAAAAGAGAAGAAGAAAGAAACTTTGAAAGACAGAATGAAAAAGACAAAAACCAAAAAAAGAAGAAAGAAAGAAAGAAAAAGACAAACAAAAAAAAGAGGAAGAAAGAAAGAAAAAAGACAACAACAAAAAAGAAGAAGAAAGAAAGAAAGAAAGAAAAAGACAACAACAAAAAAAGAAGAAGAAAGAAAGAAAAAGACAACAACAAAAAAGAAGAAGAAAGAAAGAAAGAAATAGAGAAAAAAAGAAAAAAGAAAGAAAACAAAATACAACAAGAACATAAATAGAATATTTCACTTTAAATGAAGAAAGAAATCACGACGAAACAAAAAGATCGAACCGTTTACATGCAACCCCCCCTCCCCCCAAAAAAAAACAACAACCAACAACCAACAAAACAAACAAACAAAACACACACACACACAAACAACAACAACAAACAACAACAACAAAAACAAAACACACACAAAACCCCACACATATTCGAAAGAAAGAAACAAACTGCCTTTATCATCGTTTATGAGCCTGAATCTGTTTGTCTGTCTGTCTGCCTGCCTGTCTGCTTGTCTGTCTGTCTCTCTTTAGACTCTCTCTCTCTCTCTCTCTCTCTCTCTCTCTCTCTCTCTCTCTCTCTCTCTCTCTCTCTCTCTCTCTCCCCCTCCCCTTGCTCTGATATAAAACTGTTGTTTTGACACATTCTGTTCAGACGAGAGTTGTCAGGAGACTATAGCCAGTATAGGGATAGAGCTTTAAAGCCAAAGGTGAAAACTGAAGCTGTGTTGTCAGCTGTCAATCATGCCTTGACACTAACTCCTCTGTAGTTTACAGCACTTGACATTCGCTGCCTGTCACTTTCACTTTGACTGGACTTCGCTGTGGTGCCCTCTCTCTATCTTTCTGTGTAGATCTATCTGTGTATATATAGAGATGTATATCTGTCTGTGTGTCTGTCTGTCTGTGCGTCTGTCTGTCTGTGCGTCTGTCTGTCTGTCTGTCTGTGCGTCTGTCTGTGTTTGGCTGGTTGGCTGGCTGTTGTTTATACATTTATCCATTTGTCTGCCAGTTTTGGTTTGTGTGTGTGTTTGTTTGTTTGCTTGTTTGTTTGTTTGTTTTGTTAGTCGCTCAGTGGTTACTTTTCTATTATCTGTATAAAAAATAAATATAAAAATTTCCGTTCTCTTCTCTTCTTCCCCCCCCCCCCTCTCTCTCTCTCTCTCTCCTCTCTCTCTCTCTCTCTCTCTCTCTCCCTCTCTCCATCCCTTCTTCCCTCCCTCCCCCCCCCTCCTCTCTCTCTCTCCCCTCTCTCTCTCTTTCTCTCTCTCTCTCTCTCTCTCTCTCTCTCTCTCTCTCTCTCTCTCTCTCTCTCTCTCTCTCGTTTTCCTTCATTGATATAAAATATAGACCTATTTACATTATAAACATTCGTGTGTGTGCATATATAGACCTATATACGCGTGTTTGTGTGTGTGCTTGCGTGCGTGTGTGCGTGCGCGCTTGCGCTTGCTTTTGTTTGCGCATACAGCAACAGTAACATGATTAACGCTCCACATGACGTATGGTTGTTGTTCCTGGTACAGTAAAGATAGGCCACAGAAATAGATACCCTTGCCTGTTGGAGATACAGATATAGGCAGGCCTGCGCTGTTGGTATAGTGGTTTTTTCCACCCCCAGAAAACGATCTGTCGAAGCAGCGCTCGCGATAGCTCTGAGGATAGTGTGCTCTCTATAGTTATTGTTGTTGTCTAGGGCTGTCGAGTGTGTGTGTGTGTGTGTGTGTGTGTGTGTGTGTGTGTGGTTTTGTGTGTTGAGTGGTCTCGCATCAGTTCTCTGTCTGTCTCTGACGGTCTGTCGATCAGTAGATCTGTCTCTCGTTGCCTGTCTGTCTGTCTCTCTCTCTCTCTCGTTCTTCTGTCTGTCTCTCTCTGTCTCGTGTCTGTCTCTGTCTGTCTGCTGTCTGTCTGTCTGTCTCTCTCTCTCTCTCTCTCTTCTCTCTCTCTCTCTCTCTCATCTATATATAAGTATATAATACTCTTATTATAGTTCTTTTCTCTCTCTCTCTCTCTGCTCTCTGTTCTCTCTCTCTTCTCTCTCTCTCTCTCTCTCTCTCAAGATACACAATGCAAGTCCTGACGAATGATTAGAATTTGATGCATTGTAGGTTACATGCTGTTCACACGAGTTATAATGATTTATTGATTTTGCTGTTAAAAATTAGTTATAATTTATTTGCTATTCAAGTGAGTAACATCGCTTACACATTCTTTACGACAATCAGCATGTATCATTATCATCATTATCATCATCATCATTATCATCATCATCATTATCATCATCGTTATCATCATCATCACCACCACCATTGTTATCATTTTTCATCATCATCATCATCATCATCATTCGTTCTCTTTTTTTCTTCTCTTCGTCTTTTGGCATCAATCTATTGTTGTTGCTGTCGTTGTTTGGTTGCAAGTAAAATGGACATTGCCGTAGTCGTTTGGATTTGTGGGTTAAACAGTGTGCTAACGTTATTGTTGTCGGTTTACTATGTTGTAAACTTTGCTACTATTATGGTTTTTGTTATTGTTGTTGCTTGTTGCTGCTGTTGCCAGTAATCCTCAGGTGCTAGTTTGGCGGAATGTTGGCCAAATGAAATGGTCAGGGAAAAAATCACTCCTGTCGCACCTGCGTCTTACGCGCCACTGATAGCTGGCCTGTTCTGCTGTTCGATCGTGACTGAGCCAGGCAGGAGAGAGAGAGAAGTGAAGAGAAGAGACGAGGAGAAGAGGAGAGAGGGAGAGGGGGGGGGATGGGAGAGATGGGAAGTGAAGAGAGAGAGGGGGGAGGAGGGAGGGAAGGGAGGAGGAGAGAGCGAAGAGATGAGAGAAGAGAGAGAGAGGTGAGAGAGAGAGGAGAGAGAGAGAGAGAGAGATGGAAGAGAGAGAGGAGAGAGAGGGAGAGAGGATGGGAGAGAGGAGAGAGAGAGTGAGGAGAGAGAGGAGAGAGAGAGAGAGAGAAGAGAGAGAAGTGAAGAGAGAGAGAGAGGTGGAGGGGAGGGAGGAGAGAGAAGTGAAGAGAAGAGGGAGAGAGGAGGGTGAGAGAGAGGGAGGAGTGAGAGGAGAGAGGGGGGGAAGGGAGGGAGGTGAGAGCGGGGGAGGTGGGAGAGAGGGGGGAGAGAGGGGGGAGGGGAGAGAGAGAGAGAGGGAGAGGGGAGGGGGAGAGAGAGGGAGAGGAGGGCAGAGAGGGAGGGAGAGAAGTGAAGAGGAGAGAGAGAAAGAGGAGAGTGAGGGAGTGAGAGAGATGAGAGTTGCGAGGGTAGAGAGAGGAGAGGGAGAGAGGAGGAGAGAATAAAGAAGTTGGTAGAGACAGGACAGGAAAACCAAACCACTCACCCATAAAGACACACAAATAACACACACCACACACACACAACACTCACACACACCCAGCACACTCACACACACTCACACACACAAGACACACCACACTACACACACACACACAACAAACACACACACACCCACACACACACCACACACACACACCACACTAGAGGGAGCCTAGTTTAGTTTCAGGTTTGCGGACAGCATAGAACTAGCTAGAGTCTAGAGCAGAAGGGATGGTACCAGTACTGTACCAGTACCACTTTTTTAACAAGACTTGGTGGGCACTTCGCCGCTCTGTGCTAATCCCACCCAGGGTGGCTTTAATCTACCCCTCACTGCTAGGGCTAGTTGGCTGAAACAGGACTGAGTGAGTCAGTGAGTGAGTATATTTAAAAGCAAGTAGTAGTTAGTGGTGGTGTGGTGGTGGGGTGGTGGTGGGTGGTGGTGGTGGGGGGTGGGGGGGGGGGGGGGGGGGGGGGGGAGGGGGAGTGATTGATAGGAGCTAGATCTGATAAAGTACATCGTGTAGTGTAGGTTGTCTGATGTATACATACAGTACGTCGTGTGCACCTGTGCGAGTTTGACTGAAACACTGGTTAAAAACCAGCGTTGTTTTGTTCCAGGTATGTTAGAGCTTGGAAGAAGTCAAAGAAAGAACATTGAATAGATAGATGGATAGGATGGAGGGATAGATTGGATGGATTGGATGGATGGACGGACGGACAGACAGACAGATATAGATAGATAAAGAGATATAGATAGATAGATAGATAGATAGATAGATAGATAGGTAGGTAGATAAACAAAGAGATAGACAGATAGATAATATAGATAGATAGATAATGTAGATAGTGATAGATAAGTAGATAGATAGATACATCTATATAATTATATACACCAACAGTAATGCGGGAGAACGACAACTGATTGTAAGGCTGTTGTGGTTGTTTTTTTCCTACACCAAAGCTGTATTAATTTGAATGCGCTCAGGTATTTGTCGTTCGCAATCAGCTGGGAAATTTCTGTGAAGAATCCGAAGTGTAGAAGAAACGGAGAAAAGGAAGAAACCGTGTTATTGCAGCAAGACCACAACAAACAATATTAATTAGCTTTCCTGCAATAGAGTAGAACAAACAAACAAACAAATGCTTCTCAGGTAAACATCGAACACAAAGTTCAACGAACACAACCTCGAACACACAAGCGAAGATCAAATCAGAAACAAAGGGAAAAGAGAACCTTTGAACTCTCTCTTCTCCCTCCCTCCCCCCCCCCCCCCCCTCTCTATCTCTCTCTCCATCCTCCCCTTCCCCCCACCTCTCTCCCCCCCCTCCCCTCGTTCTCCTTTCCCATGCTCCCTTCTTCATCAACGTAACTCCAGCGTTTGTACGCACACACACACACAAAAACAAAACCAAAAAATGTTCGAGAATATAACGAGAGGCAGAAAAAGAGAACACGGGTATAGTCCTGACTAATTGTATTACCTGAAGAGGCAGGGAATGGGGATGACTAATAGGCGGCAGCAAGGGGTATGCAATCGATCTCTGTCGTAAAACTTTTACCTTCAGGAAGACGGAAATAAAACAACAACCAAATTACCCCGTGAAAGCCTTGAGAGAAAAGAAACACAAGAGAAGAAAAAAAAAAAATAAATAAATCACAACAACAACAACAACAAAAACAACAGAGACGTTTGGGGGAGGGGAGGGGCGGGAGGGGGAGGGGGAAATTAAAAAAAAATAAAGCAAGAAAACACTAGTAAAGAAGGGAGATAGACTGACTGACTCACACTTGAGAAAGAACAGAACAGAACTAAGACAAAACCAAACTAAGACAAGTCTGGGACAGGGGAAGAGGAAGTCCGACTATTGAGCACAACGAACGTTACAAACTACACTACACTACACTGCACTACACTACACTACACTAACACTAACACTACTCTTACACTACACGAGCAAGCTACTGAGCTAGGCCTAGCTAGCTAGGCTAGGCTACTATACTAGGCTACTAGCCTAGGCCAGGCCAGCTCCAGTTTAGCCAGGAAGGACTGGAGGCCGAACGAAGCCACTCAGGGGCTAATGTCTTGTCGACAGCTGTGTCTGCCCATTGCAAACAAAGAGAGTAATGAGCCATCCGTCCCAAGGAGGACCAGCGGCTGGCTCCATCACAGCCAAGTCGCTGTGTCGCTGTGTACGCACGCCAAAGACGATGCCCCCCACCCCCCACCCCAACCCCCCCACCCCTCCCCCTTCATAAGAAGAAGTGAAGAACTGAGCGGCAAATAAAAGAGCATCATCAACACAGCGCGGAAGGAAGGAGGAGTTTACGGCCTGATCGATGCTGTCAGCAGTGAGACGAAAGACCGGCCAGCCCCAGAATTCTTCTTCTACAGTTCGCGCGCTCTGAAAGAAGACGACGAGGAGATAGGAAGAAGAGAGGTTTTGTATAGCTCTCAGAGGCAAACTAGGCTAACAAAACAAACAGCCACCCCCAAAAAAGATACAGGTAGGAGAAGGATGAGGAAGAGTAAAGAGAGAGAGGGAGGGAGGGAGGGAGGGGTGGGGTGGGAGGTGGTAGAAGTAGAGAGAGACAGCAGGAGGAAGTTTAATGAGGATGACAATGATGATGGTAACAGAGGAGATGGATGGAATGAGCAAGCGGATATGGGGAAGAAAAAAGTGTATTTTTAGATTTAAATGTAATGAGAAAACGGTGTATTTTTTAGATTTAAATGTAATGAGAAAACGGTGTATTTTTTAGATTTAAATGTAATGAGAAAACGGTATATTTTTTAGATTTAAATGTAATGAGAAAACGGTGTATTTTTAGATTTAAATGTAATGAGAAAACGGTGTATTTTTTTTAGATTTAAATGTAATGAGAAAACGGAGAGAGAGAGAGAAAAAAAAGGAAGACATACATGTGCAATTTCAAATTCATCCACAGGCTTCAATAGACTAACAGACCGGTTGTCATTGGTGTCTAACATCCTTATGTCTACATAAACCATTATATATTGAAATATGTTCGTTGCTTTGATTGTATCATCAACCCAAGCGGAGTTATCCGATTTAAGGAATTGGT
>CM054147.1:31004635-31012135 GCA_028751875.1 Rapana venosa | reverse complement strand
CAGGGCCGATCAAGAAGTATGAAACCCGTTTTCACTTTATTGACATAGACCAGGAGTATAACTGGGGGCCTGGCAGGGTGACTCACTCACTCTCTCCTCCTTGCCTTACCTTGCCTTGTCTTGCCTTGCCTTGCCTTGCTTTGCCTTGCCTTGCCTTGCCTTGCCTTACCATGCCTTGCCATGGCTTTGGAGGGTGGTTTTTTTTCCCTGTAGCGAACTTCTGTTATATTATTAATATTACTTATTAGACGCTCGGGAGTTTGTTTTAAAAGTTAGTGAAAGAGAAGAGAAAGAGAAAAGAGGAGAGAGAAGAGGAGAATAATTAAATTTGGGAAAAGAAGGGGAAATGAGAAGAGGAGAGGAGAGAGGGGAGAGAGGAGAGAAGAAGAGAGGAGGAGAGAGGGGAGAGGAAGAGATGAGAGAGAGAGAGAGAAGAGAGAGAGAAGAACAAGAACAAGAACAGAAGAAGAATCTCGAAGAAGAAAATAGTGAAGAGAGAGGGGGGTAATTTAGTGGCAGTATTTAAAAACCAAGAGAAGGAGGGTAGGAAGTGGTGGTGATGGTGATGGTGGTTTGGGGGGTGGGGGGGGGATTACCAAGTATAGTACAATTAGGTCGTTTTGCTTTTATAGGGGGTTGTTTTTGTAACCCCTATTTTTTTTTTTTTTTTTTTTTTTTTGGGGGGGGGGGGGGGGGGGTTGTATGATAGATCTGTGAAGACATGAGATCTCTTTTGTTTCTCAAACTCCTTGTCAGTTAATCGGCTTGATTATCTCTAGCCGTTCTCGCTCTGTCTCTCTCTGTCTCTTTGTCTTCTTGTCTCTCCGCTTCTTTCTGTGTCTCTCTTGTCTCTCTCTTCTGTGTCTCTCTCTCTTCGCTGTCTCTCTCTGTCTCTCGTCTCAATGTCCCTTCTGTCTTTTCTCTGTCTCTCTCTCTCTCTCTCCCGTCTCTCTCTCTCCCCCTCCCTCTCTCTCTTTGTTTCCCTGCTTTTTACAGATCACCACCACACAAAAAAACATCACGCCCCTTTCCACCCCTCTTGGCATATCGTGGATGATGTTCGACTCGCTCCCCCCCCCTTCCCGCGTTCCCCCAATCTTTTTAGTCTATAGACCGTGGCTTTTCTTATTGGCCCTATGGGCAAACCCTCAGCTCTTCAGGGTAGATAGATGGTAGTATAATATAGACAGATAGATAGAGAGAGAGAGAGATAGATTGATTTCAGACAGACGATAGATAGATAGAGAGAAAAAGATATAATATGACAGAAGAGAGAGAGAGAGAGATAGATACGACAGACAGATAGATAGAGAGATTGATTTATATAGACGATAGATAGAGAAGAGATAGAGAGATAGATAGATACGACAGGGCAGATAGAGAGAGATAGAGAGATAGAGATAGATAGATAGATAGATTAGAACTGATCTAATAGATAGATAGATAATAGATAGAGAGATAGCTAGAGAGAGAGAAGAGATACAGACAGACAGATAGAGAGAGATTTGGGTAGATAGATAGATAGATAGATAGATAAATAAAGTTTGAAGAGAGAGAGAGATAGAGAGATACTGTTCCAATAGATAGAAAAGATAGGTTAGATAAGAGATTAGGAGGAGAGACAGACCAGACAAGACGACAGACAGACAGATAGTATAGAGAGAGATAGGTAGATAGATAGATAGGTGATAATAGATAGATACTTAAAAAAGATAGATAGATAGATACTAAGAAAGGTAGCTAGATTTGATAGATATTAAGAGAGAGAGAGAGAGAGATTTTATATATGATTTATATATATTTTATAAAGGAAAAAGGAGGAGAGGGAGTTGAAGGTGAGAGAAGAGAGAGAGAGAGGTATTTGAGAGAGATAGAGAATTTGACTGATAGAACATCTTTTCGCACATGTTTTAATCCCGTTTCGCCCCCTTTTTGGGAAAAGTATTTGAACCATTTGTGGGGGGGTGGAACGGGTGACGAATTTAAAAAACCGCTAGCAGGGCACTGGATTAGAACGGCACGAGTGCTTATTCCATTATCCTCATATAAAGGGAAAAACAAAAAAAAAAAAAATTAAAAGAAGAAGTTAGCTGTAGGCGTGGGTTTCATATATTATAATACGATCTTTTAAATGTTTTTTCTGAGTCTCTATAGGTATTGAACGTGGGCTTAAATCCTGAAAAAAAGGTCTTTCTTGGATGTCCCTTCTGTATCAGGGAGTTTCTAAAGGTTATGCAATGACAGTTTTACAGCGTTTGTTGATTTTTTCCTACATTTTGAAGTTGTTCTCTCCTCTCTCTCTCTCTCTCTCTTTTCTCTCTCTCTCTCTCTCTCTCTCTCTCTTCTCTTCCTTTCCTTGGTTCTGTCTCTCTGTCTCTCTGTGTGTTTTTGACAGTCAGTGTATGACGACTGGTTTGTTTTTTGTTTTTTTGGTTTTTGGTGTTTTTGTTTTTTTTTTGTTTGTGTTGGGGGTTTTTTTGGGGGGGGGTTCTTGCTTTTTTTTTTCTTTTTTTTATGGGGGGGGGGGGGGGGGGGGATTGTGGGTCAGTAAAATCTTTTTTCTGCCTTGTTTACGTTTGGGGTGTATCTGTCTGTTTCTGTCTGTCTGTCTCTCTCCATTTTCTTCTCTCTCTCACTCTCTCTCCTCTCTCCTCTCTCTCTCTCTCTTCTTCTCTCTCTCGAAGGAGCGAGAGAGAACGTTACCACAACAACACATACAGAGAATCGGATACAAAGGGCTGTGTGGTTGTGTGTGTTGTGTGGTTGTGTGTGTGTGTGGGGGTGGGTGGGGGGTGGTGGTGTGTGTGTACGTTTGAGTGTGTGTATACGAGCGTGTGTGTGTGTGTTTGTGGTATACGTGGTGTGTGTGTAGGGGGTGTTTTATACGTGTGTGTGGGGTGTGTTGTATACGTGTTTTGGTAGGGTGTGTGTGTACGCCCCATAATCCACTCTGAAAATCCAAAAAATCAGTCACGGTGGAAAAGTCACAGACCGATCCCCCCCTCCCCCCCCCCCCCCCCCCCCCCCCCCCCCCCCCCCCCCCCCCCCCCCTTCCCCTCCTCTTTTTCCCTTTTTTTCGTCAGATTTCAATAAATGCTCACTTTTTTTTTCTGACTGACATTGCCAGCCCATTTGGAGGTGAGGGAGGGGGGGGATGAGGGGTGGGGTGGAGAAAGGGGGGGGGGGGGGGGGGGGGGGGGGGGGGGGGGGGGGGAAGATACACTTGTATCATTCTATATGATAATAAAAACCCCCCAACCCTTCTTTTTTTCCTACACCTGCTATTTTAAGAGACTTTCAAAGTTATAAAAAAAACTAGAAACCCAAACAAACATCATTCAGAACGTCGTGTGTGTTTTTTTTTGGGTGTGTGTTTTGTGTGTGTGTGGTTTGTGTGGTCGTGCTGCGGGGTTCCCCCTCTGGCGGGGTCGTGTTTGTGTAGGCGGAACCTTTTGAACTTTTAAAAGGGGAAAAGATTTTAATATTTGATAAAAGAAAGAAGAAAAAAATTTTAATTAAAAAACAAAGGGTAATTTTTGGGGTTTTTTTGCATGATTTTTGAATTAATGACCGCGCGCGCACACCAAAAAATGCACGCACGCCCCACGCACACACACACAGAGAAAAGGAAGAGAGAGAAGAGAGAGAGAAGAGAGAGAGGGAAGAGAGAGAGGGGGAGAGAGGGGAGAGAGAAAGAGAGGGAGAGAGTGTTGCAAAGAGAGAGAGAGAGAGAGAGAGAGAGAGAGAAGAGAGAGAAGAGAGAGAGATTTTGCACAAGACAAAGAGGGGGTGAGTGAGAGAGAGAGAGAGACAGACAACAGCAGAACAATCTCATGCACAGCCTACCACACTGGGAACGTCCTGCTTTTCAATGCCATCCCCACACCTGTAGCTAGCTTACTGTGTCCCCCCCCGTGCACAGGAACTATCTATACTACAGGATGTATTTTGGTGAAATCGACAGCCTTCCCTTTGGGCCTTTTTTCCACCCCCTCCCCCCTCTCCCCTCCCACCCCCCCAAAAACCCCCAACCCCAACCCCCTTTCTATACTCCCATAGGGAGGGGGTGGTAGGGGGGGAAGGGAGGTGGTGGTTTGGGGTGGGGGGTGGTGGGGGGGGGGAGGCGGGGGGAAAAATACTATTGTTAGTCTCATTGGTCTTTTCATTTGTTTCCCTTTTTTCCGTGTCTCAGTCTTTCGTCTTGCGCACTTTTTTTGTTCTCCCTTCTCTTCTCTCCTCTTCTCTCCCCTCTCTCTCTCTCTCTCTCTTCTCTTCTCTCCTCTCTCCCTCCCCTCTCCTTCTCCACTTCTCCTTTTTCTTCTCTTTTTTTTCTCTTCTCCCCCCTTTTTTTTCCTCCCCTAAAACCCCCTATTTTCCCCTTTCAAAACACCCACGCTTTCGGTTTTCCGGGGGGCGGGGACGGTGGGGACGGACAGCCGTATGGAAATTAACCTAAAATAACAGCAGCAGAGTGTGAAACCCAAGGAGCAACCGCAAAAAGTAGAGGAGCGGGGTAGTTCAACAATAACAATAGCAACAAAAAGCAACATAGTAGCAACACAATAGCAAAAGCAATAGCAGTAGTAGCAGCAGAATGCAGTACAGCAGTATAGCAACAGCAATGCAAAGGTCAGAGCAAGCAGTAGCGCAGTACAACGCAAAAGCACAAACGTAGCTACAGCATACAACAACAGTAGCAACACAGTTAGCGCAGTAGCAACACACAGAAATGAAGCAACAGCGTACATAGCAAAAGCGAGCAGTACAGCAGCAGAACAATACATAGCACAGTAGCACTAGCAAAAAAGCTACCTCACCACCACCACTGATCCAATAAATGCTGTTTACAGGGGAGTTTTTGGCCCGTCTCCTGCCCCACCCCCTTTCCCTTCTTCTTTTTCTTCTTTTCTTTTTCCCTTTTTCTTCTTCTTAGCACACTCCTTTTGTCCCCCCACTCCATGGGGGGAGGGGGAGGAGGAGGATGTTTTTAGTGACTCACCGGAAAAAAAGAAAAGAAAAAAAAAAAAAAAAAAAGGTTCACTGAAGGGAAGAACGTACACAACACACACCACAAAAACCCGAGTAAAAGTTGAGTCAAGAGTTCGTGGGCGTACCTGGGGGGGAAAAGACAAGAGAAGAAAAAATAATGCGGGGCTTCAAAAATTAAAAAGAGAGCTCTCCCCCCTCTCTCTCCCCCCGTCGTCTCTTTTTCTGCTGTCTGCTGTCTGTCTTCCCCTTCCCCGTCCTTCTCTCTCCTCTCTTTCTCTCTCCCCCTTCTCTCCTCTCTCTCTCCTCTCTCTCTCTTCTCTCTGATCACAAAATACCCTCTTATCTATCTATCCGTTCTGCTCTGTCCTCTCTCTCGCTTCTCTTCTTTATCACACCAACTCCTCTTATCTATCTATCTATCTTCTGTCTCTGTCTGTCTGTCTTTTCTCCCCCCTCTCTCTCCTTCCTCTCTCTCCCTCTCTCTCTCTCTCTCTCTCTGTATCACAACACATACCTCTCTCTTATCTATCTATCGGTCTCTGTCTGTCTGTCTGTCTTTGCCCTGTCTGTCTGTCTGTCCTGTCTCTCTCTCCTCTCTCTCTCTCCTCCTCTCTCTCTCTCTCTCTCTCTCTCTCTCTGTATCACACACCATACCTCTCTCTTATCTATCTGTCTCTGTCTGTCTGTCTGTCTCTCCCTGTCTCTGTATCACACACATACCTCTCTCTTATCTATCTATCTGTCTGTCTGTCTGTCTATCTATCTATCTATCTATCTATTTGTCTGTCTGTCTATCTATCTATCTGTCTGTCTATCTATCTGTCTGTCTATCTATCTATCTACCTGTCTCTCACCCACCCAGCTCATCATCACATCACTGCTCTTTTCCAAGACTATATATAAAAATAAATCCAGACAACTCAAACTTGGCTGTCAGCGATACTGTTGTGGAGTCGCTGGAGAACCAACCACCAGCAGCCTATTTTCCTGTCGTTAGTTATCAATCCACGTACAGCAACATCAGCAGCGGCAGCAGCAGCAGCAGCAGCAGCCACACACACGAACCAGAAGGGAGGGCCATTACTCGTCCCCCCCACCCCACCCCCCCCCACCCCCCAGCCCCCACCCAACTTTCCAAAATATATATCCTTGTCTCTTGCGTGTCGACCCGTCATCAAGGTCTTGTTTTTGTCCGCTTTAAAGTCATTTGGGGGGGTTGCTTTTTCAGACATTACTTACTTGCTGTATACCGTCACTTTCTTTCTTCCATTCTCAGAAGAAGAAGAAGAAGGAGGAGGAAGAAGTGAGGAAGAAGAAGAAGGTGGAGGAGGAGGAGGAAAGAAGAAAATGGAAGATCTGAGGAGGAGAAGATGAGGGGGGAGGTGGGGGGGGGGGAGGTAAGAAGTAGAAGAGGGAAAAGGAAGAAGAGACGAAGTGGGAGAAGAAGAAGTAGTAGATAATAAGAAGGAAAAGAAGAAGATAAGGAGGAGGAGGAGGAGAAGTAGAAGAGGAAAAAGGAAGAAGAAGAAGAAGTTAAGAAGGAAAAGAAATAGGTAAAAGGAAGAAAAAGAAAGGAAGAGAAGAAGATCTTGATGAAGAAGAGGAGGAGGAGGAGGAAGAAGAGGAGGAGAAGAAGCAGAAGAAGAAGAAGAAGAAGAAAGAAAACAAAGAAACAAAGAAAACAAGAACAAGAAAAAACGAAAGAAGATAACAGAAGGTGATGAAGAAGAAGGCAAAATTAAAAAAGAAGAAAAAAGAATTGATAACAGTAGATGATAATATAACATATAACCTCTAAAGTGATACATGGAAAAACAAAAGGTCATTGTGTGTGCGCTACATTTTGGTTTGATTTGATTAGCCGCAAAACCAACTTATACACACAGTATCATTGCCTTAATCAGAACCAAAGTCCAGCAAACTCGTTAAAACTATACCACCTATACTATCTCACTAATAACTTAAACACACCTACTGGAAAGTCTCTCTCTCTCACACACACACATAACACGCACACACACACACTTACGCGCGCGCGCGCACACACATACACACACACACACACACCATACACACATACCACACATACACACACATACATACGAGTGCTTATTCCATTATCCTCGAAATAAAAGAATAAATAAATAAAATAAACACACACATAACACACACACACTCTCTTTCGCTCTCGCTCTCTCTCTCTCTCGGCCTCTCTCCTCTCTCTTTCCTCTTCTCTCTCTCTCTCTCTCTCTCTCCATCTCTCTCTCTCTCACTCATCCTCACTCTCTCTCTCTCTCTCCCTCTCTCATCAACACAGATACAGGCAAACACGGAGTGGTGGGGGTGGTAAGGGGGAAGGGAGGGGTGAAGTGGGACAGCAAGATGGCGCACATAGCGAAAGTCCAAACAGCAGAGCAGGCCAGTTGACATAAACATCAATTACTGTCAGCTGCTGTTAGGCTAACACCCCCCCTCCCTCCCCCCACCCCCCATCCCCCTCCTTTTACCTGC
>CM054147.1:30992135-30997135 GCA_028751875.1 Rapana venosa | reverse complement strand
GGCGACGCGTTCTCCCGCTCTCCCCGGGGAGAGCAGCCCGAATTTCACGGAGAGAAATCTGCCATGACTTAAAGTGGTATGAAATAAAATCTGAGCGCTTTGATTTGTTGCTTTACAAGATTCAGCGCTATATAAATTCCATACATTATTATTATTATTATAGCAAAGTGCCAACTGGTGATAAAAATGCTAGCCTACCACAGGGAGAGGGAGGGGCAGGTAACCTTCCTTATACAGGCAGATGATGACTCACATACTCTATCTACTACTACTACAACTACTACCGCAGTCTTCCTTCCCCCTGGGTGGACTTTAACCCCCCCCCAAAAAAAAACCAACCCTACCCCAGTCCTGCAGTGGTGGCTGGCTTCATGTAGGAGGCTACCCGTGTATCTGGCCACCTGGTTGAGTGGAGCGCGCGCTCTCTCACCTGGAAGTGCACACACACGCTCAGGTAGGCAGAGTGATAGAGAGATGGCATGGCGTCTGAACACTACAGTACGCTACACTACACTACGCTACACTACTCTACAGTACGCTACACTACTCTACAGTACGCTACACTACTCTACAGTACACTACACTACTCTACAGTACACTACACTGCAGGGGCCAGCCAACTGATAGAATCCTCCTCCGCCCACAGTCTTGCTCCCCTCTCTCCCCCCTCTCTCCTCCCTCCCTACTCCCTCCACCACCACCACCACCCCCCTCCCCCTACCCCCCTCCCCCTACCCCCCTCCCCCTTCCATTCCCGCTGTTCCCCCAAATGACCACTTCTGTTTTCTGTCTGGTGGAAAGAAAACCATTACAGAAGGGAACTTGCGAAATGTATCATGTACAGGTTGTGTGTTGTGTTGGGTTGTGTTGTGTTGTGTTGTGTTGTGTTGTTTGTGTGCCGTTCCTCTTTTTGTTTTTGTTTAAGTCGCTGTGACGATGACCCCTTACCCACCCCCACCTCTCTCTCCTCTTTCTTCTTTCTTTCCCTCTCTCTCTCTCTTCTCTTCTCTTCTCTCTCTCTCTCTCTCTCTCTCTCTTCTCTTCTCTTCTTCTCTTCTCTTCTCTTCTCTTCTCTTCTCTTCTCTCTCTCTCTCTCTCTCTCTCTCTTCTCTTCTCTTCTCTTCTCTTCTCTTCTCTCTCTTCTCTTCTCTTCCTCTTCCCTTCTCTTCCCTTCCCTCTGTAAAAAAAAAGGGTTTAGTTGTTGTTTTCCACACTGGGACAGGGACAGTTGCCTGTTGTCAGTGTGTCCCTGTGTTGTGTGCTAGGCCTAACTGGCAGGGTGGTTAGTGGCCAGCCCAGCTGCACACACAATGCTTCCTTCCTTCCTTCCACTACTGCTGTTGTAAATCAGCGGGTCATCACCAGGGGACTAGGCCATCCATCCATCCATCCATCCATCCATTCATCCATCCATCCATCCATCCTACTTGAAGTGTCCATTCCTTCCCCTGACTGACACCTTGTCAGTGGACCCCTTGTCTGATGGGGGGTCATCCTAGCCTCCCTCCCTACCTTTATCTGGCCCTGGCCCTGTTGGCCAGGTGATAAATGACCACAGGCTGGTCAGCTGTGAGGGTCCACTGAGTGGTCACCTACACCTGCACCTGACTTAGTGACTGGCTGAGTGAGAGAGTGAGAGAGTGTCCACACCAACACTGGTGTCCAGCTTTTTTAATGGTCCAGGTCTGTTTTTGTTTGCTGTGCTGGTGTGTATTGTGGTGGGGGTGTGTGTGTTTTGTTTTTGTGTGTGTGGGGTCGTGTGTGTGTGTGTGTGTGTGTGGTATACGTGTGTGTGTGTGTGTGTGTTGTGGGGTGTTGCGTGCGTGCGTGCGTGCGTGCTGTGTGTGTGTGTGTGTGTGTGTGTGTGTGTGTGTGTGTGTGTTGTATGTGGAACCCCTGTCCTCTGACAGCTTGATTGCTATGCTAAGAACATTCTTCCCAACACTTCTCGCTGTGAAAACTGGCAGGTTAATTACAGATGGTTATCGTTTCGGGCACATGTCCGTTTGTAGTATTGTGTTGTTTACAAGTGACCGCGATCGATCGCAAGAATTCTTTTCCTTAAATAATGGGCAAGGCTAGTAAGTGTATACATGTAAGTGTTTTTGACTCGCGCATTATCTTCTGGTACGGACACTTTTGATATCAACTTACCTTAGTCATCCATGAATACAAGCGAGATTTTGAGGTTACCCTGATGGGAGAATCTGCATTATTATTGAGCACTTGGGTTTGGCTGAGTAGACTGAGGCTTGTTAAGAATAGAAGAACTACATCCTGCTCAGGCGACTTCCTCCCTATCATGTCGTTAACCTCAACGTTTGGATGGAATAGCACACAGCAGTGTGATCCGCCAAAACGTGGCAGGAGCGCAGTGTTGACTCTGCTTCATTTGCTCTGCTGATGAACAACCCCAGTGTCCACAAGGAGCCTAGCCCCCCTAGCCTACCAGGAACTTTTTCAAAGTCAGACACAGACAATGGTCACCATTGGGATGCAGACCATGACAGACACAAGAGGTCCATTTGTGTTAAGCAGACGACCAATATGTCTGCCATTGTTGCAACTTCCGCCACACAAAAGAACGCGGAGAGGCTGGCAGCCCGGCCCTTTATTACTGTTGGTATTACCTCCGGCAGTACGTCTTCAGTGGGGCTGAATAGACTGCTCCAGGTTTTGCGGTCCCCAAGACAAACAACAGCGAAGTCTATTAATTTTCGCTGAGGTAGGTAGGTAGGTGGGCAGCCTAGACAAGCCAAGCCATGACTGGTGCAGGGCTGGGGTTGGTTCTGGTGCCCCCAGCAGCAGTGGGCCTCAAAGTGGCCAGCAGTGGAGGCAGGCAGGCAGGCAGGCAGACAGGCAGGCACTCTCTCTCTCTCTCCCTCAGCTACTGCTGGGGATGGAAGGAAGGTATTTCATGTGCAAATTGGAGTCTGCCCGCCCAGCTCTCCCGGGGCTTGTTTGCCTATTTCCCAAAGCTCAGGGGTCGCGCAGCTTAAGGGGAGAAATTTAATTTCCTTTTGAAGCTAATGTCGTTTAAGAACCCGCCATGGAATTGAAAGCGCAGGCCAATGAAATGAAAACTGTCCAGGGGGAAGAGTTATCTGATCCTGGTGGGGTTGTCTTGAGTTAGTGTAGTCCCCGCCTTCTGTGTTTACAATGGATATCAGAGTCTGGTGTGTTTTTTTAAAGACAGCAGATTCAGTATTTAATTGTTTGATATAAATTATACGGAGGACGTCATTGTTTCCACTGCTAGATTTGTTTGGCTGGTTGTTGATCAAAGGCATTGTAAGTCTTATGATTTTGACCTTACTTCAACCATACCAAGTATTGCACAGCTTCAAAAAAGTGGGAAACCATAACTTAGATATTGTTTCTTAACTTTATCGGAATGTCGAGAGCCGAGGTGATAAGGGGATAGCAGTGCAGAGGAAAGGCAGTATTGAAACCCGATGCAGGGATCCCAAAGCCTGCACTTGTCTATCGCTGTGCAACTGCCTGTCACCGGGGATTAACCAACCTGCAGATCGAGTAGTCAGTCCCTCCGCTAACTTCTTGCCATAACATTCTCGCCAACTTTGTAGTTCTTTTCAGTCTTTGTTCAGCTTTGTTGGTCACCTGCTTTCACACACACACACACTGTGACACACACACACACGCACACACAATACACACACACAAAAAACACACAAACCACACACACAGTTAACAACTACACGTAGTCTTTTCCCACGGGACCACTCCAAATCGGTAGTAAGGACAAACCACATAAATACCGCAGCGAATTCTACAATCCCCACAGTGAATGTCAGCCTGGGGAAATAATAGCCAATCGTAAATCGTTTTTATTTCCGTGGTGAACCTTATAGCCAATCAGGTGCATTTACGTCATCCGAATGGGGGGGGGGGGGAGGGGGGGCGGGGGAGGGGGGGGGGGGGGGGGGGGGGGGGGGGGGGGGGGGGGGGGGGACTGGCGCGGGCAATTAGGAAGCAGTGGGGATTTAAGGATCACACTAAATTGTGTCATCGACCAAAGTGCTCACGCCTGGCAAAGCCAGTCTCGGCTGCTGCGCCCCCCTCTTTTTGCGCAAGAGAAACTGATATTGTTTTCAAGCGCTTAGACACACACACACACACACACACAAAGTAGAGAAGAAATAAACTAAATAAAAGGGAAATTGGTTTGTTGTGTGCAAACTGCGCATGTTGGTAAGGTTGCTGTGTTTTTGGATAACGGTTTTAGTTTTACGAACTCGTTGATGCTGTGCTGGGAAGAGAGGGTTATCAGGACACTCATCTGTCTATCATTAGAATTATGTAAGGAATGTTTTGTGCTTTTCTGGCGGTATACAAAAAAAGGTGGTTTTGATAAACGAGGTGGTACTTAAATTCCATTGGTGTATTAATAAATTTAGGATTTGCAAAAGTTTCACATCTCTCTCTTACCCATTCTCTGTGCGTGTCTCTCTCTCTCTCTCTCTCTCTCTCTCTCTCTCTCCTCTCTCTCTCTCTCTCTCTCTCTCTCTCTCCCTCCATCCATCCTCTCTCTCTCTCTTCTATCTCTCTCTCTCCCTCCTCTCTCTCTCCTCTCTCTCTTCTCTCTCTCTCCCCTTCTCTCTCTACCCCCCCCCTCTCTCTCTTCTCTCTCTCTCTCTCTCACTCTTTTGTGTCAAAGATGGTTTAAAAAAAGGGAAGGGGATGGAGAGAAAACCTTCACCTCCTTCAGTGGTATGCCTGTCACTGTTTCTGTCACTAACCTGCCCAGGTAGATAGATAGATTCTATGTCTGTTGGCCCCTAGACACAACACTAACTCAGTAACTGCTGGAAGCGGGTGTGACACAACAGCACAAAGCAACCTGTGGTGGGCAGAGCTGACAGGTGGAAGGAAAAGTCATATCGACTTTTGGACTGTTTTGATCAGTTGTTGGAACTGGAAGTGTGGCCTTTAGTCGTCCTTGTCATTCTGCCACTCTCTGCCCTTCTTTCCTTCCTTCC
>CM054147.1:30982135-30984635 GCA_028751875.1 Rapana venosa | reverse complement strand
ATGAAGGGAATGACAATGAACAGCAGGACATCACGCACAAAAATACAGCAACGTACAAACACACGTACACATGTACACACCATGATCCGACAGGATAGCCTAGTGGTTAACACATTGCGCTCGCAATCTGACGACCCAGGGCTTCTATTCCCGTTCAAGGGGTAATTTCCCCTGGAGTTAACATCAGGCAGACTCACATCACTCCCAAAAGTCTTCGGATATCTGCACACACGCTAAATCCTGTTCCAGCTTTAACTAAAGAGATAGGCCATTATGTCCGGTTGGACAGACACAAAATGACAAAACAAGCAATTCACATGGGAACTGGTATGTAAAAAGAAAAATAAGGAAAAAAAGCGCACGAGTGCCTTATTCCATTACCTCGAAATAAAAGACTAAAATAAATAAAAATAAATAAATCACTCTCAATTTCTCACTTTCTCACCTTTCTCTCTCTCTCTCTCTCTCTCTCTCTCTCTCTCTCTCTCTCTCTCTCTCTCTCCTCTCCTCTCTCTCTCTCCCCTCACCACACACACACACACACACACACACACACACAAACACACACACACACACACACACTGGGAGAAAGGGAGGGAGGGACAGCAGTGAGCCTAGCGGGTTGCCTGGCCAACCAGTAGTAGGTGAGAAGGCTTCTCACCTGTCAAGATGGTCAGGGTGATTAGGGTGTGTGTGGTCAGTTAGGTCTCTTCTGAAGAAACTGATACCACCTCCTGAAGGAATGGAAGGGTGGATGGCTGGGTGGCTGGGTGGATAGGCGTGTGGCTGGCAGGTAAGGGTGTCAGTTTTGGAGCACCCTGAATAAAGCGAAACTCCAATTGGCCCGCCCCTCTCCTGAGAGCAGTAGGTTTAAGTCAGCACTATCACACAGCAAGAATCCCCAAGGGAGGATCGGAATTTCTCTCTTCAACCTTCTTTGTTCGTGCTGTCCAGTCCCTTTGGAATACTCAGTCTTTCAACTTTTGTCCACGCTGTCTATAACGAAACCCTGAAGGATCATAATTGTTTTGTTTGATGTCAAGCAGAAAGGCAAGAGACAGAGAGAGAGAGAGAGAGAGAGAGAGAGGGGGGGGGGGGGGTATTATACAGGAAAGAGTTTCAAGAAAAAGACGAAGAAGAAGAAGAGGAACAAGAACAAGAAAGTAAACATCTTTAGTAATAGAATCATCTGAGAGAATTAACAAAACAAAACCCAAAAATCTCTAAGTTGAGAAAGGCTGAATATATATACACAGTTTTCTCTTAAAATGAAGAAAGTAATAATGGGATTTGAATTTCAAAACATGTTGAATTTCAAAACAAAGCATAAAAATAACAAACAGATGATTTGAGCTCTTGAAATCGACTTTCTTACCAGCCGTTAGACTTTTTTTTTCTTTATTAATCGAAGATCTGCGACCAGCTGGCTTAACAAAAAAACAAAAAAACCCACAAAAAACCAAGTCAGTAGCGATTTCTACCAAAAATACTTCCTTACACACTCATCAGTCTCTTTTCCTCAACAAGCGATCTGTACCTCTACTACTAAACTACTAGCTGACCAAAGTGAATGGGCCTCAGGTGTTGAAAAGAGCCCAGCAGGCTGGTCACTCAGTCAAGTCAGTCTTTGCTGGGCGATTGCGCCATCCTCCTCCCTCCTCTCCACTAGTCTGTTGTCTGTGACAAGCAACAATGGCCTGTGGTTGGCTGGTACCTACCATTCTTTGCTTAGAACCCTGGACCCAATAGTTTCCTAGTCTATGTAGCTAGGGTCTAGCCCTGCTTTCTATCTATCTAACAAGTCCTTTTGGGACTGCTGTCAGTGAGGCTGTTCAGAGGTGTGAGATGGGGTGGTGTGTGGTGGGGGTAGGCCTATATAGGAGGTTTTTGGGGGGTTAGGGGGGGGGGGGGGGGTGGATTGGGGGGGGGGGGGGGATTAGTGATGGTGGTGGGTGGGAGGTGTTGGGGGAAGGGGTGTGTGTGGATGTTGTGTTGATTTGTTTATGAGGGAAAAGGGGGGGGGTGGGATGGGGGTTGGGGGGGGGGGGGGGGGGGGGGGGGGGGGGGGGGGAGGGGAGAGAGAGCGAGTGAGTGTGTGTGTGTGGGTTTTTGTGTGTGTGATTGGTAGAGAAAAAAAAAATTAGAGAGAGAGAGAATGTGTATGTGGGGTTTTTTATTTGCAATACAACAAGTGCATTTTAAAGGACGAGCGCGTTTGGCGCGCGTGTTTTTGTCAAAGTCAAAGCAAAGTCAAACTTTTATTTTCAGATGGTACATTGAATAAGCAGTGCATTTGTTTTTTTTTGTATATGTGTGTGTGTGTTTGTGTGTGTAGGAGGAAAGGGAAAGGGAAGGTGGAAGGGGGTATGGGTGTGTAGGGTGGTGGGTAGGTGACAGTAGGATGTGTGTGGTGGGGGGGGGGGGGGGGGGGGGGGTGGAGAGAAGAAAAGAGGGACTGACTGATGAACCCATTTATATTCAGTGGAAAAAGGGAAAGGGT
>CM054147.1:30975039-30977539 GCA_028751875.1 Rapana venosa | reverse complement strand
GGGGGGTGTTTGTTTTGTTTTGCTGTGACTGTGTTTAAGCTTCTGGATTTGTTACCTTGCTGTCCTTCCAGCATCCCCCCAAACTCCGTTTCTGGCTTCCATAATTTCTAGTTGTTTGTATGCATTTCTGTCTGTCTGTCTGCCTCTCTCGCTTTCTCTGTCTCTCTCCCCCTCCCCTCTACCCCCCCCCCCCCCTCTCTCTCTCTCTCTCTCTCTCTCTCTCTCTCTCTCTCTCTCTCTTTCTCTCTCTCTCTCTGTCTGTCACACTCTTTCTCGTCGTCTTTTTCCATATATGAATTGCTGTCCAATTTCCAAAACAGCAGCTGCCTCCTCTGCTGTTTTGGAGGTCATCGTCGAAAACGACGGACTAACATATGCATGTGCAAATTACATATAAGTGATCCTACCAGACCAGCAATCTGTATGTAGTCCTGAACCACTTCATGTAAATGGACGAATCCAGCTGTAAAACAGAACCGAAGTTGATTCTTGGTTTTCTCTGCAGGACTGGCACCGCTGTACTGCGGCTCTAGAGACTGTATGTTAGCGTCAGGTGAGGGCTGCCGCACAACCCCAGAGGCATCACTCACCACAGAAAGCAGAGGATTTCCCAAATGTGCCGTTATCACGACTGACCGACTTCCAAATCAGTATCCACGAAAGAAAAAAGAAAACAAACACCCGGGTTTCCCGTTTCACTTCCATCCCTGACCAACAGTCTACACTTCAAAACAGCCTCACCAAACTTCTCCCCCATGTTAAACCTCTGCCCACCACACTTCGCCCCTCCCCCCCCCCCCCCCCCCCCCCCATCCCGCAGATTTGATGAACTAGACAAGAGTGCATAATTGTGGGTGACCCCCCAGGATGTTAAACTGGGAAACGCCCAACATCCAGTGACCAAGAGGTCATCATGGCCTTCACCAGCAGATTTTGTGTGTGTCTGTCTTTCTGTCTGGAACAAAGACTGTGTTTCGTTCAGTCTTGTCCATGTCACTCGGAACGAAGACTTGTATTTCGTTTAGTCTATTTATTTATCTATTTATTTATTATACCCCTTTAAGTCTGCGTGAAATTCGGGCTGCTGTCCCCGGGGAGTCTCTCTAATCCATAGGATCACTCTCTTTCTGCAGGTCCTGATCGTCTTTCTCTTCACCCCAGCCAGCTCATTGCCCGTCATGGGCCCCTTGTCAGAGCTGAGGGGTAGAGAGAGAGCAGAGGGGTAGAGAGAGAGCAGAGGTGTAGAGAGAGAGCAGAGGGGTAGAGAGCAGAGGGGTAGAGAGAGCAGAGGGGTAGAGAGAGCAGAGGGTGTGTGTGTGTTGAGCAGTGATTAGGGAGGATACAGTCGTGTACAGGGAGGAGCAGGGCCATGGCATGGGCTGTGTGAGGGGGGATTAGGGTCAGCAGTTTATCAATGGACAGACAGCAGACGGCCCCTGCCCTGTCCTGCCCTGCCCTGCCCTGCCCTGCCCCCTTTATCGCTCCCACAGGGTCAGGGCTGTCAATGGCGCTGTCAGCACAGCACAGCACATGGGGATGGCTGGTTGGCCTCCTAAGCTGCTCACAGCTCCGTCCCTCCCTTCCTTCCATCTTTCTTTCTCATCAGCTTGCGTCACTGACGTTTTCGGCCCTCCGACATCTACCCTTAACTTGCATGCGAACGAGTGCACACGTGCACACCCTAAACCAACACCCCCCCTCCCCCCCTCCCCATTGAATGCTACTGATAGAGCTAGCTGTGTAGTAGTATCGCAGTCCCCGTAAGCTTGAATTCAATCAGTTCATTTTATGTACAAGTTTGAAACGGCTCTGGTGGTGGACTTGTCCAAATTGTACATGCTCATTCATTCTTTTAACCAAAAAAAAAGGGGTGCCCCTTCTTCAATGAATGCTACACGTTCCCTTACCAGTGAGTTTAATCAACTGTTTTTTTTCTTTTGGCTGTAGTAAAGAAACTTTTACAAAGAAAAATGTCTTCCTCGAAAAACAAAATCACCCCCAAAACAAACAGAAAAAGCACTCTGAAAGGAACGGAGCCCACCCATTCTGGTAAGCTGAACATGTAGGCGTCGCCTCCCAACATCATCATCAGTCTTTCAGAGACCAGCACTGTGGTGGTGGCATGCTAAGCTAAGGTTCAACCTGACTCCGCTGCGGGCCATGCTAGCTAGGCCTAACAAAACATAACACAACATACATAGATAGCACTGCACTAGGCCTAGCTCTCAATCAACCCCTTTTTCTTTTCTGGCAGCAAGCAGCCAAAAGCTCTCTCTCTCTCTCTCTCTCTCTCTCTCTCTCTCTTACTCTCTCTCTCTCTCTCTCTCTCTCTCTCTCTCTCTCTCTCCTCCTGGCTGTCGTGTCGTGTCCGCCACTGACGATGTAGGAGAGCGGAGAGATCGTCGTCGGAGGGAGCGAGGGGTAGAGAGGAGAGGAGAGGAGAGGTGTCGGGAGGTGCGGTGTCGGCGCCGTCGATAGCGAAAGTGAAGCGGCAGGGCAG
>CM054147.1:30967539-30970039 GCA_028751875.1 Rapana venosa | reverse complement strand
TGATTGGAAGGCAAGTCTGGCCAAGGCTAGCTGGCCCCTTTGAGCACATATTATTGTCAGCCCCCTATCCGGCAAGAGTGGAGTGATACAGGTGAGGGTGTAGTATAGGTCCCCCCTGCTGTTTTCTTGACTATCCCCTGTGTGCATCATTGGTAGAGGCAGCCCTTCACCTTCACCTACCCCGTCCGTAGTAGTCCCTTGGACCGTGGGGGCACCACTGAAGATTTTGCAACCAGCTTCCTCCACTCCCTCGCGGTCCTCTGTTGCTTGCTTTCCGTAGCAAATCGTTCCATCCACTCATGGCCAGTCCACTCTCTGATGTTGTCTTTCCATCGTTTTCTCTGTCTGCTCCTTCCAATTGGAGGTCGTCTAGTCTGCCCAGCAAGGGTGGAGTGGGGGATGGGGGGTGGGGGTGGACACAGGGTGAGGGTGTGGTGTAGTGTGGTGTGGTGTGGTGTGTGGTGTAGTGTGGTGTGGTGTGGTGTAGTGTGGTGTGTGTAGTGTGGTGTGGTGTGTGTGTGTGGTGGTGGTGTAGTGTGGTTTGGTGTGGTGTAGTGTGGTGTGGTGTGGTGTGGTGTAGTGTGGTGTAGTGTGTGTGGGGTGTAGTGTGGTGTAGTGTGGTGTGGTAGTGGGTGTAGTGTGTGTGTGGTGAAGTGTGAGTGTGGTGTAGTGTGGTGTAGTGTAGTGTGGTGTGGTGTGGTGTGGTGTATGTAGTGTAGTGTGTGTAGTGTGGTGTAGTGTAGTGCAGTGCGGTGTGGTGTGTGTGGTGGTGGTGTAGTGTGGTGTGGTGTAGTGTGGTGTAGTGTAGTGAAGTGTATTGTAGTGTGTTGTGGTGTAGTGAGGTGTAGTGTAGTGTGGTCTGGTGTAGTGTGGTCTGGTGTAGTGTAGTATAATGTAGTGTAGTGAAGTGTACTGTAGTGTGGTGTCCCTTGTGTTTCGTGACTGTCTGTCGTGTGCATCAGGACCCACTCTCACGCTGGCAGATCCATCCCCTGGCCAAGAGCTTTGTCGTGTCCACAAAATAAAAACTAACGGTGGTGTTGCTGATTGAGGCCTTTCTTTTTCTTACTGCAGTCTTGTGTGTCTTCAGATTTGTTGTTATCTGTGGTTTTGTGTGTCTTGTGGGTGTCCTATCAGTCGCATATTGCACATGCATGCAACTTTGCAAGTGTGTATTATGTGTGCATGAGTGTGTGTGTGTGCACATACACACATGGGCGTGTGTGTGGGATTAAATCACATACAAACTCTCTGTCTGTCTGTCTGTCTGTCTGTCTGTTCTTCTCTCTCTCTCTCTCTCTCTCTCTCTCTCTCTCTCTCTCTCTCTTTGTGTTTCGAATGGGCATCTTGCTTATCACAATAAACCTTTGTCATTGTCATTGTCTCTTTGTGTTTCTCTGTGTTTGTTGAAATCATGTGTTTCAACCATCTCATCTTATTATTATGTGCTTATTACTTTCTCTGGCCGTGTAGTGCTAGGGTTGTCTCATTGTCCCTACTTGCCATTTCTCTGTCAAATTCGCAAACTGGGCTTGTGTGTGTGTTAATTACGAACCATCATAGATTGATCACAACAACCTGTTGAGTGTAGATCTATGATTTTCACACATATCCAGATTTTTGGGGTAAAAAGCAGAAAAATAAACTTTCAATGTTCAGCCATTCGTTACTCGTTGGCAATAAAAATGTTTTTGCTGGTGGAAAAGTGGCCCCAGTAACAACTTCTGCTTTTTTCTCCCCTGCCGAGATGTACAGAAGGAGATGAAAGCAGGGGAGGGGGGGTTGGGGGGGTGGGGGGGGGGGGGGGGGGGGGGGGGGGGGGGGGGGGTGGGAGGGACACACACAAGTGAAATCCGACATATCTCACAAGAAACTTGTTGGTAATGGGGGCTCCTAGAGCTGCTTCTAGCTCTCACGACTCTCAATGATTTTACGATCCTGCTTTATGGAGTCGTTACTCTCTCTCTCTCTCTCTCTCTCTCTCTCTCTCTCTTCTTCCTCTTCTCTTTCTCTCTGTGCTTCCTCTAAGCATGCGTGCGTGTGTGTGTGTGTTTTCGCCTCCTCCCTCCCCTCCTCCTTCCTCTTTCCTGTCTCCCCCCTTCCCCCTCTCTCTCTCTCTTTCACTCTCTGTCTCTCTTCACCTTCGTTTGTATCACTTCAGTGAGTGGGAGGCAGATCCGGCGGGGCAATCTCAGCGAAGGTCATTATTTTCGTGCGCGTGCTTCAACTTTGCTAAGGCTTGATTCAGGCAGCGTTGGGGCGCTTTGGAGACGAGGCAAGGCAAGGCGAAGCAAGGCAAGGCAAGGCAAGGCAGGCTGCAGGGCCATTTGGGAGTTCAATCAGGCGACACTCCCCGAAGCCATTGGGAGGAGAGACTTGTCTCTTTGCGCTTCACCCCCCCCCCCCCCTCCTCCCCTCATCCCTCCCCTCCCTGTAGTAGTATGGATGAGAGGAGCGAGCAACAGCCTGTTAGTACAAGGCGGCCGGCGTGGTGTGGAAC
>CM054147.1:30945039-30960039 GCA_028751875.1 Rapana venosa | reverse complement strand
TATATATTATATAAATATATATATATATATATATATATATATAGATATATATATATTAGAGGAGAGGATATAAATAAATATATATAATATATAATGTGTGGTGTGTGTGAAGAGAGCGACATTTTTGTGCGTTAGTAGTTTTAGTGTAGATATGATTTTTTTTATTGTTTTTTTTGGGGGGGGGGTGTTGGGTGTATCAGGGAGGGGTGAAGAAGTGTTAAACGTTTACAGAAATATGACGAAGATACAGAGAGATAGAGAGAGAGAGAGAGTGTTTGGTGTGGTTTGTGTTTTGTGTGTGTGTGTTGGGAACTCGCAATGATAACAAAAAATGCGGACAAATGTTTACAACCGTGATTTTAAAATGAATTGTTTGTGTGTTGTGTGTGTGTGTGTTTGTGTGTGTGTGTGGTGTGGGTGGTGGTGTGTGTGTGTGGTGTGTTAGAGAAGAGAGTAGAGAGAGAGAGCGGAGCGCACGTGGGGTACATGTTGTTGGGAACATGCCAGTAATACTATATTCTGCGGTCAAGACGGGGTTTTTTTCTACATTAGAAGAGAAGCTTTTCAATGAGTAGATCTATGGTCCTGTTCCATTTGCTTTGAAATGTGAGACAGGGTTTTTGCTTTGTAACAAGAAAAGAGGAGAGGAAAAAATGGCTTCACTTTCTTCCTTTTCAGTTCTTCTCCTTCTTATTCTTCTTCTTTTCTATTATTTCTCCTTCTTCTTCTACTCTTCTACTTCTTCTTCTATATCTTCTTCTACTTCTTCTTCTTCTTCTTCTTCTTCTTCTTTTAGTTCTTCTTCTACTTCTTCTTCTTCTTCTTCTTCTTCTAGTTCTTCTTCTACTTCTTCTTCTTCTTCCCTTCTTCTTCTTCTTCTTCTTTTCTTCTACTTCTTCTTCTTTCTTCTTCTTCTTCTTCTTCTTCTTTTGTTCTTCTTCTACTTCTTCTTCTTTTTTCTTCTAGTTCTTCTTCTACTTCTTCTTCTTCTTCTCTTCTTCTTCTTCTTTCTCTTCTTCTTTCTTCTTCTTCTTCTAGTTCTTCTTCTTCTTCTTCTTCTTCTTCTAGTTCTTCTTCTACTTCTTCTTTCTTCTCTAAGTTCTTCTTCTACTTTCTTCTTCTTCTTCTTCTACTTCTTCTTCTCTCTTCTTCTTCTTCTTCTTCTTCTTCTTCTTCTTCTTCTTCTTCTTCTTCACTTCTTCTTCTTCTACTTTTTCTTCTTCTACTTCTTCTTTTTTTCTTCTAGTTTCTTCTTCTTCTTCTTCTTCTTCTTCTTCTTCTAGTTTCTTCTTCTTCTTCTCTTCTTCTTCTTCTTCTAGTTCTTCTTCTTCTTCGCAATTCTTCTTCTAGTTCTTCTTTTCCTTACTTCTCTATTTCTTTTTCGTTATATTTTCTGTCGTCCTTTTGTTGTTCCTCTTGTCGTGATCTGGCAGAAGTTTCTAAGCATTCTCTACCACGTGGTGAGCAATGCCCGCTCTTTGAGCAGCAACAACAAGAACTCTTGCTTACCGTTTCCTCCATATCTGAATGCAGACTTTTGTTGTCGATGATTTCTAGAGGGATAGCAGTTTGAATACACACCTATTTCAAGTATTTGACAGCGATCGATTACAGTGTGATTTATGGGTGAAAGGGGATGAAATATCCTCTTTTTTGTTTGTTGATATATAAGAAGTTTGTGAAAAGTGGGTTTTGAGTGCCGCTATTGCATGTTAGAATAGCGTTAGTTTGTTTGCCTAGAAGCAAATGGGTAGACGTACTACGACAGACACGAAGAGAGAGAGAGAGGGGGGGGGGGGTGGGGGGGGGGGGGGGGGGGGGGGGGGGGGGGGGGGGGGGGGGGGGGGGGGGGGTGGGGGGGGGGGGGGGGGGGAGGGGGGGGGGGGGGGGGGGGGGGGGGGGGGGGGGGGGGGGTGTGTGTGGTGTGGTGGGCTGTCTGTTGGTTGGGTTGGGGAGAGAGGAGAGAGAGAGGAGAGGAGGAGAGAGAGAGTGGGGTGGGGTGGAGAGGAGGAGTGGTTTGAGGCGAGTGAAGAAGAATGATGAAGTATGCCACCAGTTGGAGGTCTGTAGGTTGTATGTAAGTGAGGGTCAGAGAACAACACGACACCACACTCACTACACCACACAGTCGTGGGACACGAGCTGGAGCGTTGTCGTACGGAAGGTGAAAGAAAGTAGGTTGTGCACGCTTTTGTGTTCATTATTACAGAGGAGAGAGAGAAGGAGAGAGAGCGAAAGAAGAGAGAGAGAGAGAGAGAAGTGATAAGTTTATTACAAGGCCATTGCAGTAGAAGTAGGAGCAGATCTCTTTGAGAAACCCGGGAGAATCTCTATTCTTCATGGGCTGTTCCCGCCCATTTTACCCCTTTTTTTAAAATCCAAACCCCCAAAACTTTTCCCCTTTTTTTTTTCCCCCCCCCCCCAAACCCCCCCCCCCCCCCCCCCCCCCCCCCACTCCCACCCCCCCACCCCCCCCCCCCAAAAACCCCCCCCCAAACCCACGCCCCCCCCCCCCCCCACCCCCCCCCCCCCCCCCCCCCCCCCCCCCCCCCCCCCCCCCCCAAAAAAAAAAAAAAAAACCCCCCCTTTTTCCCCCCCCAAAACCCCCCAAAACCCCCCCCCCCCTTTTTTCCCCCCCCCTTTAAACCCCCAAATTTCCCCCCCCCCCCCCCCCCGGGTCCCCGTTTTTCCCCCCCCCCCCCCCCCCCCCCTTTTACCCCCCCCCCCCCCCCCCCCCCCCCCTTTTTTTTTTTTTCCCCCCCCCTTCCCCCCCCCCCCCCCCCCCCCCCCCCAAACCCCCCCCCCCCCCCCCCTTTTCCCCCCCCCCCCCCCCCCCCCCCCCCCCCAACCCCTCCCCCCCCCTCCCCCTCCTTCCCCCCCCCCCTTTCCCCCCCCCAACCGGGCCCCCCCCCCCCCCCCCCCCTTTCCCCCCCCCCCCCCCCCCCCCCCCCCCCCCTTTTCCCCCTTTTCCCCCCCTTTTTCCCCCTTTCCCCCCCCCCCCCCTTTTTTCCCCTTCCCCCCCCCCTTCTCACCCCCCCCTTCCCTCACCCCCCCCCCCCCCCTTTTCCCCCCCCCCCCCCCCCCCCCCCCCCCCCCCCCTTTTTTTCCCCCCCAAAAAACCCCAATTAAAAAAACCCCCCCCTTTTTCCCCCCCCCCCCCCCCCCCCCCCCAAAAAAAAACCCCCCCCCCCCCCCCCCCCCAAAAAAAAGGCCCCCCCCCCCCAAAAACCCCCCAACCCCTACCCCCCCCTTTTTTCCCCCCCAAAAGGGGGGAAACCCCCCCCCCCCCCGGGGGGGCTTTTTTTTTTTTTTTTAAAATTTTCCCCCCCCCCCCCCCCCCAAACCCCCCCCCCCCCCCCCCCCCCTTTTTTTTCCCCTTTTTTTTTTTTTAAAACCCCCCTTTTTTTTTTTGGGGGGGGGGGGTTTTTTTTTAAAAAAAAAAAAATTTGGGGCCCCCCGGGGGGGGGGGGGGTTTTTTTTTTTTTTTTCCCCCCCCCCCCAAAAAACCCCCCCCCCCCCCCCAAAAAAACCCGGGGGGAAAAAACCCCCCGGAAAGGGGGCCCCCCCCCCCCCCCCCCCCCCCCCCCCACCCCCAAAACCCCCCCCCCCCCCCCCCCTTTCCCCCACCCCCCCCCGGGGAAAAAAATCCCCCCCCTCCCCCCCCTTTTTTGGTTTTTTCCCTTTTTTTTTCCCCCTTTTAAAAAACCAAAAAAAACAAAAAAAAAAAAAAAAAAAAAAAAAAAAAAAAAAAAAAAAATTTTTTCCCCTTTTTTTTAAAAAAGTTTTAAAATTTTTTTTTTCCTTCCCCAAAAACCCCCCCCCCCCCCCCCCCCCCCCCCCCCCCCCCCCCCCCCCCCCCCCCCCCCCCCCCCCCCCCCCCCCCCTTTTTTTTGGGGGAAAAAAAAACCCAAAAAAAAAAAAACCCCCAAAAAAAAACCCCCGGGGGTTTTTTGGGTTTTTTTTTTTGGGGGTTTTT
Organism: Rapana venosa; assembly: GCA_028751875.1. NCBI lineage: Eukaryota > Metazoa > Mollusca > Gastropoda > Neogastropoda > Muricidae > Rapana > Rapana venosa. The sequence goes on along the minus strand of CM054147.1, from coordinate 30,956,063 downwards.
TTTGGTTTTTTTTTTGGGGGGTTTTTTTTTTTTTTTTTTTTGGGGGGAAAAATTTTTTTGGGGGGAAAGGGGGGAAAAAAGGGTTTTAAATTTTTGTTTTTAAAAAAAAAAAAATTGGGGGGGGGGGTTAAAACCCCAAAAAAAATTTTGGGGTTGGGGGGAGGGGGGGGGGAAAAAAAAAAAGGGTTTTTTTTAAGAGATGGGAGGAAAGGGATAGTAGGCCTAGTAGTATATTATTATAGAATGAAAGGGGGGTTGTTTACCCGGAGTCCTGGCTGCTAAATTTTTTATTTAAAAAGTGGAAAGAAAAGGTCTTTGGGGGGGGGGGGGGTAGGGGAGGAGGAGGAAGGGGGGGGGGGGGTTTTGGGGGGGAAGAAAGAGTTAGGAAAAGACGGTTCTTTTCGTGGTGACCAGTATAAAAATATAAAAAATTAAAAATTTTATATATATTGTTTTTATATAAAAAATTTTTATATTTAATATATATTTAGAGAGAGAAGATAATATATATATAAAATATATAATTTTTTTGTTTTTGTGGTTTGTTAAGAGAGGACAATTTTGTGCGTTTTTGTTTGTTTTAGTGTAGATTGATTTTTTTTTTTTTTATTTAGGGGGGGGGGGGGGGGGTGGGGTGTATCAGGGGGGGGGAGAAGTGTTAAAAGTTGAAGAAATATGACGAAAAACAAAAAGAGAAGGGAGAAGGGGGTGTGTGTGTTTTTGTGTGTTGGGGGAAATCGCCAAAGATAGACAAAAAATGCGGGGCAAAATTTTACAACCGTGATTTTTAAAAAGAATTAGTGTGGTGTGTGTGGTTTTTGTTGTGTGTGTGTGTGTTTTGTGTGTGTGTTTTGTGTGTTTTGTGTTAAGAGAGAGAGAAGAGAGGGAGGGCGCCTTTTGTAATTTTTTTGGGAACATGCCAGTAATACTAAATTCTGCGGTTTAAAACGGGTTTTTTTTTTTACATTAGAAAAAGAAGCTTTTCAAAGATAGAATTAAGGTTTCCCGTTTCCAAAATTTTCTTTGAAAAAAAGCCGGGTTTTTGCTTTTTAACAAGAAAAGAGGAAGGAAAAAATGGCTTCACTTTTTCCCCTTTTTAGTTCCTTCTTTCCCTTTTTCTTCTTCCCTTTTTTTTCCCCCTTATACCCTTCTTCTTCTTCTTTTTTTCTTCTTTTTCTTTTTATTCTTTTTCTTCTTCTTTCTTCTTTCTTCTTCTTTTTCTTTTAGTTTTTTCCCTTCCCACTTCTTTTTTTTTCTTTTCTAGTTTTTTCTTCTACTTTTTCTTCTTTCTTTTTTCTTTCTTCTTTTTTCTTCTTCTTCTTCCTTTTTCCCTTTTCTTTTTTTTCTTCTTCTTTTTATTTCTTCTTAACTTCTTTTTTCTTTTTTCTAGTCCCTTTTTCTACTTTTTTTCTTCTTTTCTTTTTTCCCTTTTTTTTTTCTTCTTCATCTTCTTTTTTCTTCTTCCTTTTCTTTTTCTTCTTCTACCCTTTTCTTCTTTTTAGTTTTTTTCCTTCTTTTTCTTCTTCTTCTTCTTTTTCTTCTTCTTTTCTTCTTTTCTTCTTCTTCCCTTTTTCTTTTTCTTTTAATTTTTTTTCTTCTTCTTTTTCTTCTTTAATTTCTTCCCTTTTTTTTCTAATTCTTCTTCTTTTTTTCTTTTCTTCTTCTTTTTCTTCAGTTTTTTCCTTTTTTCTTTTTCTTCCCTTTTTTCTTCTTCTTTTTCCAATTCTTTTTCTAGTTCTTCTTTTCCCTTTCTTCTCTATTTTCTTTTTTGTTATAATTTTTTTGTCGTCCCCTTTTTTTGTTTTTTCTTTTCGTGATTTTGGGGAGAATTTCTAAACATTCTCTACCCCTGGGGGAGCAAGCCCTTTTGACAGCAACAACAAGAACTTTTTGCTTACCCTTTCCTCCCCTATCTGAAAAAAGGGCTTTTTTTGTCGATGATTTCTTTGAAAGGGGGGAAAACTTTTAATACACACCCCATTTCAAGTATTTGAAAGCGATCCCATTAAGTGTGATTTGGGGAAAAAGGGGGTAAAAAAAACCTTTTTTTGTTTGTTGATATATAAGAAGTTTGTGAAAAAGGGGGGTTTTGAAATGCCGCAATTGCAAAGTTAAAAATAGGTTTTTTTTGTTTTTCCCAGGAACAAATGGGTAGGGCGAACTTTCACAGACACGAAGAGAGAGAAGGGGGGGGGGGGGGGGGGGGGGGGGGGGGGGGGGGGGGAGGGAGGGGGGGGGGGGGGGGGGGGGGGGGACGGACAAGGACCCGGTTTGTTTGTGTGTGGTCAAAATGGTTTTTAACGTCTTTGCCAAAATTGTAAAATTTTTGGGAGGGGGAGAAAAAAAGAGAGTGGAGAGGAGAGGGGGAGAGAGGGGAGAGAGGGGTGTGGGGGGGTGTGTGAGTTCGCGCCTTTTTTGTTTGTGTGTGTGAAGAGAGAGAGAGAGAGGAGAGGGGGAGAGATTAAAATTTTTAAAGGATGGAGGAAAAGGAATGATGGGGGTTATTAAAGGGAGGGTCAGGAAAAAAGAATTAATGAAGGTCAACCCAACAACAATTTTGAAGGAACCCCGGAAAAGACCACAAAACCCACCCCAACAAATTTTTTGGCTCGGGAACAAAGAGCTGGCACGTTTTTCGTACGCGAGGAGGCTGAAAGAAAGGGAAAAGGTTTTAGGTGTTTTATTCAAATTTAAAAGGAGAGAAGAGGAAAAGAGAGAGGGGAGAGAGGGGAGAGAGAGAGAAAACCGGAATTTTTATTCCAAAACCTTGGCCCTTGGGGGGCCTTTTTTACTTTTTCTCTGTCTGTTTTTTCCCTTTCCCCCCCCCACCCCCCTTCTCTCTCCCCCCTCTCTTCTCTCCTCTCTCTCCCCCCCCACCCTCTTCTCCCCCCCTTTCTCCCTCTCTCCGGTCTTCCCGTCTCTATTTCCTTTACCCCCCCCCCCCCCTCTTTATAAAATATATTTTTCTACCCCCCCTCCTCCTCTCTCTCTCCTTTTCTCCTCCTCTCTCTTCTCTCCCCCCCCCCCTCCCCTTTTCCCCTTTTTCCTTTTTTCCTTCTCTCCCCCCCCCCCTCTCTCTCTTTTTTTCTCCCCCTTCCCCTTTTTTCCCCCCCCCCCCCCCAACCCCCCTTCTTCTTCTTCCCCCCCTCTCTTTTCTTGCTCTCCTCTTTCCCCTCCCCCCCTTTCCCTCTCTCTTTCCCCCCCTCTCTCTCCTCTCCCTTCCCCCTCTCTTCTTCCCCCTTCTTCTCTCTCCCGCTCTTCTTTTCTCTCAACCCCCTTCTTTCTCTCTTTGCCCCTTCCCCTCCTCCCCTTCCCCCCAACCCCCCCCCCCCCCTCCCCCCCCCCCCCCCACACACACTCCTTTTCTTTGTGATGGCGCCAGTTTTTTGTTTTGGGGAAATCCAAAAAAAGGGTTTTTTGCGTGGGCAGGTTTTTGTAAAGTAGCCAGTTTAAAAGGATCCGCCTTTGTTGGGGTTTTGGAATCTCACCCCCCCATTCTTCTTTCCACCCCCCCCCCCCCCCCCCCCCCCCCCCCCCTTCCCCCCCTCCCCCCCCCATCCTTTTCCCGTTTTTGTCCCGGGCAACCCCGATAAGTTTAAAGCCGCCCGCTTAAACCCCTTTTGGGACAGCCAGCATTTTTTTTAAATTTTTTTTTGGGGGGATTAAAAAAAAAAACTATCCACTTCACGAGGGGCAAAGAATGTTTAAGTAGTGTGGTTTTCGAGTGATATATTAATAAATTTTTTTCAGGAATTTTTTTTTTTGGGGGGTTTTGGGGGGGCAAAACGGGGTGTTTACGTGCCTTAAAAGTGGGTTTTGGTTTTTGTCCTTTCATCAATTTGTCATGGGTTGTTTTTTTTATAATTTGGGTTTGGGTTTTTTGGGGTTTTGATGTGTGGGGGGGGGGGGGGGGGGGGGGGGGGGGTAAAATGTGGTTTAAAAAAAAAAATTTTTGTTACGTACCACAAAAACGGACTCAAATAATATTCCATTTTAAAAATTGGGGGGGGGAGAGAGAGGGGAAAAAGAGAAGAGAGAGAGAGAGAGAGGGGGAGAGGAGGAGAGAGATATCAAAAAAACAAAAGCGGACTCGAAAAAAATTTATCCCTTTCCCCCCTTCTTTCTCTTTTCCCCTGAAAACGCTGCCCGACACTGATATGGGTTTTTAAGGGGTCTTTCCATTTCCTTACAGTTGATTTTTATGTTAGGGACAAACGCCGGATCACTCTCTCTCTACTCTCTCTCTCTCTCTCTCTCTCTCTCTCTCCTCTCTCTCTCACACACACACACACACACACACACACACACACACACTTTGACCTTGGTACTCTTTTTATCCCCCCCCCCCCCCCCCCCTCACCTTGCTCTTTTCCGCAGGGTGATATTGACTAACACCTACGATGAACTATATAAGACGAACATGTGATTATTTTATTTTTTAATGTTCCTGTCCCTTGGTGCAGTTCTGGAAAAAAAAAATTTTTTTAAAGATATTAAGTCTTCCCATTTGTTAATGAAGTACGAGAAAGCATTGTTGAATTGCCGGGACCAAACGGGCAGGAAAGTTGGTAATTAAAAGTGGGAAGGAAAACAGCCCTATGCTTGCATACAGCTCGAAAGCAAATAAGGCTTTGTGCGCCTTTTCCAAAGACGTTTGAAGTTTGCACTCAGTTTAACTTTCACAGGGTCTAAGGAAGGAAGAATTGGGATGTTAGGGGAAGGGGGGTAGGGGGCCGGGAGTGGGGGGGGGGGTTGTTGATGTAAAAAATAAGAAGTAATGGGGGGGGGGGGGGGGGGAAATCAGAATATAGAAGAAAAAAAAAGTTAATGAAAACTGAAAAGGTCAAATTATGAAAACTGGAATGAATATTTAAGGGTACTTGGGTGATTGACTCTCTTAGACTGTTGATATGCTTGGTTTTTGAGCAAACTCATGGTGAAAGTGGATTATTCTGATAATAGTTATGTGCCCTTGCTCACTTATATCGTTCTTTTCACATTTTTATCAACTTTTTTTCTCTCTCTCAAACACAAGATTCTCTAATTTATGACGAAAATGTATTGATGGAAAAAACCCCAAAACCAGTTTGAATTCAATTACTTAATTAACTTAGTACAAATCTACATACGTACGTGTTTGCTTGATCGTGTATGTATTCGTATTGATGCATACATAAAAGCTGTGAACTGGAAAATCTCTGTGAGTCACCGGAGACTATAATATTTGTGTGTACATTTTTTTAGGTTTGCTTTGAACCTGGTAATTCTGAAGACTTCCTCTCCCTCGCCCCCCAGGAAACTCAGAATGTAATGTGTGTGCGTGCGGGACGTGCGTGTGGGTGTGTGTGTGTGTGTGTGCGTGCGTGGTGCTGTGCGTGCGTGTGTGTGTGTTGTGTGTGTTTGGGGTGTTGTGTATGTGTGTGGGGGTGTGTTTGTGTGTGTGGTGTGTGTGTTTTGCGTGCGTACGTGGTGTGTTCGTGTGTGCGTGCGTGCGTGTGTGTGTGGGGTGTATGTGTGTGGGTGTGTGCGTGCGTGCGTGCGTGTGTGTGTGTGGTGTGTTGTGTGTGTGTGTGTACGCAGCATTCAAGCCCTACCCTAGTTTGGGAAACGGACTTGGTAGCTTGAGTGTGCAGGTGTGTCAAAGTGTTATGAACCGAGTTGTTCTTTGTGGGGAACATTCAGACGGTTAGTACGTGTATTCTAATGATGACACTCCGTTTTGCCAAAAGCAAGCATCGGGACCACTTAATGCTTGGAGGGAACCAGCGCTTGTGTAGACCTTGTGTTTGAGTTTTGTGTTGCGGGGAGGGGGGTTGGTTGGTTGGTTGGTTGGTTGGTGGTTTTTTTTTTAGTGTTGGGTTGTGTGTGTGTGTGTGTGGGGGGGGGTGTCTTTGTTTTACTTATTTTGGTTTGGGGGGTGTTTTGGGGGGAGGTGGGGGGGGGGGGGGTGGTTTTTTGGCGGTTTTTTCTTTTTGTTTTTTTTTGTTTGTTTCTCTCTTTTTTAAAGGATTTCTAATGTATAGCTTTTTCCAAAGTTAATGTCTTGTTATCTTGTGAATGGGAATCGCTTAAAAACCAAAAGGGGAGGATCACTTCATGACCATCTCCCCATCTCCCTCAGACTTATCAGTGACAAACAAACACTGCCTCCGATCCTTCTATCCACCCCAACCCCCCCAACCCCCCCAAACCCCCACCCCCCATCCCACACCCCACCCCCCCCTACCCCAGATTTCATACTCTTTTAGAATCTCTGTCACAAAATTTATTTCATAAAAGTAGGAAGGTAAGGACTCAGGAGGGAGAGAGGGTGGGGGGTGGGGTGGGTAGGGGGGGGAGAGGGAGGGGGGGGGGGGGGTTTGGGAACACTAAGACGGGGAAAGGGAAGCAAGGCTGTGAGGGAGGCAAGTAACTACTGTTATGTCCCCCTCATGCCCCCCCCCCCTCCTTCCCCCCCCCCCCCTCCACCCACCCCCAACCCCCTCTCCCCGGGGGGGTGGGGGGGGGGGGGGGGGAGGGGAGTGGTGAGGGGTGTCTTCATTGGCCCGGGCCTGCCCCTTTGTATGCACACACCCCAAACCAGCCACCACCGCCCTAAGTTCATTTCATCTCCCAAACTTCATTCCCTCTCTTTCTCTCCTCTCTTCCCCTCTTCCTCTCCTCTCTCCCTCCCTTCTCCTCCATTTCCTTCCTACACTCCCTTCTCTGAATTTGAACTTGCAGGTTTTTGTTGTTGTTGTTTTGTCGTGTTGTGCCTGTCTGTTCTGTGTCTGTTTTTGTGTTTTGTCGTCTCTCTTCTCTGTGTGTCTCTGTCTCTGTCTGTCCCGTCTTTTGTCTGTTTCTCTTCTCTCCTTCTCTCTCTCTTCTCTCTCTCTCTCTCTCTCTCTCTCTTGTCTGTCCCTTTTTGTCTGTCCTTTCCCTTTCTATCTCTGTCCCTGCCTATGCTCTTCTTATCTCACCCCATCATCTCTGTCTCTGTCTGTCTGTATGTAGGTCTGTATGTATGTCTGTCTCTCTCTCTTCTGCTTCTTCTTCTTCCCTTCCTCTGCTTTCAAGCCGCTTTTCAGTGATGATTGAAAGTGACACAAGTGCAACGTGTGTGACGTGACATGAGGACAGGTCCCAGCCAATCTAGCCTAATATCTCAAGTCCCTTTCCCCTAGCCTACTACTAGCCCAGCCTACTACTAGGCCTACTACACTTAGCCCCACAGAGTTCCTCCTTTCCACTCCCTCTTCCCTTGGGGGGGGGGGTCCTACCCCCCCCCCCCCCCCCAGCCACCCACCACACTCACCTCCATCCTCTCTCTCTCTCTCTCTCACCAGTAGTGGGGGGCGCGTGCATGTCAATTACTAAAGGTGTTCCAATTAGGGGGTGGCGTTTAGCTGGCCACATTGGTGAAAGTAGGGCCAGAGAGAGTAGAGTAGAGTAGAGCACAGAGAGAGAGGGGGGGGGGGGGAGTGCAGGGCCAGTAATTGGCAGCCAGAGCCCCCCCCCCCCCCCTTGTGTATAGGGGAAAGAGAGAGTGATCTAAGAGAGGGGGGGGGGGGAAGGGAGAGAGAGAGAAAAGAGAGAAGGGAGAGAGAGAGGGAAGGGAGAGAGAGGGTGGAAAAGAGAGAGAGGGGGGAGGGGAGAGAGTGGAGGAGAGAGAGAGAGGGGGGGGGGGGGAGAGAGAGAGAGGGGGGGGGAGTTGTGTGCCTTGTCCTGCCTTGCCCTGCTTTGCTTTTTTTGCCCTTGCCCCCATACTACTACTGCTATAGCAGCTAACTTGCTGCTGCTGTTGCTGATGTTGCTGCTGCAGTTGCTGATGTTGCTGCTGTTGCTGCTGTTTTGCTTCTGTGTTGCTGCTTTGGCGCTGCTGGCGAGTGTTGCTGCTTGCTTGTTTGTTGCACAGCTGTTTGTTGCCATCAAGTTGAAGTGCACTCTGTTTCTTTGACTGTTTTGTTTTGTTTTGTTTTGTGCTGATTTTTGTAAAAAATGGTAATGATTATGGTGGTGCTTGTGGCATTCTCTCTCTCTCTCTTCTTTCTCTCTCTCTCTGTCTCCCTCTCTCTCTCTCTCTGTCTCCCCCTCTCTCTCTCCCCCCCCCTCCTCTCTCTCTCCCCCTCTCTCTCTCTCATATGCTTTTTTCTTCTTCCAAGCTCGCAATCATTCATAAGCTGGTGGATGTGTACATTCAAGACATTTGTACTCAGGGACACTGAAGCGATAAGTCTGAAGTGAGGAACATAATTATCCTCGTTTAAATGAGGGAACCCTAGAACGAGCCGCAATGGCTGGAAAATTGCCTGCACTGTAGTATACCATTACTATCCTCTCTCTCCTCTCCGTTTCTCTCTCTCTTCTCTATCTTCTCTCTCTCTCTCTCTCTCTCTCTCTCTCTCTCTCTCCTCTTCTCTCTCTCTCTCACACACACACACAAACACATACACAATCCTGCAGGTCGCGCTGTACATGTGCTAGAATCAGGAATTGATGTCATTTTACACACACACACACACACACACACACACACACACACACATATATATGGTTGTTTTTTTATATCGCTTTGACCAGCTATTTCAATAGGCCCAGCTCACTCGTGGAGTGGTTGGTTGGTTTTTTACCTTTTTCTTTTGTTTTTTTCTCTTGTGGGCCCTCGCTCTTCTTTTTGTTTTCTTCTTTCTCTTCCTCCTCCTCGTCATCCTCCTCTTCCTCTCATTTTCGTTTTCTTTTCTTTTTCTTCTTCCTCCTCCTGTCCTCATCATCATCATTTTTTTTTCTTCTCTTTTTTTCCTTCTTTTCCTTCTTCTTCGTCTTTTTCCTCCTTCTCTTTCTCGTCTTCTTCTTCCTCCTCCTCCTCTTTTTCTTCGTCTTCTTCCTCCTTCTCTTCTTCTTTGTCTTCTTCCTCCTCCTCTTCTTTCTCCTTCTTCTTCTTCTTCCTCCTCCTCTTCTTCTCCTTCTTCTTCCTCCTCCTCCTCTTCTTCTTCGTCTTCTTCCTCCACGGTCTCTTTTTCATTTCTTCTCTTTCTCCCACTCCTTTTTCTTGCTCTGCTTTCCTTCCTTCCTTCTTTCTTTCAACTTTAGTTTTCTTTCTTCTTTCTTTTCTCTAAAAACCTGCCACCCAACCTCTCTCCCTCCCTGTCCACCTCAAACCTGGCCTCAGACTCCGAAATGGCAGCAGGCAGAATGCAGTGGCTTTGACATGGAGATTGTCAATACAGCTTGCTGCTGCTGCTGCTGCTGCTGCTGCTGCTGTTTTCCGCAGCAGTCTTTTTTGGCACTGGGTCTGCGCGGATGGCTGGTTTGCATTAAACAGGATTGCTATTCATGACTAGAGCTTAGCTTATTTGTTCAGGGCGTTTTTTTGTTTGTTTGTTTTTCTCTCTCCCCCCCCCACCCCCCAAAAAACCCCCAACAACCCCAGAACTAAAAGCTTGTGGTTCTATCCATCTCTGTTTTATTCATATATACTCCATCCAACCTTCTTGCATTGAGAGTGTTTATTTCTAGCTTTAGATATATTTTAAAAATCTTTTTTTGTTTGTTTTTGTTTTGTAATGTATGCCCTTGTCAGCATTTATTTCAGAGTTGCATTTCTTTTTTTGGCCATTGACAAACGGAATTCCACTGATTCTATTCCAGTGGGTATTCATATCGTTATTTCTGAAAAATATTTCATAATGTGTGTTTATTTTGTTGTTCAAATTATACGCATTTCTGGTAGGGAGTTTGTTTTGTTTGTTTTTTTAACAATTATTTTTATGTATATATTATTTTCTATGGCGTTCGTAGTGTTGGAATGTATAAATATCCCAGTGCAAGTTGGGAACTTCTATGCAAAGAGCTTCAAAGATGTTTCGATGAAGCTTGTTGACATTGGCACGTCTCAGATAGTGAAATTTATTGTCTCAAGAAAATGTGGAATATTTTACATCCCAACGCGAGTTGAAAGCTGTGTTGTGCCAAGGAAGCGTGGAATTATATTGTCTTGAAGCAGAATGGCATTATTTTAATATATACTGTTCTGGGTCAGATTAGAATTTGTTATTGTCCCAGGACAGCTCTAAATCTGCGTAATCTGTGTTGTTCTAAGATAGTTTGGGATCTAAACTGTTCTCAAACAGTTTCGTCCTTAGACAGCTCGAAATGCGCTAAAGAAGACAGTTTGGAATCTTGTTTTGTACCACAGCTACACAGATATGTCCAGATAGTTTAGCACGTAAAACCTCTAGCTTGAAATCTGTGTTATTGCAGGACGTTTTCACTCTAGCTATGCAGACTTTCGTTTTGTGGTCGTAGCCATTAACATCATCATCATCACATTTCAGAACCAAGACCGATGTTCCGCGCCTTCGAAGCTTGCTTCTTGGTCCCCAAGACCCGGTCAGTAAGTTAGGATCTCACGTTTGTTGTACCATGAGGGTGGGATGGTGTACAGATTCCCTCCTCAGAGAAATTTTTAAAAAAAGAATAGGGGCGACTTGCTGGAATGCCAACACTGTGGTTAAGCTGGGTGACACAGAGAGTGTGAAGGCAGTGGGGACCTCACAGGGAGAAAGAGCAGGTGAAGGAAATGATGTAAGTGAGGACAGGAGAGGAGCAGAAAGATATGGGGTATGATCCTTTTCCTCTCCCCACCTGCCCTCCTGCCTGGCCTTCCCTCCCTCCCTCCATCCATCCATCCCTGTCTGCCTCTCGCCTTTAGTTCTGTATGCAAACCCTTAGGTGGTTCAGATGACTGTCAGTTTACTACTGTCTCTGTCTGTCTGTCTCTGTCTCTGTCTCTCTCTCTCTCTCTCTCTGTGTGTGTGTGTTGGGTGGTGGTGGCTTACAGTGGGGGAACAAAACTGAGAGAAAACAGTTAAGCGGGTGTGTAATATTTATGTTATTGCCTGTTTCGATTCAGGCTGAAAACAAATTAAGTGAGAAATCAGGGTTTCGAATAGGTTTGGCACTGAGAGCTGCTTTTCTTTTTCTGTTTAAGAGAATGAACGGCATCTGCGGGAACAGCACCCCGAACATGACCGTACCCGGTCCTA
>CM054147.1:30932539-30940039 GCA_028751875.1 Rapana venosa | reverse complement strand
CCAACTATCCTCGTTCGATTTTTTTTGTTTTGGTTGCCCTCATGTCACAAGATCAAAGTTCGGTGCTACATATTGATACTTCGTATTAATCACCGCCACAAACAGTGTCTCCCTTACCCCAGTGAAAGGTCTGTCTCAAAATAGCCCATCTCTTAGTGATGACCTTTTGCTTACAATAAAGGGAAGCAATGGGGGTATTTCTTCGTGTGTGTGTGTGTGTGTGTGTGTGTGTGTGTGTGTGTGTGGTAGTGTGTGTGTGAGTGTGTGTGAGTGTATGTGTGAGCGTATGTGTGTGTGAGTGTGTGTGTGAATGTGTGTGTGTGTGTGTGTCCACATGTGGCCGGCCAAACAGTGCACTATGCCCCAGGCTTTGACAAAAGGTCAGACGAGTACGGCAGCTGCTTGAAGACTGTCTAGGACAGAAAACAAGGACATGAGCAGACAAGAGATGGTGATCACACCACAAACATGACGGCACCAGTTCCCTCTGTTGTTCATGTCCGACATGACCGTTGTAGAGTTAGGGGGGGGGGGGGGGGGGGGGGGGGTTGATAGAAAAAATGCAAAAAAGTAGACCCATACAGAGAAAACACACCTGCACAGCCGTGCATGCACGCAAGTATATTATGGATACATACATACCCTTGTGTGTGGCACACACACTGCGCACACATAAATACACACACTCTGCACACACGCACGCACACACACCACACACACACACACACACACACACACCACACACACACACACACACACACACCACAAGACTACTGTGGACTACTGTTGTTTTCAGCGTTTAATTAATTAGGGCAATCTAAAACAGTCACACTGAGAAAAATGACCCTGGGGGAGAGAGAGAGAGAGAGGACAGAGAGAGAGGATGGGCACCAAAAAAGAAGAGGCATGGCTAGTAGACAACTGGCCACCGAATTAAATGCCCCACCTTCCCCCCCCCCCCCCCCCCCCTGTAAAAACACTCCCTGGACAGAAATAGTGGAGATGTCCTTGAGACCCCCAGATTAGTAGCAGTGAGTGGTCAGGCTGAAGTCTTGTCAACAACCCACACAGCACATATATTTTTTTTGCAGCACATGGCTCTGTCTGTCTGTCTCTGTCCCTATCTGTCTCTGTATGTCTTCCTGCCCCCTTCCCCCCCTCTGTCTCTCTCTCTCTTCTCTCTCTCTCTCTCTCTCTCTCTCTCTCTCTCTCTCTCTCTCTCTCTCTCTCTCTCTCTCTCTCTCTCTCTCTCTCTCTCTCTCGCTCTCATTAGTTCTCAGTATATGACATTTTGTATTTTTGTGCTCAGCCCCCCCCCCCTCCCTTTCCTTTTCTTAAAATGTGTTGCACAGTTATTATGACATTGCAGCAGTAAGATAACAGTGCAATATGTAACGATAAAAAGTGCAGACATTGTGACTATCACATCATTGTGTGGTGTGCGTGTGCATGTGTGTGAAGTCAAGTCAATTTTTTTAAAATTTCCAGATGGTACATGTGTGTATGCGTGCGTGTGCGCGCGCGCGCGCGCGCGCGTGTGTGTGTGTGTGTGTGTCTGTGTGTGTGAGATGCGATAAAAACTTTTAAACTGGAACACTTTCTTTCCCCCTAATTTTTTTTGTTGTTTGGCGAAAATAACAAATGTAGCTGGAAGTCTTACAATTTCACCAGGCATTTTATCATTGCTCTCCTCTTCCAGCTGTCACATTCGCACTTTTCCACTGCCTTACACACACACACACACCACACACACCACACCACACACACACACACACACACACACACACACACACACACACACACACACGCTTATATAGACACACACATACACATACAAACACTCTCTCTCTCTCTCTGTCTCTCTCTCTCTCCTCTTTCATAAACACACCAACCCCAACACACACAACATACACACACACACCACAACACACACACACACACACACACACACACACGTACACACACACGTGCGCGTGTGTATATCGGAGACGATACAAAAAAGTAGAAGGAAGAAGTCTGAGGACAAAGAAAGAAGAGGAAAGAAGACGAAGAAGAACAAGAAGAAGAAGAAAGAAAGAAGAAGAAGAAAGAAAGGAGAAGAAGAAAAGAAGAAGAAGAAGAGAAGAAGAAAAAGAAGACGAAAGAAGCAGAACAAGGGGGAGGAGGAGGAAAGAGAATAAGAGAAGAAGAAGAAAGAAAGAAAGAAGAAAGAACAAGGAGAAGGAGGAAGAAAGACAGAGACATACAGATAAAAGACGAAGAACAAGAACAAAGAAAGAAGACAAAGAAGAAGAAAGAAGAAGAAGAAGAAGGCGGAGGGGAGGGAGAGAAACGGGAGTACAACCAAAGAAGAGGACGAAGATCCAGACAGGGACGTAATGTCTCTGCCACACACCATCCATTGATTGAAGCATGCAGCGACAGTTCTATCCAGTCCATTGAAAAGAGAGAGAGAGAGAGAGGGAGAGAGAGAGAGAGAGAGAGAGAGAGGAGAGGAGAGAGAGAGAGAGAGAGAGAGAGAGAGAGACTCGAGAGAAAGAAGAGAGAGAGAGACTCAGAGAGAGAACAAAGAGAGAGAGACTCAGAGAAAGAGAAGAGAGACTAGAGAGAGAGAGAGAGAGAGAGAGAGATAGAGAGAGAGAGGGAGGATGGAAAAACAGTGAGAGAGAGGATCCTTACCAATTTTTTTTAAAGAAGAGAGAGAGATTCTCTAACTGTGGTAACTTTATTGTAAGAGAAAGAGGAATAACTACACTCATACTTAGTATTGGAGGAAGGTAAGGGATGAACTAAAACATTTCGGTGCGTGCATTCATTTCACCGAGTCCTAAAACTCTTCTGTATGTCAAGTTTTGGGAAAAACAGTAGTAAGATTTGAAATTGTTGAAACGTTATTAGTTCGCTAACAGCGTTAAGAGAGATAAACTTACACTTATTTGCATAGTTGGAGGAAATGGAGGTTAAGTTATAAACTAAAACCTATTTCGGGTTTCGTGCTTTCATTTCCGACCCGAAGTCGTAAAACTCACTTGCTGTCAAATGGTACAAGTTTTGGGGGGAAAAAACCAGTTGAGTAAGAATTGAAATGTTTGAAAGCGGTTAGTTCAGCTATCGCTAACAGCAGTTAAGGTAGAAGAGTGAAATTTTAGTGCAGCTGTAGTTTAATAAGTTGGAGAAGAACAGGGATGTTGCTTAAGTGGTTTAATTAAAATTTTGAGGGGGGGGGGGGGGGGGGGGGGGGGGAGTGTGTGGTGTGTAGGGGAGGGGGTGGGGTGCTAGCGTCAAACATGGAAGCGTTTACAGGTCAAAAATGTGGTCTCGGTTTACTTGGAAAGTGCCCTCGTGGTTTTAGGAAAACACTCTTTGCTCACCGTGATGATTATATCGTAATTGTAAAATATTGAACTTCTGTTCATATGGACCAGATGGCCTGCAAAAACTGAAGAAACCATTCATTATTATCACTATTACTATATCTCTCTTTCTCTCTCCCTCTCTTTCTCTTCCTCTCCCCCCTCTCTCTCTCCTCTCTCTCCTCTCTCCCTCTCTCTCCTCTCTCTCTCTTTCTCTCTCCTCTCTATCTCTCCCTCTGTCTCCTCTCCTCCTCTCCTCTCTCTCTCTCTCTCCTCTCTCTCTCCCTCTCTCTCTCTCCTCTCTCTCCTCTCTCTCTCTCTCTCTCTCTCTCTCTATCTCTCTCTTGTGCCTCCGACCCATCCTCTTTCACATCAGTCCAAAGAGTGGAAGGAAAGTTACATGCGCGCAAATCCTGACAGTCAGTACAGAGAATAAGAAGTAAAAGAGAGATCACTATTTCACTGTGCACACACATACTTAGATGGATCTATCTCCAGCACCTCCACTACTACAATCATACACCTCTCAGAGCTGAGCTAGGGTAGATAATAGAAGGTTAAGTGGTGTCAGGGGTGGGGGTGGGAGAGGGGAGGGGAGACCCAGGGAGGGAGGGAGGGAGGACGGAAGGGAGGGAGGAGAAGAGTAGATCTTAGCAGCTAATGGTGTCATGGCTCCTGAAGAGAGAACCCACTTCCAGAGAAGGGAATCTGCTGATGATAATTACTGATAGATAGATTCTGCCTGCCTGCCTGCCTGCCTGCCTGCCCTCAGGGGAGAGGACTCTGACCTGGGCTGGTATGGGCTGGCTAGGGTGTTGGGCTAAATGAAGGCTTTCACTGACTATCTATCGTCAGTCAGACCGGTGGGTGAAGAGCCCTTTGGAATTTGGGGATGGAACACAAGCTGCGGTGATGGAGAGTTCTGTATTATCAGCTTGTTCAAGGCTGGGGGCCAGTGTGAATATTCTGGTGGGTGGGTCGGGCGTTCAATCAGAGGTAGTTGTGGAATCAGAATGAAATGGGAGTGTGAGGAGACTTGGTGCTCTGAAGGGTGGAGGGTTGAATGAAAGATGGTTGTTTTTTTACTTGTGGAGGAGGGGAATGGGATTATACGGTTTTATCAGTATTTTAGTCTTTCATACAGCTTATATATGTGTGTATTCTGACAAGCTGGAATATATATATATATATATATATATATATATATATATATCCAATTTGTCAGAGTGCCAGCATTCATGTTGACACTACATTAATATAATTATAGCTTAGTGACTTTTTTGTAAGCTAAATATCCAACTTTTTTTTAAATCAGTGAATACACACACACATCAAATCTCACACACAGTATAAAAAAATATATTAAAAAATAAAAAACCATCATCGAATAGCAAAACTTTTATCCACACAACCTACCGATTTTTCCAACACAACGAAAAGGTTTCTAACACAGGTCTCACGGCAGTAATAATAACACGAAGCTGAATACTTGTCTACTTTGATAGCCTAGAATATGCAAGAAAAGAAAGTATGACCCGTTTTCTTGTGTCCGTAATTCAAAGAGCTAGAGAGTGAAGAATAAACATGCATAATCTGTTTTCGTGTATAGCACGCGCGCGCGCGCGCACACACACACAACACACCACTTGGACGTGGCCCAAACAGTACTAAAAGACACGCTCTCCTAGTTCTATAAGCAAACGTGTCCTATATCGGCCTATGTATATATATAATATAAGAGGAGTGTCTGAAGCACATATCTCTCACAGCAGGGCGCCCACAAAGCCTGTCATTACACTAGGGCTTTTACGCGGGTAAGGCTGTCCACCTCCCCCCCAACAACCGTGCCACCCCGAATCTGTGAGACACCCCGTGGAGCATACCCGGTCTAGGAGCTGTTGTAAGAGCAGGCTGTTGAGAATGGTGTGGTGGTGGTCTTGGAGCATCGCCACAATGGAGAGTCGTTAATTTGACAGGGTCTTCGTTTGCGGGGAGTCTGCCAGCAGAGTAGGAGGGGGATGGGCCGAGGGAGCAGTGATGTGTCTAATTAGCGTGATTGTTAAGTTTTGCCAGGCAGGTAGTTTAACAGGCTGCTAATGGTATAGTGTAGGGCTTCTCTCGCTTTTTAGTTTAGTAGGCTAGACAAGGACAGAAATAGGAGTGGGTGTGTTGGGATTAACCACATGTTTCTTTTCTGTTCTTTTTTAACCCCCTAACAAATGTTTTTCTCTAGAGGTAGAAGAAAACGATCTCTCAGTGTGTGTGTGTGTGGTGTGTGTGTGTGTGTGTGTGTGTGTGTGTGTGTGTGTGTGTGTGTTTGTGTGTGTGTGTGTGTGTTTATTTTATTTATTTATTTATTTATTTATTCTTTTATATCAAGGATAATGAAATAAGCACCCATGTGCTTTTTTTTTTTTAAACTCAGTCCTCGTGTGTTTGCAGTTTTGTAAATTTTGTCATCCGTTCCCACCGTGTGTGTGTGTGTGTGTGTGCGTTGTGTGTGTGTGTGTGTTGTGTGTGTGTGTGTGTGTGTGTGTGTGTGTGTGTGTGTGTGTGTGTGTGTGTGTGTGTGTTTTGTGACAGAGTCCTAATAGTCACCAGATTCCTTGCCATCTTCTTGAGGGATGTATGTATAGGCTACATGTACACACCAACTTTCTGTCTCCAGACGCTTCATTCCAAAGCTGTTAATTTTATTTGCTTGTTTTTCTTTCTGATTCAACCAGCAAAGCAGTGCCAAAAGGACCACTCAGGGGCTGGAGGGGGAGGTGGAGGGGAGGGGGGAGCTGGTGGTAAACATGACCTGTTTGTGGTAGAATCAAAAACAAGAGCCCCCTTTGTTTGTCATCTTTCCTAATCCTGTGATCGCCGATGCTTGTCATCTTTTCCACTTTAAAAAAAAACACTTTCCACGCACCCTCACACAGTTTCATCCTTGTTTGTCAAAATCTGCAGTCTTCCCTCTCGTGATCTTACCACGTTTTTTCATCCAAACTGACAAAAATGGGATTTGGTTGGTGGGTAGAAGTCAACTGAACATCTTGTAACGCTCGCTACGTTCGAGACATCCAAAGCGCGTGAAGTCTTCTGTTAAGGCCATGGGTCACAGTAAGGACGTAGTGCGCAGCACACAGCTGTGTTGTTTTTTTCTTGCGGTGGTAAGTTTGATGTCTTCTTTATCTGCCCCTCCTCTCTGTCATCTCCGCACCACCCATCGTCTGCTTTCCACGCGAGTGCACAGCTTTAGTGCTGGCCAGCTATAGGCTATACTGCTGCATGGACAGAGGTGAAACAGTCGGCATAGCCAGCAGGGTAGATAGGTTGTTGTAGTAGTTTTAGTAGTAGTAGTAGTTGTTGTAAACACACCAATAAAACGAACTGCGTTGACAAGCATGTCTGGCTTGTTAGGCACGCGGCACAACTGTTTGTTCTGACGTTTTGTTTTTGTTTGGGTGGGTAGTTTTTGTTTGTTTCTCTCTTTTTATGTTGTTGTTGTTGTTGTTGTTTGGGTTTTTTCCACTTTGGGTTTATATTTAGGGGAGTGGGGGGTGGGTGGGGTTGTTTTTCTTTGATTGACTGATTGATTGAAATTGGATAATGCGAAGCAAGTTCAGATGGAAAGAACTTGTAGTAGACTTTCTGGGGAAAGTGTCTTAGTAGCGTGTGTGTGTGTGTGTGTGTGTGTGTGTTGTGTGTGTGTGTGTGTGTGTGTGTGTGTGTGTGTGTGTGTGTGTGTGTGTGTGTGTGGTGGGGGGGATGGAGGGGGGGGGGGGACACGTGTTATATTACCTTGAATGTGAGACCCAACAAATAACAGTGTACATGGTTGTTGTTCAGTACTGTTGACCTGTCGTGGGATAGTGAAGGGCCATCGATAAACATCGGGTGTCCCCCTCTCTTCCAAAACCCCAGAGACACTTTCTGACAGTGAACGCGCCTCCAAAAGGCGATGATGGCAATCAGGGCTGTGTGGATATAGATCTATCTACAGGCTCTGTGTGTGTGTGTGTGTGTGCGTGTGTGTGTGTTGTGTGTGTGTGTGTGTGTGTGTGTGTGTGTGTGTGTGTGTGTGTGTGTGTGTGTGTGTGTGTGTGTGTGTGTGTGTGTGTGTGTGCAAGTCCACCAAGATAACACTTGGCTGTGGGAT
>CM054147.1:30922539-30927539 GCA_028751875.1 Rapana venosa | reverse complement strand
TCCCTCCCTCCCCCCCTCTTCCCTCTCTCCTCCCCCCCCCCCCCCGCCCTTTCTCTCGTGTCTCTCTCCACCCTCTCTCTCCCCTCCCTTCCTCCCCCCCCCTCTTTCTTCTCTCCCTCCCTCCCTCCCTCTTCTCCCTCCCTCCTCCCTCCCTCCCTCCCTCTCTCTCCCTATCCCTCCCTCCCTCTCAACTCTCTCTCTCTCTCTCTCTCTCTCTCTCTCTCTCTCTCTCTCTCTCTCTCTCTCTCTCTCCCCCCCACCCCTTGCTACGCTAACGCTAATAGAGTCTTGTGTTTATGACTGTGGTTAACCTCAGAAGAAGACTCGCCCCCAAAGTTGTTTCAACCAAAACTTTGGGCTTTTTTTCTCCTCTCCTTGTGTATGTGTGTGTGTGTGTTGCTTTTTTTCTTTTTTTTGTTTTTTGTTGGGTTGTTTTTTTTTTGTTTCGGTTTTGTTACAGCCATATGATTTGTCTTTCAATCTAGTCATCTTTTTGATGTCCATCCTGCTCGCTTCCTGTTTTTCTTCTTCTAGACTTTATTGATCAGGAACTAAAAAGGGGGTGAGGGGGGGGGGGAGTGGGGGGGGGGGGGGGGGTCCTTAAGAAGATGAGTCATTTCATTTACCTGTGGGGGTGGAGGGAGGCTTGTTTTTTTTAAAAGAGGGTTTGTTGCGGTAAGATTGTGGGGTGGGTGGGTGGGTGATTGGGGAGGGAGGGAGGGGGAGGGGGAGGTAGGGTGGGGAGATAGGGGGGGGGGGGGGGGAGGGGTTGGTGTATTTAGGTGCAATTATTTTTAGGGTTGGGTGGGGGTGGGGGCGAAAAGTGTTTTAAGCATTGGTATTTTTGGGTGGTATTTCTCTCTCTCTCTGTCTCTCTCTGTCTCTCTCTCTCTCTCTGTCTCTCTGTCTCTCTTGTCTGGGGTTGTTGTTTTTTGAGAGGGGGTGCGGTTTGTTGTTGTTGTTGTGTGTGTGTGTGTTCCTCCATTTTCTCTCTATTTGTCCGTCTGTCCGACCCTCGCTCTCTCTCTCTCATTCTCTCTCTCTCTCTCTCTCTCTCTCTCTGCTCTCTTCTCTCTCTCGCTCTCTCTCTCTCTCTCTCTCCTCTCTCTCTTCTCTTCTCTCTCTCTCTCTCTCTCTCTCCGTTCAATATTGATCTGTCTCCGACCTGCCGCTAAGTCTAATGATTTGGATTGAAAGAGAAGACAAAAGAAGATCCAGTGTCAGATGAGAAAAGCAGATAGGGAAAAGCCGATAGAGAGAGTAGTAGTAGTAGGAGGAGGAGGAGCAGCAGCAGCAGCAGCAGCAGCAGTAGTAGGAGTAGGAGCAGCAGCAGCAGCAGCAGCAGCAGTAGTAGTAGTAGTAGTAGTAGTTGTAGTGGTTGTAGTTGTTGTTGTTGAATAATTATGAGTGTTATTGTTATTGTTCATCTGGTTGTAGTGTATGTCTTTATTGTTGCAACAACAAAAATCCTGTACCAGAACAATGAAAAGAAATATATTCTCACAATAACAACATAACAAAACCGGAACAAAACAAAACAAACAAAAAACCTGAACCACTAACTTTGTTCTTAATAAAAGACAAAAGTGCCGCTCTATTCTCCACTCCGCTTACACCACAAGAGAGCAGCATGGGTGCGTGTGTGTGTGAGTGTGAGGAGGAGGAGGAGGGACGGAGCCAGATCTGCAGGGACAGGCAGAGTACTGCAGCTGCTGCCAACGTTGCCGCCTGCTACTGCCTAATGGCCACACTCCACACATAGACAGACAGCCCCGGAAATGCACTGTACCTACTTTCCTTCCTACTCATTCACTCACCTTCTCCGACAAAAAGCAAAGCGCAAGAAGGAAGTACCGTCTGCGCTGTCATTAGGGGGTCTTGTTGTCTGTCCTTAACTGGTACAAGACGTTGCGCTCAACTGCACAAACCCTCCGGTCTGTAGGTGGCCAGAGATTACCTTAAAACTGCTCGGCAGTTTGTCTTTATACAGGTAGCCAGGAATGTATCTTTTAAACTGCTAAGCATGTTGTCTTTGTATATCATCTCAGATGTAAGCACGCGCGACCCAAAATAGTAACAAGGAAAAAAAAAAGAAACATCAATCATATAAAACTCAGTCAAAATTGCGGAACATATTGAGAAAGAACTCCCGAATTTTTTACTGGTAAAATCCTTTGAGCTGTAGTACCCAGTTCGAACGCTCACAGAGATATTATTGGGAATGGTCAGGTTTTGGAATCGTTTGTGATGCAGTTTCGAGCTTAAGAGTGACACAGTTTAAACAGAACGCGTACATGTATCATACCAAATACCCTACACAGCATTCTACAAGAAATTTACCAAACCTGGAAGGGAAGGGGGAAGTTTTAAACACTGTCGAGCCTCTAACCTGGTCAGGACAACAACCACTTAAGGCCACCCCAACCCGGGTCCACCATATTTGTGTGTTGAATCAAGCCAGGTTAGTAGGGGGGAATGATGGATTCGTGAAAATCTATGTCGTGCACGCTTCCTGCCTGACCTAGGTCCGACCCAGTTGATGCAGCCAGGTTTGAGCGTGTCGTGAGGAGTGAAGAGGTTTGATTCCCGACTAGGGTTTAATGGAAGATGACAGGTATCTAGGTCAGACAAATAGCCTAGATTGCTTTGGGGGGTGGGGGGTGGAGGGAGAGAAGAAAGAGAAAAAAAGGTATGATTTTAAAGAGGGTTTGAAGTGGGGGGTTTTAGCCGATTGAAATACAATGCTCAAAAAGTGGTTTTAAAAGCTGTGTTTGCTTAATTGGTTGGGGCAAGGGGGGGGGGGGGGGGGGGGGGGAGAAGAAGAAAGTATGATGTTTTTGGAGAGAATAATATGATGTTTTGCTGGGATTAAAAATGCGTGGTTTTTGTTTTGTTTTGTTGTTCATGGGCTTTGGTTTGCTTCTGTATCTCAGTCTCGGTCTGTCTCTCTGTCTGTCTGTCTATCTGTCTGTCTGTCTCTCTCTCTCTATACACACACACACCACACACACACAACACACACACACACAAAACAGAGTTTGTATTGTCCCGAAGGCAGACGTGAGTCTGCAAGTGTCGCAGAGGGGAAGTGGGGGGTGGGGGTGGGGGCGGGGATGGATGGAGGAATAGGAAGAGATGGGGCACATAGTCTCCTTGTTTCTTTTACGGGGGGGGGGGGGGGGGGGGGGGGGGGGGGGGGGGGGGGGGCGTGTGTTATCAGCACTAAAGCAAACCTCCACCGTTGCTGTTGCTGTCCTGTCCTGTCCACGCCCTCCAAGACCCCAAGACCTGCAGGAGCGTTTCGTTTGACTGTCACATACAGACCTGAGGGTGGTGCCGCAGAAATCAGTGATGAAACAGTAGAAAGAAAGATAGGAAGATGCTGAAGAAGAAGATGCTGAAGAGGAAGAAGAAGGAGGAGGAGGAGAAGAAGAAGAAGAAGAAGAAGAACAAGAAGGAGGAGGAGAGAAGAAAAGAAGAAGGAGGAGGAGGAGAAGAAGAAGGAGAAGAAGAAGTAGGAAAAAGAAGGATGAGAAGAAGGAGGGGGAGAAGAGCAAGAAGAAGAAGAAAAAGAAGAAACAAACAACAAAAAGAAGAAGTAGACGAAGAGAGAGGGAGACAGATAGACAGCACAGACAGACAGACAGCACAGACAAGACAAGACAGACCGACAGACAGACAGACACAGAGATAAGAACAACTCTGCCTTCGAGCTTTTCTTCCCCCCATACGGTGAAGAGTTTAATGTGTTTAAAATGAAGCCTCTTTTTTGTTTGTTTGTTTGCTTTTTGAATAGGCATTTGATTCCAAAGAAAGGAGCTTAGTGCAAACTCACCTGATGCTATCAGAAAATGCAGAAGATCAGGTGATGAAAAAAGCGCCGAGAATGGCTTGTTAATTGACTCGTGTTTAATTTCCGGGACCTGGTCCAAGGCCCATAATATAAAGCCTCGTTGCGTTACAAAGAAAGGAAGAATCACGCTCGAGAGACAAAAAGCCCTTGCTTTGTGGTCTTATTGTTTTGTTCTTGTTGAAGAATTGAAAGACATCAATGCTGGTTGGTTGTTGTTTTTTTTTATGTATGTATGTATGTGTGTATGTGGTGTGTATGTATGTATGTATGTGTGTGTATGTATGTATGTATGTATGCATGTATGTATGTATGTATGTGTATGTTTATGCGTGTATGTATGTATGTATGTATGTATGTATGTGTGTATGTATGTATGTATGTATGCATGTATGTATGTATGTATGTGTATGTTTATGCGTGTATGTATGTATGTATGTATGTATGTATGTAGTATGTATGCATGTATGTATGTATGATTGTATGTATGTATGTATGTATGTATGTATGTATGTATGTATGTATGTATGTATGTGCGTGTATTCTTGAAGTAAGACATTGTAAGCAGAAAAGAACTTGGACAACCTGAAACAAGAACAAGTCTAGATATAGATACAGATATAGCTCATTCTATGTTCAAACTAGGGAGGCACGTGGTCGAGTGGTTTTAGGCGGTTGACTCGTGATCCAGAGGTCGCGGGTTCGATCCCCGCTCGGCTCGGTGTTGTGTCCTTGGGAAAGACACTTTACTCCTATTTTCCTCACTCCACCCAGGTGTACAAGTGGGTACCAGCTCTGCTGGGGAAGTATCTGGCGACAGACTAGCGTCCTGTCACAGGGGTGGTGAAAAAACCATCAGTTCGCTTAACGCTACAGAAACCGGGATAAGCTCCGGCTCTATGGGCCTTCTGGCTCGAAAGAACATACTACTTTTCTTTTTTACATGTTCAAACTCAAAATCCAGCGAAAGACAAAGAAAAAAGAGATGTAGACTCCTATAAAACGGGAAGCACATCAAAATAATGCTGAAATCTCTTTTGCATCCACGGTCTCAACGGTGTAAAAGTTGCTTCATATATATTTTAAGCAAGAGAGAAGACAAGAAAGAAAGAAAGAAAAGAAAAAAGAGATAATAAAAAAATTTTAAATT
>CM054147.1:30920593-30922039 GCA_028751875.1 Rapana venosa | reverse complement strand
ACTTGCGAGATGATGGAATCATTCATCTCAGGCATATCCAGCATCTTAGCATTTTTGTAACAGAAGACATTTTTGTAAAAGAAGAATTTTGTGATGGAACCCTTGTATCCACTGTGGCGTTTGTCAGTGGCTTACCCTTAGTGCATCTCACTTTTTCCTATACAAATGTTCCCCATGTCAGAAGAGTATTAGTACGTTTTTATAATATAGCAAACATGGGTGACAATGACAATAGTAAGCCTTGTAAGCCCCGGTTTATCTTCTCTCTAAAGCAGTTCTCCATTAAGATGATGAACAAGATGGCAAAGCTGACAGTTAATCTCATGGTGTACAGGGTTTTTACCCCCCCCCTCTCCCCCCCCCCCCATCCCCCCCCCCCCCCCCCCCCCCCGCCACACACACACACACAAACACATACACAAACACACACAAACAACACACACACACACACCACACTACATACACACACACGCTGCCTTGCAGCTTTTTCTGTTACAACAAGTCTGAAACTTTTTCTGTTACCACAAAAAAACCACCCCAAAAGTCTTGAACTTAGATAATCTTTCAGCTTGCAGGCCCGCACCGTAGAAAAGCCAAACTGAAAGTCGTGGGTAGGCCTAGCTGATGGATGGCAGGAATCTGTCACAGCGAGTTCTGGTGTGCACGTTTCTGTCGTGCCTTTCTGCGGTAACATGCTGATGCTGATGCTGATGTGTTGTGTTGTGTTGTGTTGTGATGTGGTGTGATGTGATGTGATGGCAATGGACAGACATGCAGAACCAGTGGGGTTAGTTAATGAATCTGTAGATGCAGCCAGCATGTAGCCTTCCTTCTTCGATTCCTGCAGTCAAGCAATGCTTCCTTCTGTCTCTGTTTCTGTCTTTCTGTCTGTCTGTCTGTCTGTCTGAGTGTCTCTGTCTGTGTGTCTTTGTTTCTCTCTCTGTGTCTCCCTCTCTGTCTCTCTCTGTCTGTCTGTCTCTCTCTTTCTGTCTGTGTGTCTGTCTCTCTCGCTCTGTCTCTTCTCTGACTGTCACCCCCCTCTCTCTCTCTGTCTCTGACTCTCTCTCTGTCTGTCTCTGTCTCTCTCTCTCTCTCTCTCTCTCTCTCCTCTCTCTCTTCTCTCTCTCTCTCTCTCCTTTCCTTCCTTTCCCTTTCTTTTCTTTCTCTTTCTTCGCTTGCTCGCCAAAAATGTTAGATATCTTAAAGAGTGTTTTTCTTACCACCACACACACAACATACCACACCCATACTCAACACACATACACAAACACTATAACAACAACAAACAACACACTTAAACACACACACACACACCACACACACACATACACACACACAATATCCTTTAACGATTCTGTCCCAGAATAACTACGGCCTTTTACAAGAAGTTGCTGGGTTAGATGGGGGTGTGATGGTGATGGTACCAGTTCAGTGGCACTACATCTG
>CM054147.1:30890593-30905593 GCA_028751875.1 Rapana venosa | reverse complement strand
ACATCAGCGAATGGACAGGCCTAGAACTCAACAAAACCCTGAGAAAGGCAGAACAGAGAGAGGAATGGAGGGAACTGGTTGTTGAGTCTTTGAGGGTGCCCCCACGGTCGTCGGACTACGGGACAGATAGATAGATAGATAGATATTAATAAAATAGCTGCCATCCATCCATCCATCTCTCTCTGTCTCTCTTTTTGTCTGTCTGTCTGTCTGTCTGTCTCTCTCTCTCTCTCTCTCTCTCTCTCTCTCTATCTCTCTCTCTCTCTTATGTATTACCTTTAATCGTGGATTGAAACTTATGTGCGCACACACAAACACACACACGACACACACACACACACACACTACAACAGCTACAACAACTAAACCAGACAAAACCAAACCCTTCACCCATCTCTCCTCATCCCCCACCCCTCCACCCACCCCTCCCCCCTTAAGTTACCACAGCGTCCACAACTTTAAAAAAACCACCTTCATTTCATTCAAGGCAGCAGCAGCAGCAGCAGTACGTCAGGTCTTGAGTGAGCTCTGGCACCACATCAAAGATAACGCAGCACGCTGCTCATCTCAGAAGAAGCAGGCCCAATGGTCTCTAGGGTAACCTTTCACCAATACCCTCCTGTGTGCGTGCTTACCTCTCTCTCCCTCTCTCTCTCTGTAATCGCAGAGACAGCAGGCCTGAAACATGTGGACCTCACGTGGCCAGGAAGCACACGTCTGCCGTGTACTAGCCTAGCCTAGTAGCCCAGCCCTACACCAAAGACACCACGGCAGTGGCGGGAGGAAGGATGAAAGACTTGAAACGCTTTTGTTCTGGCATTGGCTTTCCCTGGGTAGGAGGAGGGTAGGGTAGTGGCGGCGGCGGCGGAGAGCTAGAGAGAGACTAGGTGGATGAACTGACCTGCCTGTCTGCCTGCCTGCCTGCCTGCCTGCCTGTAGATGGCCAAGACTTACCGGCCACCGCTGCCCGAATGACAGCGCGTTAAAACTCTGTCTTCATTGGAAGAGAGAGAGAGAGAGAAAGAGGCCAGGACTTTTCTAAAAAGCGATATTTCTGAAGTTTTGTGAAGCTTGAGGATGAAGGAGATTTTGTGTTCTGGGAGGGGGGGTGTTTGGATGGGGTTTTTTTGGGGTAGTCTTTGAAGAAAGATAGAGCGTCTTTTGTAAGCTGACAGCTATTATGATTCGTTTTTAAATTCAGGAAGTTGTCGGGTTTTTGTGTGTGTGTGTCTTCCCCCCCCCCCCCCCCCCCCCCCCCCCCGCTTTTCTTTTCAAGTTTGCAGTTTTAAGCAGATAAAGGGGGAGAAGGTGACTGTATGACTAGAGGGCTTTATTTCTGTCTGGAGGACGTTAGCTGTTTTATAAATACGTTACTGGTGCGCAAGTAACAGTTGAACATGGACAGTAAAAACCAGCTCTGTATAATGTACAACATATTTATTTGATCATACAGCCTGTCGCACACACAAAAGTGTGATCTTTTATCAAGTATTGACATGCCTATTCATGTGGACCATCGTGTCATTTACACACGTTGTTCCTCGGAAATGCATATACTTAGAAAAAAAACAAGAAAATACTTTACACCAGTGAACCCTTTATTCATAGAAAATCAAGCTGTTATATGCTTTGTTTCTTAAGACCAGCTCCCCATTTCAGACACAATTTCGATAAAACTGCACTATTGTGAGACTCACCGCTTCTATTAAAAAAAAAAAGTGTATAGAATACAGAAACAGAGTAGGTCACGTCGAACATTTCCAGTGCTGACAATACACGAGGTTAGTAGATCTATACAAGCAGCACTCCTCCTAAGTTTCAAAAGATAAAAACCTACTTTTCTACGATAGGCCTAGAACTCTGCTTCAGTCTTAAATGAAGCGCACAAACTGAAGCAGCAGGCGTTTCCACATCTGCTCGGCCAGGTGGTGGGCCACTGTGCTCCCTGCCAGATGCAGCAGACAGGCTAAGGACGGATTGGGCAGCGGGGCTCCATCCAGGGGCGACAGTCTGCAGGCACAGACAGACAGGGAAAGAGGGAGGCTCCTATCATATCCATGGTTGTTCATGCAACAGTTTACCACCACCAGCTTGGAAAATATAGCCTCCCTCCCCCTCCCTCCCTAAAGTACCCAATCTGCTTCTTTCTGGCGCACTGCTATCGATCATGTCTTTGTACATGCCGGTATATAGGAGGACGAGAGAAAAGAACGACAGTGGCAAGCACTGAAGACAGCCAGTTGATCCCCAAAAGGAAAGGGGGAGGGAAGAAAACAAAATCGGACAGCCTGTCGCGTCTCTCAGACTCCCGTGTCGTCATACAGGGGCTCCAGTGTCATTCCAGGATGCCATGTCGGCGATGCAGTGTATGTATGATATATAGATCGATTATCTACTCATAGAAGAGCGCGTGAATACTGTCAAGGAGGTTGGAAAGCAACACCTTTTGTAGCGTAGGGGCAGGACAGATAGTGGAAATGATACACTTACACGCAGGTTGTGTGTGCTGTCTGTCACTCGGTAGGGAGTTTTGTAGAGAGAAGTCTGGGGGTTGTTTCCTCGTGCTTGTTTTCTGAAGGGTGGAGGAAGTAAGTAAGTACAGCGACTTCAGAGGCGAGGACTGAGGGATTCAACAGCAGCTGGGATGACAAGGTGGTGCTGCCATTAGCAGCAGTGATGAGAGTTTGAGTACCGGTCCTTGTCTTGTCTTGCCTTTGCCTCTGATTAGGTTTTCCTCTCTGTGTGTGCGCGTGCGTGCGTGCGTGTGCTTTTTATTTTCGTTGTGTACTTTCCTACGGTTTCATGTAAGATCAGGGCAAGCTCACAAAACTCTCTCCCTCTCTCTCCCTCCCTCTCTCTCCCTCCCTCTCTCTCTCCCTCTCTCTCTCTCTCTCTCTGTCTCTCCCTCTCTCACTCGCTCTCCCTCTCTCTCTCTCCCTCTCTCTCTCTCCTCTCTCTCTCTCTCCCTCCCCGCCCCCCCCCCCCCCTTCTCTCTCTCTCCCTCTCTCTCTGACTCTCTCTTTCCATGGCAAGGAACTATGTAGACAATGTCCATGCAAACAGTCGATTCGTGTTTTCGAAAGCCACCAGAGAGGACAGACAACACGACGTGCAGCTAGCAAGCCCACACACACCATGACTGGGAGAACAGCAGCAGGATGCTGGCTGGGGTCAACTGCACCACCACCACCACCACTGCTGCTGCTGCTGCTGCTGCTGCTGTCCTTGGGCCTGTCCCACACCATGCTTCAGAAGGAAGCTAAAGGGACCGATCCACACAAAGACAAGGGCAGTCTTCATGCACACTGTGTGTGTGGAGAGACCTTTAAACAAAACAGACAGACAGATAGATAGATAGATAAGGAAGAGGAAGGCTTTGTAAGGGTTTTGCAGTGATGCATGTTCTGCTGGATGTGTTTTTCTCTATTCTTCAGCTTAGAGCTCCTAGGTTCACCAAATGGGGAGATTTTGGTGTATGCGACCGTGGATTTTTTTTTTTTTTTTTGGGGGGGGCACCGTTAAGGTAGCTGCATTTTGACTTCGGGGGATGTTTTGGGCTTTGAGTCTTGTGAGGTGCCTTCTCGTGAGATCCTGTAGCTTCTGAATGATGACAGTCCTTTCTCGGGGCGCGTGGGGAGGAGGAGGAGAAACGGACATGGTGTTTTATCAACAGTGCCAAATACAATGAAAAGGTTACCAGATCCAGAGGGAAACGCAACTTCAAGAGGAGAAGAAGAAGAACAAGTCGAGAAAACAACAATAACAACAAGACACAAACACAATGTATTTCTTCAAAGTAGTGAGGGCACTGATAACAGGCACGCAGAGAATCGCACAGAAAAAGCCCTGACGTGCCGTCTACCACAGGCTTTAGTCCAGAAGAGGCAGCCGGGTCAACAGAGCAGCAGTTGCACTGCAGGCGAGAGTGCAGGTCAGACGACACTTCACGGTAATGAACTCCCTAATGGGATTGATGAAGCAAGAGTCAGCGGGGCACAGGAGGGAAGAAGAGTCTGCAGCCCCAACCCCACACCTCACCATACCATACCATACCACACTACACCACACCACACCATACCACACCACATCTCACCATACCATACCACACCACACCATACCACATCATACCTGCACCACACCTCACCATCTCACCATAACACACCTCACCACACCACACATACCCACCTCACCACACCAACAAACACACCTCAACCACACACCACCAACCACACTCACCACACCTCACTCACCACACCACACCCACATACCTCACACAGCACCACAATAACCTCACCACACCACACCATACCTCACCATACCTCACCACACCACACCATACCTCACCATAACCTCACCACACCACACCACACCACACCATACCTCACCACACCACACCACACCACACCATACCACCACCACACCACACCAACTTCACACTACACTAATCCACACCTCACCACACCATACCACATCCATGCCACACCTCACCATACCATACCTCACCACACCATACCACACCTCACCACACCATACCACAACCTCACCACACCTCACCCCATACCACACCTCACCACATCATACCACACCACCACACATACCACACCACACACCATACCTCCCACACCATACCACACATCACCACACCCATAAACCACAACCTCCACCAACATCACAACCACACCATACCACACCAACAACCACACTACACAATACCATCCCACACACCAACACCTCACCACACATACCACACCACATCTCCCCATACCACACCACACCATACCACACCACACCCACACATATACTACACCCACCACACCACATCCACACCACATCATACCACACCACGCCACACTATACCACACCACACACCACACTATACCACACCTCACCATACCTCACCACACCACACCATACCTCACCACACCACACCATTCCTCACCACACCTCACCACACCACCCTCTCTACAGATAGGTACTGCTGCCATCTGCTGTCTCCTTTTCTTTGTGACTGTCTTGAAGCTGTCTTTGTTTGTATGCTGTTTCTTTGGGGGATTTTGGAAAAGTATGTTTACAGACATGGTTAAACACTATTCATATATATTAATACAGCCACGTTCGTGCATGTGCACACACATACACACGCACACACACACACACACACACACACACACACACACATGCCTGTGCGTCACTGCCGACTTTAAAGGACTAGCCAGACTCTCTCTCTCTCTCTCTCTCTCTCTTCTCTCCTCTCTCAAACACACACACAACCACACACACACAACACACACACAAACACAAACACACACACACACACACACACACACACACACACACACACACACAAACTACACACACACACACACTCATAGCTTTAAAACCGGCAGAAAACCCCGCAGGGGGCGTTGCCCCCCCCCCCCCCCCCCCCACCCCCCACTCACCAGCTTAATTAACCAAAGGAGATGATGGAGAGGAATCAGATGGCCAAGTGCAAAGGCTGTGCAATCACAACAAGCTCCCTCCAGTACAGTCATCAGTTCACGTCGTCTGTCTCTTGTATGACACAATTCGTGTAGGTTCACTACCATCATTGTCGTTGTTGTCGTTACACCACTTTCCTGCTATCGTCTGCTTCTGCTCTGCCTTCTTGGTCCCCATCTAATCCCCCTCCTGCCTTTTGTTTCCAGAGAAAGACTTAAAAGATATATATATATATATATATATTCTCTCCCACGCCAAAGTCGGATGCGCTGGGCCTGACTTGTCAGGCGCTAAACAACGCAGCAGCGCGACGCATTTTCGCTCCTATGACAGACGAACAGTAGTTGCTGTCTGAGCGTTCGACAAAGAAGAAGATGTCTGCTTCTGATCTGTCAAGCAGTGAAAGGGTGGGGGTAGGGGGAGAGAACCTTCTAAGATTGGAAGCTAAGTCACATGTGACTCTTTTTTCTTTTCTTTTCTTTTTTTGTTTTTGTTGTACCCCAGCATTTTTCGTCTGCTCTTCAAGCGACCCGAAGCTAGGCCACTTTGCAAGCCAGGCCACCGCCACCCCAGGGGTTTTTCTTTCTTCGCTGGGGTATGTGTGCCTCACGATAGGTGGGTGGGCCTCCCTTCCAACCCTTCATAGGCCTACCCCCCAAAATAATCTCTCCTCTCTCTCCTCTTCTCTACTCTCTCTCTCTCTCCCCTCTCTCCTTCTCTCCCCCTCTCTCTCTCTCTCTCTCTCTCTCTCTGCTCTCTCCTTTTTCCACCTTTTTTTTCCCAATGTCGAGTTCAACCACCACCCTACACCCCCTCTTTCGTCCTCCTCTTTTTAAAAAAACCAGCACCCACCCCCCCCCACCCCACCCCCCCTCCTACCTAACCCCCCCCCCCCCTCCCCCTTTTTTCCCCCCCCAAGTATTCTTTTTTCTCTCTTTTTTTTCTTCTAATCTTCAAAACCTTCTCTCGCCCCCTTGCTCCATTTAAAGAAAGGCACGCTGAGGTCACAGCCACCTTTACTTTTTTCCCCCTTTTTTTTCTCTCTTCTATTTCTTTTTTTTTTAAAATTTTATAGTTTTTCCCCCCTCACTTAACAATTCTTTCTTTTTTTATCTAGCGGACGACTTTACGGGGGTTTTTTTTTCAATCTCTGTTTCCGGGGGGGTTTTTTTTGCCCTAAGCTTTAAAATGCGAAATTATTCTCTTTTTCCGTCTGGGGCCTGCATGTTCGGATTTTGGGCGGGCCCTTTAGGATTTGGGGGCCGAAATCCCGGGACAAAGCACAGGGCCCGCGGTTACTTGTCTCTGACCTAGGCGGGGCGATCACTCTGTTTTTGCTTTGGCGTTGAGGAGCGAGGGAGTAAATCTTTTTGTTTTGGCCTGTGGGGTTTTACAACTGGTTGGTGTACTGTCTTTTGGGGGGGGATGGGGGGGAGGGGGGGGGGGGAAGTAGGAGAGATAAGAGTTGAACACACGGCGCCCACACACCACGCAACATCTATCATACGGAAATAATGAAAATTTTTTTATACTTAAAACTTTACAAAATTAATACACGCTGCCGGGAAAAACTAACGGTGTATCTCCTCTCTCCTCTCCTCTCTCCTCCCCTCTCCTCCCTCCCTCCACCACACACACACAAAAAACCAACACACCTTACACACAATGACACCCAATTACACACACTCTCCCCTACACACAAAAATACACACACCCTACAAAAAAAACCCCCCCCCCCACAACTACCACCACACACTAACCCCCACAAAAACCCCCCACAAAACACAACACACACAACAAACACAAATTTTACACCACACCCCCCAACACACCAAAATTTAGTAATAACAGACCAATTTCTCTTTTGTTTTTTTGGGGTTTTTTTTAACTCTCTGCCTTTCTTGATCTTTGTCTTTTTTTTTTTTAATAATATCTTTTCTTTCGTATTTTTAGATTTGGAGTGGGGGGGGGGGGGGGGGGGGGGGGGGGGGGGGGTTGGGGGTGGGTATTATTTTTGGGTTTATTGTTTGTGGGTGGGTGTGAAAATAAAGGTCAAAGGTTTTTTTTTCAATTCAGATGAAAACAGTGTGGGTTCGGCCCTGTCTCTGTCTCTTCCCCTCTCTCTCTCCCCTTCCTCTCCTCCTCTCATTTCTCCCCTCTCTTTATCTTCTTTCTCCCCTGGGTTGGTTTTGTCACAGGCACCACCATGCTCAAAATAAATTTTAAAGAAAGATAAAAAACAAAAACACCTAAAAAAAACGGTGTGTCTAAATCGAAGAGAAACCGCACCAACTAGTCACCTATCTCACCTGGCCTTTGCACACAACACACACCAACCACACAAACCACACACCACTACACACACACACCACTACACACACACACACGAACACATACACAACACACACACAACACACAACACACACACACACACACACACACACAACACACACACACCACGACCCCCAAAAAAAAATCCATATAGTGTCTTACATAAACGAAAATTTGGGGGAAAAAAACCGGCCACAGTCCCCAGAGGCATAGACAGGCGCAGGCAGACACACAGACAGACAGACAGGCAGACCTTTTTGTAAGTAAAAGCCTCGGCTGCTGGCTGGCTGGCGGGCAGGGGGAAAAGACCATACGTGAACTGTAACGTTTTCAAAATTGCAGTGGTCTTGCGCTCTAGACAGCGCCTGCCTGCCTTTATTTAGACCTTCAAACCATAGCTATACCCTTTTCCCAACTAGCTGTTTGTTAACGTTTTCCCCACCACACTCCTGCCTACCTACCTACACCCCAAACCCACCTACCTACCCACCTATCTACCACCTACCTTTTCCCACCAAACCCCCCTACCAAACCTTCCTACCTACCTCCTGCCTACCACCACCACCAAACCCTTTTGTCTACTACCTACCACCTACCTACCACCACCTTCTGCTACCTACCTACGTCTACCTACCTACCCCGCCTCCTGCCTACGACTATCTCCTACCCACCTACCTACCTGCCGCCTCCTACGTACCTATCTACCTACGTACCTACCCCCTGCCACCCACCATCTAGATATTAACTATATTTTTGGGGGGGGATTATTTTTATATATATAAAATATATATAATATATTATATATATATATAATATATAATAAAAATAAAAAGTACGGCTGATTTTTGGCTGCAGCAACTTTTGTTGTTGTTGGAGGGTTTTTGAGATAAATTTTGCAGAGTGAAAAATGAACAAGGGGCACACTTTTTTTCTGTTTTTTGTTTGTTGTTTTTTTTGGGGGGGTGAGAAAAGTTGGTTTAGGTCGCCACACGAATGAGATGAATCTGTGGTTGTGTGTCTTCTTCTTTCTTGTGTAGAATTGTCTCCTGTATCTTGTCTTTTTCGGGCTCATCTGTTGCCCGCTCTACCACTAATGATATTGAATCTCGTTGTATGTTGTCGTATCTGTCTGTTCCCTGTCTATCTGTCTCTCTTTCTCTCTCTCTCGTCTCTTCTCTTTATGTCTGCCTCTCGTCTCGTCTGGTTCTCTGTCTCTATTTCTCTCTCTCTCTCTTTCTCCTCCTCTCCCCCTCTCCAAATCTCTTTTCCTCTCCTCTCTTCTCTCCCCTCTCCTCTCTCTCTCTCTCTCTTTACGCATTGAGCCTTCTCGCAATATAAATTCCTCGGCCCCCAGGGATTTTATATATGTATATTTTTTCTCCTCCTTTCCCCACATTTTCCTCTCTCTCCCTCTTCCCCTTTCATATAAACAACTGTCGTAACATCCCTTTTTACACTTTCCTTTTTTTTTGTTGGATTTTTTAAAAACAATTTTTCACGCAGGGGGATCATCTGAGCACAAAACAAAAGGAAAAAAAGTAAAAAGGAAAAAAAACCCCCTGTTTTAAAAACAAACAAACCGAAACTGTTACACGAAAGATAGAGGGGGGGGGGGGGGGGGGGGGGGGGGGGGGGGGGGGGGGGGGGGGGTGAGGGGGGGGGGGGGTAAAAAAAAAAAGAGTTTTAAGAAAAGTTTTTTTTTAATCAAGTACCCGAAAAAAGAGAAAAAAAGGGGATGTGTGTGTGGGGGGTGGGGGGGGGGGGGGGTAAAAGGCAGAATATGTAAACTACATTTGTATATGTACGTGTCAATGACATGTCTTTCTATCCATTCTTGTGCGTGGTTTTATTTCCTATAAACCCCCCTGTCATTTTTCCCCCGCTTCACGCCCTCTGACCCTTTCAAATTTCAGACCCCCGTAGTCGTCTGTAAGTATGTATTATTTGTATGTATTTATTTTACCCCCCCTGCTCTGTGCTCGGATGTTTGAGTTCCCTCCCTTTTGCTAGAGTTGGGGGAAAGGGGGGGTTAGTGGTTTGGGTTGGGTTTTTTAAAAAAAATAATAGTTTTTTTTTTCTTTTTTGTGTGTGTTTTGTCTTGTCTGTCTGTCCTGTCCCCCCTCTCTCTCCTTCTCTCCTCTCCCCTTTTCCTTTTCTCTCCCCTCTCCTCTCCTCTCTTTTCCCTTCTTAGTGTTCCTCATTTGTTTTTTTCCTTGTCCATTTTATGTAGTTTTTTCAGTCATCTATTGTTCACACTCTCAGCCCCCCCCCCCCTCTCTCCCCTCTCCTCCCTCCTCCCTCTCTCTCTCTCTCTCTCTCTCCCTCTCTCTCTCTCTCTCCCTCTCTCTGTATAAAATGCTCTGCTGGTACACGGAATGGTGTCCTGTCAGCAGGGTATGTTCAAAGTGTGGTGAGGCAGAAGAAGAAGAAGATAGAGAGAGAGAGCCGACAGGGGGCAAAAAGTGATCATTGATTTTTGTTTTCCTTCCCTGCTTTTCTGTGCTCCTCTATTCCAGCCCATTCCCATATACGTACGTACGTACGTACATACATACATACATACATAATATACATACATACATACGTACGTACATACATACATCCATACATACATACATACATGCATACATACATACATACATACATACATACATACATACATACATACATACATACATACATACATAACATACATACATACATACATACATACATGCATATATACATACATACATACATATTACACGCTGAGGTCTCTGACTCCTCGCTCCCCAACCCAAAACCGCACTCACTGGTTATGGTAGGAACTCGGTAGTTTCATGTGATGGATCGAACATGAAACATCTGCTATATAAATGATCAGCTGTCTGTATGAAAGCCCTAACCATTGTTGTTGTGTCTGTGTGTTGCAGAGGACGGGTCAGTGAGGAAGTTTTCAGAAAAGGACCCCAACAAAAATGACTACAGACTGCTGCTGGCGGAGGACGACAGCATGTTGGTGGCAGCCAGGTAAGACACCTCCCTCCCTCCCCTCCCCCCCCCCCCCCCCCCCTCCCACCTGTCGGGGGGCAGAAAAAAAGTGAAAGGTACGGTGGACATCCCAAAACCTTAAAGTCTGGGGGAAGCGAGGCGTCAGAGCCCCCTCATTCTCTAAAAACCAAAAAATTTTTCCCCTACCCCCCTTCCCTCGCTTTTTTCCCTTTCCCTGACCCAAAAGGGGCGGGTGTCCATTTACACTGGGTCCCCGGGGGGGGACTGTCTGAAGCCAAGGCGCGAAAACGGTCCCCCACCACTTTGGTAACCACCACGCTCACGCTGCTTCATAAAAAAACCCTTTGGCGGGGGGGGAAGCCATGCCGACCACTGGTTTCCCGTAAACGTCAGAGAGCACAGCGTGCATAATGTAATAATAGGCCGTAAACTTTGTTAGAAAGTTTGGTCTTAGGAAAAAGTCTGGGGAAGAAGGAGAAGGTTTGAAATACTAAAAGTACTTTAGGAGCGGTGAGCAAGTCATTTGTACATACTCCTGCCATTTGTCAGGGGCCATTACAAGCAGACACACGTCTTCTTTTTGGGCTCCCCCCCCCCCCCCCCCCCCCCCGTGTCCTTTGTCCCTTTAAAATAATTTTTATCTCTATCTCTGTCCTATGTCTTCCCCTTTTTGTCTTTGTCCTGTCCCTGTCTGTTTCCCTCTCTCTCTCTCCTCTCTCCTCTCTCCCCCCCTCCCCCTCTCTCCTCCCCTAAATCTCCCCTCTCTCCTCTCTCTCTCTCTCTCCGAGTCTCTGCTCTGTCTCACCCCCCTCTCCTCTTCTCCCTCCCTCCCTCCCTTTTTCTCTCGCTCCTCCTCTCTCTCGCCTCCCCTTTTTCCCCTTCTCTCACTCCTCACACTCCCTTCCTCACCACCTCACCTCTCTCTCCTCACTCTCACCTCTCTCTCACCTCATTCACACACACACCACTTCTCTCTCACCTCTCTCACTCCTCTCTCTCTCTCTCTCTCACTCACACCCCCTCTCCTCCTCTCTCTCCCCTTCATCTCTCTCCTTCTCACTCCCCCCCGTCTCTCTTTTCTCCCCTGTCCAAATGGCCTTTACTAATTTTTTTTCTGCTCCTCCCGTTATTCAAACCCGTTCTGTCCCTTTTCTGACCGTTCCTTTGGTTGGTGTACGTGCTTTTTCATCCCGAAAGAAAACCCATGGTTTAATTTTGTTTTACATGCAGAACAACATCACTGCTAAGCGAAGTTTTTTGTTTTTTCTTATATAACAGTGAACGGGGGAAGAAAACGTTGTCTTTTGCTTTACTGCAGATTGACTGAAAAGTACTACTATACTGTATAGCAGGAAACGGTACAAGATCTGAGATAACTGCAAGAAACTAGATTGACTGCGATAATATACCATGTAAGCAAAAAAAGTACAAAATTTCGTGCAATACGCAAAAGACTGCAATGACATACACCGATAGCAAAAAACCGCCATGAAAGTGGTGCGGTACGTCCTGGCATTTAAAAAGCATGGGTTAAGGGGTTTGGGGGGTTTGCTTTGGCAGGGAGGGGGACGGGAAACTCAGTGGCGGAGCACCCCTTTCCCCCCCCGCCAAGTTAACACGTCGACGTGGTTTCCAGTTGATGGGTGACCGTTTTTCGCGCCTTGGGTTCAGACTTCCCCCATTCACCCACTTTTAAAAGGGTACCTGCCCCCTTTAGGGTCAGGGGAAAGGAAAGCAGCGAGGGAGAAGATGGGCGCCGCCTCAAAGCTGGCCCAAGAAGTGAGGTCTCTGACGCCCGCCCCCCTACACCTTAAGGGTTTTGGGGCTCCTTACCTTTACCTTTACCCCGCTAGGGGGGGGGGGGGGATCGGGTTTTTTTTTTGGGTGTTTGGGTGGGGGTTCATTTTCGTTCCTCCGCTAGAGCTCCGTGATTCACCAATAGTGAGATTTTTCTTTTTTGTATGTGGCGATTTTTGTTTGCCATAAAGATAGCCGCATTCCGACTTCTGGGATTAAAAAAAAAGAGTTTAATTTGGAAACAGATGATGTTCTAACAGACATCACAGATCTACAAGGTACAGAAAGCAGTTTGGTGAAGTCGCAGTGTTAGTATGGGATACTGTGGAGAAAAGAAACAGACAGTCCTGTGCTTTTTTTTTCTCCTCGGCTTTCGGGTTTTAATATTATAAACAAACCAAAAAGGTGAAATGAATAGTGATGAGAGTGCAGAAAAGGATTTAAGGGGGGGGGGGGGGGGGGGGGGGGAACGATATGTATCATCAATTGCAGTGAAGTACATACTTATTATTTGAAATATGCAAAAATAAGCCACACAAAACTCTGTGTGTGTGTGTTCTCCTTAAGCGAATATCTAGGATCTTTTAAAAAAAAAACCCACCAACTTTTGAGATGGTTCAAACGTGACTTTTCTTTTAGAGAGATACTTAAAGGGAAAGCAAAACTCTTGATAACTTTGGTTTCAAACAAAGACAGTACTAATAGTGCATCATACATCCGACTAACGCTTCATCTGTAGACTTTTCTCTAAAAAAAACCAAAAAACCAAAAAAAAAACTTCGAATATCTTTGACCCTGACGATGAAGAAACAAAAGGAAAGGGACACTATATGACAGTCTACGACTTTATCAGTGCAAAACTGTTTGGGTTTTTTTGTCTTGATGAAATTATTAAATGTCACGCTTACGTAAAGATAGTTAAGTTTTTCTGACCTTACGTATACTTTTTTTTCATTATTTTAACAAATCTGGAGTCCTTTACGAGTGGGTGGGTGTGGGAATCAGGGATCGTAAATCATGACTGGCAGAGACTGATTGTCACTCCCCCATCCCTTTCTGAAAGGACCCCCCCCCCCCCCCCCCCCCCCCCCCCCCCCCCCCCCTCAATCTGATTAATCAAAAGAAAAGGCAATACTGTGTTCGCTCGCTCCCCTGATGCTGCTACTGCTGCTGCTGCTGCTGCCAATGCTACTATTCGTCTTCATTTTCTCCTCTCGCTTCTTTTGAGTATTTTTCTCTGTCCTGATTCTTTCTCTGTCTCATCACTCTCTCTCTTCTCCCCTCACTCTCTCTCTCTCTCTCTGCTCTCTCTCCTCCCCCTCTCTCTCTCTCTCTCTCTCTCTCTCTCTCTCTCTCTCTCTCCTCTCTCTCTCTCTCTCTCTCTCCCCCTCTCTCTCTCTCTCTCTCACTCTCTCTCTCCTCTCTCTCTCTCTCTCTCCCCTCTATCTCTCTCTCTCTCTCTCTCTCTCTGAAAATAAAAATAATTTTCATCTCACCCCTCCATCTTCCTTCCCTCCCTTCCCCCATCCCCCACCCCACCCCCTCGCTCCCTCCATCCCTCGTCATTTTTCCTTCTCTCTTAGGGGGAGAGAAATGGGGTGAAACAAATCACAAATGAAATGAATAATGAAATGAGCAACAACAACAAATAAAAAAAACACAGAAAAAGACGGTACCACCCCCCCCCCCCCCCTCCCCCCTCCCCCCCCCCCCCCCCCCCAAAAAAA
Organism: Rapana venosa; assembly: GCA_028751875.1. NCBI lineage: Eukaryota > Metazoa > Mollusca > Gastropoda > Neogastropoda > Muricidae > Rapana > Rapana venosa. The sequence goes on along the minus strand of CM054147.1, from coordinate 30,891,266 downwards.
AAAAAAAACCCATCCACACACACACAAACACATCACACACAACACACACACAAATCACACACACTCATACACAACACACGAAAAACACTACACACACACACACACACAAACACACACACACATACAGACACACACACACACACCACAGACACACATACACACACGTACACACACACATATACACACACAAAACACTACACACACATACACACACAAAACACTACACACACTACACATACACACACACACACACACCACAGACACCCAAGTTTAGGACAGACCATGCCACGCCTTTGTCAAAGAGTGTGTGTGTGTCTGTGCCTGTGTGTATGCGTGTACTTGTGTGTGTATTGTGTGTGTGTGCGCGCGCGCGCGTGTGTGCATGCCCTGTATGATAAACATCGGTCTGCCAGCCTTCATATTATCAGGTCTTTGACTGAAAGAGAGAGAGAGACCAAAAAAATGAAATGTCCAAAGGCAGCACCGTGAAATTGCCTGCCCGTGTCCTGAAAGTTGAAATGATGCTAGCAGACTGCCTGCCTCTGCTGACAGGCTGGGTCCCAGTCCTTCGTTTCTTTGTGTCTGTCTGTGTTCATCTGTGTGTGTCTGTGTGCCTCTCTCTCTCTCTCCTCTCCTCTCTCTCTCTCTCTCTCTCTCTCGCTCTCGCTCTCTC
>CM054147.1:30882453-30890093 GCA_028751875.1 Rapana venosa | reverse complement strand
AACGGGGCTAAAAACCCTGTCCAAAAAAAAACTCCTGTTACGAAACCTTAAACACAAACTCGGCCAACTCGTCTTTGGGGATCTGGGGATTTAAAGGAAAACGATGGCGCTGCAGAAAAACCCCAAAAGGAAGCTGCGGGGCTGCCCCCCTCATCAACCAGAGCCCCCCCTGATAAAGTCCCGAGGTTGTTGCACTGGGCCGGCCCTACTTGGAACATGGAACGGAGGACCCTCTGGGAAACCGGGCGTGTGCCCGGGCAGTGGGGAGATGAACAGATATCGCCTACACCCTGGCATGTCGAAGCCCGGTGGAAGGGTCAGGGGGTGACAAATTACAGTCGGGAGAAATTTTTCTCTACTCCGAAAAAGTGAAAAGCCCACACAAGCTGAGAGTCCCCGCTGTCCAAGATGCACCCAAGAGCCGCGGGAAGGGGACCTTTTTAAAGCCCGTCATCACCGCCGTTTGAGCCCGCTTTCCAGAAGGTGCCCCTTGTCTGTGCTACCCCCCACCAACACGGGAGGGGGAAAAAAGAAGGAAAAAAAAACTACACCACTCCAGTCGGTGTTAGACAAATTCCGAGAGGGGAAAATGCTCATCCTCAGGGGGACATAACCCCAAAGGGTGGGGACTGACAACATGATAGAAGGGAGAGGGGACACAGGGGTTTGGAAAATAAATAAAAATGGGAAATGCTTGCTATTTTTGGTCCCAACACCCTTGTTTTGGGGGCCACTTTTTCCACCCACTTGCCCAAAGCCCCGGGTCTCCCCCAACCACAGACAAGAACCGATAGACCACGCATGGTAACAACCTACCGGGAAGCTCCCAAAAGAGGGAGAAAAAGACCGGAGCAGAAAAAGGGGTCAGACCCCTCTTGTGGTCCCCAAAGACAAATGCCTTGTTGCAGAAGATCTGCAAACCCAAGAAAAAGTAAAACTTTTGAGTTTGAAAAAAGAAAACAAAGCAGGCATTTCAGATTCATTTCACAACCGCTTCCAAGTTCCAGTAGAGGGACAGAAACAAAAAACAGGAACAAAAAAGGACCCCTTCAAAGAGCCATTGTGGGACCCGTAAAGGGGTTTTGGACAACCACAGAAAAAATAGGAACCCAGGGAAAAGGATGAGCCCGGAAGAAAGTCAGAGAAAAGGCAGCCAAAAAGAGCTAAACCGAGCACGCCCCGCCAACAGAAGGGCGAGCAACAGCCAAGTACTCCAATTGCAAAGAACCCAAGAATGAGCTACGAGCAAAAAAGAGCTGCATCAATCCCATCGAGATAGGCGGGAAAGGCGCTGGCAAGGAACCTCAAACCCTGTTGCACCACCCAACTTCTGCGGGGGAACAGCAACCCAAACAGACCTGTCAGAGAAAAGAAGGGGAAAGCTTCTCCCTCTATTGAAGACCAGCTAACAAGAGGAAGGCCCTTTTCGGAGGTCTTGGGAATACCACCCAGGGGAACACCCAGCGGAGCCGGGGGCCCTCTCGACACAACATTGGGGATCACCAAAACAAGATCCGAAAGGCCATCAGAGCTTGAAGAACGGAAAGGGCGCGGCTTGACAACATCCGCAGAACCCTTAAGGAAGGGGTAGTGACACTTTGACGATTTAACCATTGCTAACCTGATTGGACAACTGGGGGGTGCCAGCAGAATGGAAGAAGGGCCTGCTTGTGAAGCCCCCAAGCAGGGCGCCTCCCCCAGTGTGGAAAGTGGCGAGGTATCCCCCCGTTGCCCATCCCCAGCAAAGTCCTCACAAGAGTCATCCGGGCCCGAATGAAAGAGCCTCGACAAGACTCTCGAGATGAACGGGCGGGCTTCAAAAAGAACTTCCTGACCAACCAGTTTCGCCCCTCAAATCATCGGGGGAACATCCATAGAAGGCAGTCCCCTCCTAGCCTGTTTCACGATTTAGAAGGCTTTTTACACGGGGGCAGCAAGCAATTGGGAAAATCCTTCTCCCCTATGGGGTGCCATCAGAGTTTGTCAACTCATAAGACAACTTTGAAGGGTTCTCCCCCAGGGCATCCCTGGAAGACTCCCGACACTTCGGATCTCTTCTGGCGTGCAGGCTCTTTTGTCTCCCCTCCTCTTCCTTGGGTCTGGACTGGGTGACAAGGAGGCCTAGCAAGTTGGAAAGGTACCCAAAGGACCCCCATACAAAGCTGGAAGATCTCGATTTTGGATGACCCGGTCTGCTATCCCCCCGCCTGCAGCACACCAAAGCAAAGTCAAGCCCAATACCACAGTAGACGTGTTGCCTCAGGATAGCAAGAGAACCAAGCTACGCTACCAACAACACAAAAGGGTCCTGTCCCATCTCTGGGAAAGCATAAGGGTTCAGTGAATTGTGTACCGGGCAGTAAGATCCCAAAGGGGGCACAAAAAGACATCAAGGTAAGAATAAAGAAAGCAAAACCAAGCATTTGCCACTTAAAAAACCCTATGGAGAACAAATGCATCTCCCAACCACCAACTCAGACTTAACCCAAGGAAGTCTGTGCTTCTCTCGGTCAAAATTTTGGCGGGCAGCAACACCACTCCTCCAAGATCCAACCCTTTATCAACGGATGTCTCCGGGGATCCTTTTCTCAGATGGTTGACAGATGCCAAGTACCGACCGTGGGTGAGGGGGAACAACACCTATAGAAGTCCAAGTAAAGGGGGCGAAAGTGGGGTTGGTCCCACACCCTACGGAAGGAGCCTTACAACATCACCAACAAGCGCTCGAGTGGAACCCGCAGGGGAAAAGAAGAGAGGGCGCCCCAAACAGACCTGGAGGAGAAGCCTGTATAGTGAGCTGAGAGACTCCAGCCTGACATGGGAAGAGGCCAAGACCCTTGCCAGAGACAGGAGAAGGTGGAGGGACGCTGTTGAGGCCCTATGCTCTGCTAGGACCTATAAGGAATAAGAAGAAGAAGAAGTTACAGCAGATTTCTCAACTATCCACACCTCTACAACTCTTTTCTTGTTTTTGTTTCCAACTGCTACTATGACCAATTACTTTCATGACTTTTTACTACTATGACCAGTTACTTACATGACTTTTACTACTATGACCAGTTACTTTCATGACTTTTACTACTATGACCAGTTACTTTCATGACTTTTTACTACTATGACCAGTTACTTTTTTCTTCTTTTTTTTGGTAGCATCTGGAAAACAAAATGGAAAAAAAGCAATAACCATGATAACATAGCAAAGAAAGGCTCTCACCACCTTTACATATGATAATGATTTTTTTTAAATGGCTACATTTCAATAATGCCAAAGTGATAATATGGCTCTGACTCCTGACAACAATAAACCCAGAATATCATCCATGCACATGAAGCAGACCTAAGCCAGGAGCAGCAAAAGTCTGGATCTACGGGTACATCCATACCCTTCATGGATTCTTTTTTTCTCTTTTTTTTTCTCTCTCCAATCCTCAGTTAACTCTCCACACACACAACACACACACACACACACACACACAACAACACACAACACAACAAACACACACATTTTAGGTTTATTTTTTCTATGTCTGCATATATATTATCTTTTTTTTTCTCTTTTTATTTTTTAAATAGATGGCTTGATGAAAAAAAGCAAATGCACTGCTTATTCAATGTACCATATGAAAATAAAGTTTGACTTTTTAAAAAAAAAGTTTGACTTGACTTTGACACATGTAAACAAAAAACACAAAACAACACACACAACACACACACACAAACACACACACAAACAGTGAAACACACACACACAAACACACAAAACACATACACAAACACAAAACACACACAAACACACACACAAACGCGCGCATGCATGCACGCACACACACACGCACACAAACCAACTGAAGCAATCACACTAGAAAGGAAAAGGACAAAATGACAGATCAAACGCTCAGATACTCACACGAACAGAAAACGTGTGCAGACGTGGCTTGGCTCGCTACACAACCAGGTGGTGTGGTCCATCTTTAAATGCTCCGATTTGATGACTGACAGACACAAAGTCTTACATCAGAACTCAGGCAGCTGCATTCCACATTTGCCAAACTATCTTATTTTGTGGTTGTGTGTGGTGTGTGGTGTGTTGTGTGTGTGTGTGGGGGTTTTGTGTGTGTGTGTGGGGTGTGCAAAAATGAATTAAATCAGAACAATTTGTTTTCATCACTGATAAAAGCATGGACCTAATATACAGCAACAAAAATTGCATAATTCTGATGCTTGTCTATAAAATGAGTTGGATTTGCACCTGATGCACCTGTTAATGAACAACACCATGTCATCGTCCTTCACTTTTACGTTTATTTGGTGACAGCACTGGGGGACAAAGGCATGACCCACAAAGGTAAGGCAAACATCTTTGTGTGTGTGTGTGTGTGTGTGTGAGCGTGCATGCGTGCGTGTGTGCGAGTGCTGAACAAAATACGACCACTTGTGAAGACTTCTCAGCAAATTACCAATAGCTCTGTGACTGATTGATAATGACTGCACATCGCTGTGTTTATAACTTCTCTCTTCTTTGCATTCCCATACTGGGTGGGGTGCATACTGTCTGGTTTTCTCCTGTGCTTGTCACTCTGCAGACAGGTCTGCCCACTGGCCTCAGCCAACACGTTCTCACTTCAGCGCAGCTGATTTTTTTTTGTGTACAGGATGCATGCTGGGTATGTATGCGTTTCCATAACCCACAGAACACTTGACATGAATTAATGACTTTTTTAACGATCTTTTACATGTGTGCATATACTGAGGGAAGGCACTGGTAAGTCTGCACTTTAAGTTGACCTACAAGATAGGATAGGTCTTAGCGTTCTTTCATGTCATGACTTCTTGCTGTAAAACTTTAAAAATCCAACACATCAACAGTTTCAATTCGGCCAATAAAGATGATATATACAACCTTGAAAAAAAAAGTTCACAGGATCACAAGAACCAATCAGCTATTTTAAAAACATTTAGCAGTGATCAGAGGCTTTCACTATGATATAAATACAAATATACCTTCCGTTTACATACTGCCAACTGTAATAAAGCTAAAAATAAATGAATAAAACGTAACACAAGGCAGGCTTTCGGAAGAGTTATGATAAAAAACTATGGGTGGGCTGATTTGCCTTCACCAAAACAGTTCCCACACATACACACACATACACACACACACACACATGCACGCATGCACACACACACACACATGCAAGCACACACACACACACACACACACTCACATAACACAAACACACACACTCACACACACTTACATAACACAAACACACTCTCACACACACACACACACTCACATAACACAAAAACACACTAACACACACTCACATAACACAAACACACTCACATGCACACTCACACACGCCCTCAAATGACTTTTCTCACTTACCTTCACACAAAGCCATACAAGCCAAGTCTGAGCCTTGAAGGAAACGGCGCTGTTCGAAAGGCCGACCTGCAAACTGTGCGCAATGATGCAACACACACCCAAACACTGAGCTTTTCTTAACGGTAAAGGCTTTGCCATACTCACACCTGAATTAGTCACAATTTTAATGGCATTGAATTACCTTTCAACTACTTCTCTTGTGATTTACAATATCTTTTTTTGTGCGTGTGTTGATTCAAAATCAGTTTTACTTGCTTCTGAAACACTGGGACTCTAAAATGAGCAATGACGTTATTTTTTAATCAAATTCCTTGTACATTCTCTTGCTTTTAAAGGTATTGGGATACATTTTTGCTGGGTGCCATCACACTGCGGTATTTACTGGAATGGGTTGACAGATTCCTCGGCAGAGCGCAATGCCTCAAAATGTACAAGTGACATAATGATTAATAAAAAAAACAGGCCTAGGTTTATCATCACTTGAAATTATTTCAATTCTTGCACACTCTATGAGGTCAAAGTTTTTTTAGACTTCATTTTCAAGGAAAACTTTTAAAAAATGCTCTCTGCATTTGTTCTGATATTATATCAGTTCATCATATTATATTGTTTGACTGCCCTGTGCTCAGTGCCTAATGTAAAAGCAAAGCAGAAAATATGGAAATATCCAAAGTGTTCTGAATGATTCCTAGTCGCATGTCCTAGTATCAGTTGCAAAAAGTATTTACCAGTCACCATAAGTACAGTTACTGTAAATGTAATTTTATAGACATATCAACATCCATTACTGTCACGGTTCGCATAATTCCGTGCATTACTCAATGCCATTTCTTTCTCTGTATTTCTGGATGCTGGTGTCTTTCTGTGTTCGCATTCGCATTTTTTTGTATGTATATGGTGAACTCCAGCTTAGTGGCATGCACATTCCCTTTTCTCTGCAATTTTGCATGCAGGTTAGCTTCTCATGAAGTTCCTGTTTGTGAGTTAGGGTTTGTTTCATCAGCTGAGTAGCAGCAGCTTTAAATAGGAGGAGGTTTTGACTTGAGGGGAGGAGGAGGAGATTCAGTCTTCGGCTGAAGTTCAGTGGTCGCCGTTCCAGCTGGGCTGTTGGGCGCCGCGTGATGTTGTCTCTCTATTTGGAGAGCAGGGGGAGCAGCGCTTGGAGTAGTTCAGGCTCCTGTGAACCCGGTCTTCGTTCTTTGTTGTTACGTCGTGTTCGTCCTGTCAACGTCTCCCTTGAGGTGCAGGAGTGCACCATACTTCCTGTGGTGTGGTGTCTCTGCTTGGAGAGCAGAGGGGAGCAGTCATCTTTGAGTGGTTCTGGCTCCCGAGGACCAGTCTACGTTCTTCTTCGTTGGGCTGTGCTGTCCGTTTTGTCAACGTTCTTTCCTGGGTGCAGAAGTGCACCTTGTTCTTTCTCAGTGACAGGTGAGGGATGTTCTGTAGATATGATTGAGTTCTGTGATGGTTCTTTGTGCCGTTGTGGTGGTCGTTGTTGAGTGTCTTTGTGTCAGTGCAGTGCTTGGATGGTTAGTTCTTGAATAAATTAATGTAGAATGTTTTCGAGGGAGGTTACCTGTTTTTAGGTTTCTGATATACTAGGTAGGCTTAAGTTTCTCCATTAGTGAACAATAGGATATGTTCTTTAATATATGTTTTTAAATGCTAATGTTTTGTCTAGAGAGAGTTCTCTCAAGTGTTTAGAACACTCAGTATTTCTTAAGGTTAATAATCAATATGGATGAGCCCTGAGTGATTTGGGATTTAGAGCAAGTTTGCGTCATAAACGGCTGTATGTGGTTATTGGTTTTCTGTAAGATAATTCTCTTTTGTGGAAAAGTTTTTAAAAAGTATTTTATCTTTAATGTATTTGAACATAAATAATCATAGATTATACATCAGACGTTATTTAGATCGGAAATGTAAATGATTCCTCGGAGATAGGTGAAGTTTTGGCTGAATAGACAAATTGTCAATTGTCAGTGGACACAAGGGAAATAACCCTAGTTGCCTTAGCGCTAGCCCTGGGTCTATGCTGAGGAACGGCAAGTATTGCCTGTTCCAGGTTCCTGTGGGTGCCTCCAGCGGTGGAGTCGTGCCTGGAGAGGGTGCAGCCTGTGTGCCCTGAAGAGTCGCCGACGGCTTGTCCTTGATCCTCGGTCCCTTTATTCCCTGGATCCACCTTTTCCCCACAACCTATTTCCCTTCTCCGTGCTGCCCTGTCCACCCGTGACCATCCTTGGGGACTTCA
>CM054147.1:30812453-30879953 GCA_028751875.1 Rapana venosa | reverse complement strand
GGGGCCCACAGGGCTTTTGATTTCTTCTTCACATAGTTGTTGGTCTTTTGTTTCTTTGTATGATATTTTGAGGAGTCTTCTGTGGCACTTGTCTCAAATGCTTGGATTCTCCTCTCTAGCTCTGCTGACAGGGTCCATGATTCAAAGCCATATAGGAGGAAAAGATATCACGAGGATTTGTAGAGGTGATATTTGGTGCAGAAGCTGATGTTGTTGCTTCTGAGATCCTCTCGAGTCTGCTAGAGAAGATGTTGCTGTTCCCAATGTGAGCTTTCACTTCATTGTTTGATGTGCCATCTTTTGTTAGGATGGAGCCTAAGTATTTGAATTGGCTCACCTCTTTCCAGAATTTCTCCCATTCATCTTTATTTCTGTGCTGACATTACTAGCGCTGTTGACCATGATCTTTGTTTTTTTCTGTACTGACCTCCATGCCGTATGCGCTCGCTCACGATCTGATAGACTATCTGTGAGGTTTTGCAGTTCTTGTTTGCTGCCGCCCAATAAGGTCAATGTCATCTGCAAATCTGAGGTTGCAAAGGGGTTTTCCCACCAATGGAGAGAAGTTTTGTGGTTTTGCAGTGTCTCTGTCATGATGTTTTTGGGGAAAGAGGTTGAAAAGTACAGGTGAGAGAAGGGCAGCCCTGACGGACCCCAACCGTGGTCTGAAGAACTCGCCCATGTGATTGTTCATGAAAACTGCGCTTCTTGCGTTCTCTTTATGTGCCTTGATGACTTCAATGAGGCATTTGTCAATGTTGAAGTGCCTGAGTACTTGCCAGAGGCCCGTCATGCCATACCCTGTCAAAGGCCTTTTTGAAGTCTATGAAATTGTGATACAAGTCTTTTTGGTGTTGGAGATGTTTCTCTATCAGAATTCCAGATTGAAAATTGTTCCATTGTCCCTGCGTTTTGGTCTAAAGCCGCTTGTTCTTCTGCCAGGAGTTTTTCCGCTTGGTTTTTCAGTCTGTTGAGGACTACCCGCAGCAGATCTTGCTAGGATGGCTTATGAGACGATGTTCTGTAGTTCTGGCATTGCTTGGGGTTTTCCTTTATTGGTAGGGGTATTACAAGAGACTGTGTCCATTCTTCGGGACATTTTTTGGTGTCGTGAATCTTCTGACAAAGTTCTGTGAATCCCCTTTTGCTGTTTCATTCCCTCCATTTTTTATGAGTTCAGCTGAGTGTTATCGATTCCAGGGAACTTTCCCTTCTTCGATTGTTTAATAGTGTGGTCTACTTCACATCTTAGTATTGGTGGTCTTTATCTTGTGTTCAGGGGTTTTTTCAGAAACAATGTGGTATCTGGGCTAGTGAGTAGTTATACAATCCCTCACAGTATTCCGTCCAGCGTTGAGGTGGCATTGTTTTCCATTAAAAGATTTCCTTCTTTGTCTTCAATAACAGAGGCTTTAGGCTGTGTGGTTTTCGTTAGTGATTTCAAGTGTCGTAAGCTGTTTTGCTGTTTCCCTTTGGCCATTCAACTTTGATGCTGTGGCATTGTTCTTCTATCCACACTTCTTTGGCTTCTCTCATCTTTTTCCTCACTTCTCTGTGGCTATTCCCCGTATTTGTTGTTGGGGTTCTTTGACTGTTTAACTTTTGTTTTTAAAAACTCTCTTCTTTTTGTCACAGATGTCAAGACCTCATTGTCACCCGGTTGTTTTTTCTTTGCTGCTTCTTCCCAATTTCTTCTGGGTGCTTTTCATTAGCCACTTCATTGATGTTTTTGGCTGTGTTTCCACATTATGCGATGGCTGGATGCGGGACTTCCCCAATGTTGGGTTGGAAAATCTCAACCACTGTTGGTCTTTGATTTTTTCAATCAAATCTTAGTCTTGGGGTTTTTTGACTGTTGGTTTCTTCCCTTTCACTGATGGGGTAAGTACAAGGTCTGGTCACTGCCAATGTCACTCCTGGGGGGGTTCTTTTTGTTCCTTGTTTATGCCTGGGTTTGAATCTTGGGTGAGAATGTAGTCATTTAAGTGAACAGACCATTTTTTGATGCCAATTGATGTCTAGTGGCTTGTGAGATGGAGTGTGTTTCCAGGTTAGTTGTGCTTCTTTGCGAATTCCAGTAGCCGCTTTTCCTCTTTCCCTTTGTTCTCCAGTCCAAAAACGTCCTGTGGTTCCTTCCCAGTGTTCATAGGGATCGGTCCCTACCTTAGCATTCAGTCGCCTTCCACAATAAGAATTTGGGCATTTTGGAGAACTTTCAAGTGTTTATAGAATTCTTCTATCGGTATCACGTAGTCAGATTTTGGCATAGACTTGATGATTGTGAGATTCTGGGTTTTGCCGAAACCTGATTGAGAAAATTCTGGCGGATACTGGTTTTCACTGACATGCTGACACAATCTCTTTCCTACAATGAGCCCTACTCATGTTGATGTAGTTCCTTCTTCCCTGTAAACCCTTCTTGTGGCCTCTTGCTTTGTTTATTTTTCTCCCGAACCAGTCATCGACTTCTGCAAGCCCTAGGAAATCCCATTTATATCTTTTTATTCATGTGTGATTTTCCTGTACTCCCTGTTTGTATAGATTCCCCATTCCATGTTTCCATGGTTACTCCTTATTTGGAACTTTAGAGGTTTTCTCCCATGCGCATAGTCCCCCCCAAACCCTGAGCCCCGCAGTGGGTTTCGCGGTTGTTTTGATCCGGGGTTTTTTACGATTCCGGCATGTTTTTCGTGTTTTTTTTTTCTCTCATGTCCTTGCGTGGCTTGGGAGCTTTGGTGTGGCCCATCTCCTCTCCAAGACTCCTACTTGGTTAGAAATCACCAGCCCCTCCCCAACGTTTTGCCAAACCCTAGAAGGGGTTTCCGGGTGTGGGTGGGTTAGGACCTACCCAAAGTGAAGTTGAGTGCAATGAAGACATGTTCTCCGTCCATTCCCGAGGGATGCTACTTGCCAGGTTTACAAAGTACCACCTTTTCCCTAAGCACACCATACACCCCTGACTGATTCTAGGATTTTTTAAAATTTGGCACTAAGAGCCACCTAAAATTTCAGTAAGGGGGGGGGGGGGGGGGGGGGGGGGTGGGGGGGGGGGGGGGGGGGTGGTTTGGGGGGGGGGGGGGGGCAATGTTTATTAACTCATTGAGGATTGTGTCAAGCTTAATGCTCTCATTTTACTGTGACGGGGGCCGAAGCTTAAATTGGCAGAATTACATTTTTTTTAAAAACAAACCAAATGATTTCAACTCAGGGAAGTACTCTGGCCTGTAAGCATCATTTTTCTAAACACAGTTGCTTTCCTTGACCATAAGCTTGCTTAGTTTGTGTTTGTTGGCTAATTTTGTTTGACATGTCAACAAGTGATATCTTTGGGATTTTTAGGCTCTCCAGTGTTATGATTCTTTTTTTAAAAATCTGCTGTACAAAAAGTGACATCAGGTGGATTCAGCCAGCTTCAGGGAATTTTCTATCTATCTATCTATCTGTCCCGTAGTCGGGCGACCGTGGGGCACCCTCAAAGGACTCAACCCAGTTCCCTCCATTCCTCTCCGTTTTTCCTTTCCAGTTTTGTTGAGTTCTACCTGTCCATTCGCGATGTTATCCTCCCAGCCTTCCTTGGTCTTCCTCTTCTTCTTTTCCCCTTGGACATGCCTTTTTAAACGTCTTTGCAAGTCCTTGATCTTGTGACATGCCATACCATTAAGTTTACGTTTTTTCACGATCGTTAAAGGTTCTCATAGGTCCAATGTTTGCTGGATTCTGTTTTAAACAAAGCTTTCGTTGCTTAAAAGTTCTTGTAGGAGATGCCCAAAAGGGGCTCCCGAAAGCATCTCATCTCCAACCCGCCTGTACTCTTCTCTCCAATCTGCAGTCCAGGAATTCACTTTGGTGAAAAATCATCACATGCTTCAAGGGGACTAGTTGATGAACAGTTCACCATAAGATATGCACCCTAATTTCAAAACTTTTTTAAATTTTTTAGCATTCCAAAATTTTTAAAAATTTGTAAAAAAAAAATACGTCACTTTTAAAAACTTCTCAAAGTAGACTTTTTAAACTTTTCAATGAAAATGTGTATATCTTATTTTGTTGGGTAATCTGCAAAATTTTTCAAATATAGCCAAAACATGTGTAAACAAAAAATGGCGGGTTCCATTTCACTCGACTCCATTGATTTAAACCCCCCCAACCCTGCTGCAGGTAAAAAGAAGGGAGACTTTCTTGCCTGGATTTCACCTTATGATGGAAATGTGTGCACATTCCTACATCCCTTTAACCTTTTCCACAGGTAACAAAACAAAACTATCTCCGAACCGTTTCCCCCCCATTCCCCCAAACTACGGGTTGGGACATACAAAGTGCACAGTGATTTTTTACTGGGAAAGTGGGTTCTTACCCTTAAGGTAGGATAGTGTTAATTTTTTCCCACTGGTTCGTTTAAACCCCCTCATACTAGCTCAGAGAGTTTGGGCACTGGTAATAAACCTCTCCTTTTTGGGCTCATTTAACCTTTAAAAAAAACCCACACCCAACCCTACTTGGGTGTGGTGCGTGCGAGCATGTTTGTGTGTGGGGGGGGTTTGGGGGGGGATATTCCAAGGGAAAACATCTGAAGTCGGGTATGGCTCCCTATATGGTGAGGGCAAAAAAACATCACCACACAAAACTTCTCATCTCATTTTAAATTTAAAATAATCCCCGTAAACCCCAGGGGGGATGAGTGAGTAAAAGGTGCTTTTTGGGGTGACACCCCCCCCCCCCCCCCCCCCGGGTTAAGTGGGGAATGCACAAAAACACCACCAAAAAAAAACATTCTACGAGTCTGAATATGAATCACTCCCGTACACTATGACGAATTTTTCCAGGAAGGGGGCCACTGTTTTACTCTCTTTGCTTTTTCTTGGCTTGTTTCTCCCCTTGGGTGAGACTATAAAAAACCCAGGGCCCCTTGCAAACGCAGAGAACATCTTCCCCCACGTTAAAATCTGTTTCCCCCTTCAAAGAGTAGGATTGTGTGCCCGGGGGGAACAAATGACAAAATTTCAAAACTGCAAAAACAATGGGACTGGGTGTGAAAAAGCCATGGAGTTATTCCACTTTTTCGAAATAAAAAAATTAAAAAAAAATAACTCAATGGGTTTGCGTCTGTTTCACCACCCCCCCCGAAACGTGCAGCCTTTTGGTCATATTCAAAAAATAAAAAAAAAATTTTAATCAATCTCAGTTGATAAAACCAACACACTATATTCACAAAGAAAATTCATATGAAGTATTTAGTATTTACAAGGGTTCGTCCCCAGATATCCCAGTTTTGTGTGTGTGTGTGTGTTTTGCCTTAAAAGTAAAACAGTGAATGCTAAAAAAACAAAAAGGTTTTCACACACACACACAAACTGATCTCAACAAGGTGTAATTATGCATCAGCTAATCCACAACAAAGTATCACAATTGATTTCACAGTACACAGTAATGATTCCTGAGGATCAGGAATCCTTTTGAAGTAAATTCTGCCAATACTGCCTCTTTCAGTATGTACCTCTTTTTTTGTCAGCATTTTCCTCATGAAAAATTATCAACTATGGTGATCTGGGCAAAAATCCCAAAGCATATTATATATTATTATATAATTATATATTAAAAATAAACACACACAAAACAACTAAACTTTAAGGGAAGGGAAATCTTTGAATGGAGACTAATTTTCCCGCAGCAAAGGTTTTCTTTCCCTTTTAACTCAAACAATTAACTCCTCCCTACAATCCACGTGATCGCAAAAAAGGTTTCATGCACAACACTTGCCTTCAAACCACTGCAATCGCAGGATTTGACTTTCGGATTTTCTTTTAGCTCAATGACGTCAACTTTTGAACAAAAATTCAGCAGTTGGCTTTTGACTTTAACCTTCCACCTACATGGCAACAATACTTACTTTACTTTTACTTTTTCCTTCCGCTTGTACTCTGTGGCGTCGCAGGGAGATATAACTGTCTGTCTGCTGCAAGGCGGGTAGCTTGGAGGGGGGACAATTCATGGACTTTCAGTGTTTCTGCCACGGAATCACTCCAGCGTCGCCTGGATCTACCTCTGGCCCTCGTGCCAGAGTACCTCAAGTTGTAAGCACGCAAGGCTGGCTGGTTTCGTGGCATCTGTGTGAGGTGCCCGAACCACTTGGTTCGTTGTTGTTTAATATGGTGTAGGACGGGTGTGGTTCCTACCATGTCTCTGGTCACCTCGTTTCTTTTCTTGTCTCTCCTGGTCTTGTTGATGGCTTTCCTCAAGCACTTCATCTCACACATTACCAGTTTCTGTTCCAGGGCTTTTGTCAGGGGCCTTGTCTGGCATTGGTAAGTGAGAGTTGGCAGGAAGATGGCGTTGATTTAGCTTTGCCTTGGTGCTCATAGGGATGTTAGGACGTCGCAGAAGTGGGGCAAGTTGATAGCTGACTGCGTTTTGTTTTCCATCTTCAGTGAATATACTGCCTAAGTACTTGAATTCAGTCGTCCACTTTAGTTGGGCTCCGTTGATGTTGATTTTGAGCTTTTCTGGAGTTCTACTGACTGTCATGGCTTCGGTCTTGCTTACACCGATTTTCATTCCATAGGTTTCACAGCATGTATTGAGCTGGTCTGTGTGCTCTTGCAGCTTGTCTTTGTTATCATTGATCATGACTTGATCGTCAGCAAACAGAAGTTCGTTGAGTGCCTCCAGGTCTGAGTTGGCTTCCTTTGTGATCTGGTCCATATATATGTTGAAGAGCAGAGGGGAAAGGACGCAGCCCTGTCTCACCCCAGACGTCACAGGGAACCAGTTGGAAAGTCCACTTGGAGTGCGAACTGTGCTCTTGCTGTTGTGTACAGCTCTGATGTTATCTAAGAGCTGCCCCTTGATGTCATACTGCTCCAGGACCCTCCAGAGCTTATCTCTGTTCACTCTGTCAAATGCCTTTTCTTGGTCGACAAATACTAGGTGGAGTGCTTGATTGTACTCAAGAGCTCTCTCACTCAGTTGTCTCAGTGCAAAGATCGCATCAGTACAGCCTCTCCCTTTCCTGAAGCCAAACTGAGCGTCACACAGTAGGTGTTCTGCTTTTGCTCTGGAGCGCTGCTCTAGGATTTTTGCGTACATCCTTCCTATATGGCTGAGGAATGCAATGCCCCTGTAGTTACTACAGTCCTTTTTACTGCCCTTCTTTTTCCATATTGGCACTACAATAGCGTTCTGCCAGTCCTCTGGAACTCTTCTTTCCTCCCATGCCTTTTGGAAGATGGTTGTGATCCATTTGACTCCAGTCTCTCCACAGGCCAGGATGGCTTCTGTTGTTATGCCATCTGCACCTCCTGCCTTTCCTTTAGGGCTAATCTTGATGGCCCTTCTTACTTCACACTCCAAGAGTTTGGAGTGGTCTGGGTGGTTGGGAGTGAATTGTGATTGTGTGTCAGTCGCCCCTGATGGGTTTAGAAGGCTTAAGTAGTTTTCCCCATTCTGTATGATTCATCCTCTCCTGCATGGCTGTCCTTTTGGGAAACGTTATTGGGGTGGTGGGGTCAAAGGGTCCTCAGTCTGCATGCTTTACATTTTATGAACTCTCATGGGGGGGTTTTAACATTTCACTAGTTCTTCACTATCTTTTTCCATAAGCCTCCTTTGCTGCTCTCCCCAAACCTGGCCTTGCTGTTTTTTCTTGCAGTCTGGTTCACGTGTCATCTTCTGATTTGACTTAAACCGATCTTGAAGAGTCTCTTCTTATTTGATGGCCTCCTTAAACTTTCATTCCACCACATGTTGCCTTTCTGGTTCCATTTGTCCTTCCTGTTGCGCATGCCTCTGCAAGGTGTCACAGGATAGGTTTTAACCTTACATCGCATATCTTAACAGAGAACTCTCTGTAGTTTTCCGAAAATTCATGCAGTTTCTTAAAGAAAATAAGGTACTCAAGTACACGCGTCCCAATGGATGTCACCTGTCGTGGTGGGATGGCTTGCGTGCTTCAATGCCCCCGGGAGCTAGGGGGCGGGGGCTTCAGCCTCTGGAGTTCAACCATGCTCAACGGGTTTCTTGGTGGAGGAGCCAGACTAAAAGCACCGGTCCTCAGGTTGGGGTTGTGCTTTGGGCTAATGACCCATTCACTTAAAAACTAGTCTGTTACAGAAACTGCAATTATCTCTTACAAGAAAACAGGGTTGGGGAAGATCCCTTCTCGGTAGAGCCTATGACGCTGCTGGTGAAGCCTTCGGAAGAAAGTGCGCCGACAACTCTTTAACACCAAGTAACAACCAGGATAGGACCGGGAAACATCAGAAACCCTGTCCCGAAACTGGAAAAAAACGCACGGGTGGTAGGAAATGAAACAGGTCAACCTAAAGATCCTTTGGCCTGTGTAAGACAGATGGAAGGGAAGCGGGCAGACAAACTTGTTAGTGGAGACCTTCATCTACCTGGACAGGAAGAAGGCCGGGCCCCCACACATGGGAGAGAGCGCTGAGAGACCCCAAGCAATCAACCATTGCTGTCCTGGGAACCAGTTTTCACCATCGATCCTCACAGATGCTTCAACTCAAAAGCAGAAAAGTTACCATCCTTCAGGGGCTACGCTCCGCAAATACAGCAGAGTTAAGATGTTCTTTCGAGCCGGGAAGGCCATAGAGCCGGAGCTTATCCCGGTTTCTGTACGTTAGAAACTGAGGGTTTTTCACCACCCTGTGACAGGACGCTAGTTGTCACCAGATACTTTCCCAGCAGAGCTGGTACCCACTTGTACACCTGGGTTGGAGTGAGGAAATAGGTTAAAGTGTCTTTTCCCAGGACACAACACCGAGCCGGCGGGGATGAACCCGCGACCTCTGGATCACGAGTTGACCGCCAAAACCATCGACCACGGTGCTCCGCACACAGAGTTAGAGATAAAGAAAAACTTCTTCAAAAAGGGTCGCCTCATGGACAAGCAACAAAGAGGGACCTAAAAATATAATGGGAGAATGAATGCCAAGTGGGACAGACACCAAACAGGAATTTGATCATGGGGACATGGCACGGGAGAACAAAATGAAAATGGAAACTTTTAAAAATTTTTTCTGCATGTTCACGACCTGGTCATTGAGGCACCATTTTCCCCATAAGAAGTTTCCACAAGACCACATGGACTTCCCCGATGGCAAGACCGAAAACAGATTGCCCACTTCCATCGGCGAAAGTGGAGAAGGAGCCTGCATGATGTCGGGGTGAGCGCGAGCGATGCAGCATCAGACATCATCTTGTTGTTGCCATCCTCAGACCAAGCTCAAGCCTACATCGACCGGGCAGGAAGACCATCACCAATGTAATGTGCAAAGCCTGATGGAAGAGAAAAAATAGGGGAATTCAGGCCCGAACTGGGGAAACCCAACTTCAGTGTCTTCCCAGTTTGCGAGGAACAGTCCAAGAGCAATGGAGAGTCTGCGTGGACCTGGAAGACGCTCCAAACCAGTTACTGGGAAGAAACAAGAAAACAAGAGTGGCTGACAACAGAAATGGGCACTGATCACCGAAGAAAACAGCTGAAGATCAGATCAACTGAACACAAGATCAAGAAAAGAAGCGGAACTGAAGATGCTACTGGACAAAAACCAGGCAGTAAGAGAAGTGCAAGAAAAGACAAGAGAAAACCTCTTTTGAGGGACTGACTCAGGAAGCAGGACTGAGCGGGCAAAGAATTTTGAGAGACTGTACGAGATACAGAACTCCTCAGAAAAAAAGCAAACCTAATCCCCTGTCAAAGATAAGATGGCAATACCATTCCAAGTGAGGAGGACCAGAGACAAGATGGCGGAGCACTTCAAGAAACTCAACAGACCTGCACCCCCCGTGCCGCCAGACTCCCCCACCTACTGAAATCTTGGGTTTTCAACCCCGGGCCCCCTCCAGAATGAGATCACCAAGCCATCAAGTCACTCAAATCAGGCAAAGCAGCGGCCCAGACGTATTCCCACCTGAAGCACTGAAGGCAGACATCCAAATTCCACTGAGATTTTTATACCCCTTTTACACAGTTTCTGGGAGCAGAGAGTGTACCAGAGCTGGAAGAAGGCAATCTCGTTAAGCTGCAAAGAAGGACCTGTCCTCCTGCAACAACTGGAGAGGAATCTGCTTTCCATCCCAGGAAAGTGCTGTCAAGGATCACGCTAGACAGCTGAAGACGGGCACTGGCCAGACACTTTGGATGAACAGGCAGGCTTAGCAAGACAGACATGCACAGCAAATGGGCCACAATGCGCATCATCTTTGAGCAGTCCCTTGGATGGCAGACCCCCTATATTCAGTTTGTGACTTCCAGACGGCATTTGACATTTGTCGACAGAGATGTCTTTTGGAAATGATTGCATCATATGGTTTTTCCAAAGTTCATCACCATCCATCAGCAGCTATATGAAATGCCCCCGTCAAGTCATCCATGAAGGGAAACTGACGGAACCCCTTCTCCGTACAGATCTGTCTCAGGGCGTCTGCTGTCGCCAACCATCTTCCTGTTGGGGGTTTCGACTGGATTAATGCGGCAGCCCAGCAGGCAGGAGAAGGCATACAGGGACCTCATGAGCAGCTGGAAAACCGGATTCGCAGACAACATCAGCCTTCTCTCCCAAGGCAACAAGACGCATAAGAGAACTCGTCGTGTTGCTGAAAGAAGCTGAAAGACTGGCCTCCAATAAAACATCGGGAAAAACGGAGGTCATGAGGGTGAACAACAAAACACATGACCAGTGTGACTGCAGCAAGAAACCCCCCCAAAGAAGTCACAAGTTTATTTACCGGGGCAGTGTCGTCAGTAAAGATGGGGGACAGATGAAGACATCAAGGCCGAATCAACAAAGCCCGTCACGCCTTCAACACCCTTCGGCCAATTTGGAGGTCAACAGCCCTCTCATTTCAAAACAAGATTCGGATCTACAACACCAATGTCAAATCGGTCCTACTTTATGGCTCAGAAACCTGGCGGGTAACAAAAACCAACACCCATAAACTCCAGTCTTTTACCAACAAATGCCTCAGGAAATCCTCAACATCAGGTGGCTAGAAGTCATATCCAACAAACAACTGTGGGACAGGAGCAGACAAACCCCAATCGAGTCCATAAATAAACAAAGGAAGTGGGGATGGATCGGCCATACAATCCGCAGGCCTGCGTCAAGTGTCACCAGGAAGGCCCTTGACTGGAATCCACAAGGGAAGCGGAAAGTTGGTCGACCAGACTGACCTGACGCAGAAGTGTTGACGAAGAAACGAAGGCAGCCGGAATGACATGGGCCGAGCTGAAGAGGATCTCCCAAAACCAAGTTCGTTGGAGGGGTGTTGTTGCAGTCCTATGTTCCCCAAGGAACCAAGAGGCATAAGTCAAGTCAAGTACACAGAGTGCTGTACAGTTACTATCGTTCGCAGAGCAGTCATATTTGGCCAAAATATTCATATGATGTCATACTTTGTTCTGCTCCCCAATATGTGTGTCCTACCTACATCTGTCATGCTGCTGTCCCTTCTTTGTCACCAAATAAAGGTAACATTGCAGTGACATCATGCTGTTAGTCTACAACTACCCTCTAACATGCGCAATATACGTATGTGAATTTTTTTTTTTTTTAAAGAAGTGTGGTCCTGCCTGAATGTGTCCTCCATCGCATCCACCGTCATGGTAATCCAACTGAACATTCACACTTGTCACAAAACTACTGTCACCAAGTCTACATTTTCTGAGTGGAAAGTATCCACACATATTGAAAACAACGTTCACTAATGCGCATATATACATTATTTACAAATATATGCTCACGCCTACTATTTACAAAAACACTAGTGTGCCCACCAATAGCCAGTTACTGGCTGTCACAGTGCAGGTGTCAAAACCCAGTGTCGCCCCAAGTGTATTGGTGTTTCTCAGGTAAAAATACTGATTAATTTTGAGAAATCTGGTTTTTCGTCATTAATATTACTGGTCCATGACTCAGAAAATCTCAATCAGTAGACCAGTAGAGATGAAGCCTTGGCAAACGCTTGATCCCCACATGAACAAAACTGACAGGTAAGCCCTAATTTATCGGTGTGTTTTGTCCATAATGGATCTATGACTAAGCCTTCACAGCGATCTTTTGCCTGGCATAATTTTTTTAGTTTCATTTGGCTGCAATTTGAAAAAAATGGGCAGGGCACAACAAAACAAAGTAAAACCCAAGGGCTTGGCATTCAGTGGGAGGGTTTTTTTCCAGCCCCCAGTCGGCAGTGTTAAGTCTTGCACTGTGCAAGGCACTTGTGCGCCGCGCCATGTCGTCTGCTATGAAGCCAACGGAATGTTATCCTCAGCATCACTTTCCAACTCACTACCTTCTCCTTTTTCATCTCCTTCTTCTACATCTACTTCAACATCGGATTCAACATTTTATTCTCTTTCAAACTGTTCCACTTGAGCCAAAATAGCTTCAATTTCCACATCAGTATATTCCTCCCAAATCGTAACCTCAGTCTTTGCTGCCATTTTTAGCTACAAGAAAGCGTGGGAAAAACAAAGCCAGTCACTGGCCAATTTCTTGATAATGGGAGGCTGTGTAGCACTGAATTTGGTACCCATTCCTTCCTTAGTTTATGATGACATCAGATACTCCAGGCCTCCTCAATATTCATATCTGTAGGGTCCACCCCGTTCAGCTTTTGAGCTACAGTGTTGAGGATGTGGTCCCACACTTCAGCATTTTTGAGCTTTTTCATTTTGATCCTCTCTGCCTGTTTCCTTTTGCCTGGTGTCCTCTTCTCCTGTGTGTTGTGTTTCAAGATGACTGGTCTGTGGTCTGAGTCTAGGACCACATTTGGAATAGTCCTCGCATCGGTAATGTTGTTTCTCATACCAGTTCTAGTTAGAATGAAGTCAATCTGTGATCTTACATTTGTGTTGTTCCACTTGTACCAGGTGTAGATTTGGCTGGGTCGATGTTGGAAGAAGGTACTGGTGATCAGTAGTTGGCAACAATAAACCGTAAAAAATTCATGTACTTGTGTTGAGTATCTTTTTAGCTAAGAATTTTTTTATTAATCAACACAAACGGTCAGTATACAGAGATATGCACAGTAAAAATCAGCCAGTAGGAAGTGAGTTTATAGTTTTTAATTTGTTTAATGACATATGAATAGCTACAACTCTTTGAGTTGTAGTGTCAAATGAATAGGCATGACATAATGCCAATGAGTTAACCCTCAAACACTTGGAACACTGTTCTAGGATGAAAAACATTTTTTGTCTAAACTTTTAAAAAGCAAAACTTCTTTACCTGATGATCAGTGCCCGTTGCCACTATCAAACCATTTCGGATAATGGAGTGCCAATTCTCTATTGGTGAGCCACTGTAATTTGAACAACCAAAAAGAAAAAGGTTGATTAAGTTATCATTCACACAAGTTACGGTATAATTTTCATCTTTCATCTCTTGCAACATAATCTCCTTAATTTTACCAATAAGCTGGATAATACATCATGCACCACTTTCTCATTTTGCTTACAACTACTTACTTACTTAGGCCCATCACTCCCCCTGGAACATAGGCCGCCGACAACAGTCCGCCAGAGTCCTCTGTCCTGGGCTATTCTCTCCAGCTGTCTCCAGGTATATCCCATCTTCTTGGTTTCTGCCTCAAGGTCACGTCGCCAGGTGTTTCTTGGCCTTCCTCTTTTTCATTTTCCCTGGGGCTTCCATGATAGTGCCTGCCTTGTAATGTTGCTGGCTGGCTTTTTTCAGGGTGTGCCCGATCCATCCCCCTCTCCTGCAACCGGATTTTATTCTTGGCTGGCAGCTGGTTGGTACGTTGCCACAGGTCTGCGTTGCTGATGGTGTCGGATCTGGAGGATTCGTCTCAGGCAGCTGTTGATGAAGGTCTGCACTTTCTTGATGGTGGTCTTTGTTGTCCTCCATGTCTCAGCTCCATACAGTTGGACTGACTTGACGTTGGAGTTCAACAGCTGATCTTTGTGCGGGTCGACACCACCTTGGAGCCTCCAGATGTTCTTCAGCTGCAAGTACGCTGCCCTCGCCTTGCCAGTTCCCTTTCTCTGACGTCTGCGTCTGTGCCGCCCTGCATGTTAAAGAAACTAAACCCAGGTATGTGAATGTATCCACTTCTTTCCAGCTCCTTCCATTTAGTGTGATGGGTCCTCACTCGCTGCGTTGATCTTGAGAATCTTGGTTTTGCCTTCATGGATCTTGAGACCAACTTGTAATGAGGTGGCTGCTAGTTCTGTAGTCTTGTCCTGAATCTGTTGGTGGCTGTGGGAAAGCAGGGCCAGGTCATCTGCAAAGTCGAGATCATCCAGCTTGTCCCACAGTGTCCACTGGAGTCCATTTCTTCTGTATGCTGTTGATGTCTTCATGGTCCAATCGATTGCCAGGAGGAAGAGGATTACAACTACTTGTTCACATAATATTGATTTTATAAAACATCTTTTTCTTCATATTCATTCTATCAGTTCCTTTATTATACTATTTCCGCGTGACTATTGTAGGCACGGTGCTGGGAGAAAAGCATTTTTCCCTGAAATGGTTTGGGGGTTTCCTGGCAGGGTCAAGGGGCAGAGCCCCTTGTGGGGTTCAGGGGGCAATGAAGCTGAAGGGTTTTCAGCAATTCTAGCCTGTAAAAAAGCCTCTCCTTGAACCAATTTCAGTTTTGCAAAAGAAGCAATTTCTGCCACAAAATAAGCTCTCCTAAAATGACTTTATCAGTCATTCCTTCAACCCAAAGGAGGGTTTAAACCTAAGTGATGACATAACAAAAATAAGGACATATACAAACGTGCACTAACATAGACAGAAGAAGAAAGAGAAAGAAAGAGAAAGAATAAACGGACAGAGAGAGAGAGAGAAGAAAGAGAGAGACAGACAGAGGCAGACATACAGAGACAGACAGAGAGAGAGAAAGAAAGGGAGAGGGAGAGAGGTGTGTGTGTGTGTGGGGGTGGGGGGGAGAGAGAGAGAGGGTGGAGGGAGGGGGGGTAAAATCTCACTGACAATGTGGTAAAAGAAGGGGACCCTTTGCACTCTGCATGCATAGCTGGTGGAACAGCCAGTGAAAGCCCCCTCACCCCCACCCACTCTCCCCCTCCTCCCCTCCCCCTGCACCCCTCTGCCTTAGAGCTGCAGGTCCAGCCCTTTCATGAAAACTGACACCCACTGTTGGTACACATGGCCCCCTTATCTCAAAGGAGAAAGTATCACTTGCTACCTAGTCATTCATGACAGGCGATGTATCACAGAGAAGGGAAGTAATTGGTGTGGAAGAGTCAAATCCCTTAAACAGTTTTTGTGGTTTTACTTTATTTCTCCTCTCCATTTTTATCCCTTTTTTTTCCTCTGCGGATGTCCGCGAATTCGCGGAGATGTACCATGCCTGCAATAGATATTTGACTACAAATAAAACACACACACACACAAACAAAAAATTTGCAACTCACTGATAAACATATACGATATCAATAATAATGAAAAGAACGAAGCATTTATAACTTATATATCACACATCTCTCTGACAAACATAGAAATAAGAGCACTTCATAAAATAATAAATATAATGACAACTCCCCCCCCCCCTCCCACTCACTCACACACACACACACACACATATATATGACTGCTTCTGACTCACTGGAAGGCAAAAGAGCTGCCATGTACTTTCTTCGCCTCCTGGAAGATTTTCTCCTGCGCTGGATGACTGCTGAGCAGAATGAACTGATGAGGGGTGGATATCATCTTCAGTTGCTGCACACCAAAATATAATACAGTAACCAGGCGCAGTGGTTAGCGCCCTGGATTTCAGATTGGAGGGTTGCAGGTTCAAATCCTGTAAGAGTCATAGGGATTTTTCAGACTTCAGCTGGCTTCTTCCCAGGGTGTGTGCTGTGAGCTCAGTGGGAAAACTGGGACCACACAGTCGAGCTTCATCCATTTTACACATGCGATTTTGAAAATGTTGCTCAAATGACCTGACCAACACTGCAAATGTCTTTATCTCTTGGGCGCGGGGATATATTATGATAGTAAACGTAGAGTACAACCCTGTCAAGTATTCTCAAGGCACATGCACTGCTATAGAACCATCATTACATCATCCTCATTGTCAGTGATCATGCAATAAAAAAAATTGCCTCCGATTTGGTGATCCCAGTTGCTCTGGTCTCATGGTGACCTCAGATTTGGTTTTCCCATACACTTCTGTGCCTGTGGTGAATTTGTGTTAAGGCCTTTGGGGTTGGGGGTTCATGGGGGACGGTCGCTAGAGGGATGTTGTGGTGGTTGCCACCTCAGGTGGGCAACTCACTCAGTCTGGCTCAGCGACTGAGCTAATACTGTCATTAGTAAAAAAAATAAATAAATAAAAATTTAAACAAAATAAAAAAAGGGTGAAAGGGTGGCGCAGCGCTAAGTGGCGACGCGTTCTCCCGCTCTCCCCGGGGAGAGCGGCCCGAATTTCACGGGGAGAGATCTGCCGTGACTTAGAGTGGTATGAAATAAAATCTGAGCGCTTTGATTTGTTGCTTTACAAGATTCAGCGCTATATAAATTCCATACATTATTATTATTATTATTAGTAGTAGGGGGCTTAGTAGGTGGTGTCCTGCGTATGTTAGCTCAGAACAGGCACCACTGAACACCACCAAAGTGGCCCAGCAGCAAAGCAGGGCCCCTCTGGCTGGTGGCCCCATGGCAGCCTGACATTGATGGGCTCCCTGTGGACTTCTGACCCTTGGGATACTACATAATGAATCTGAGTATGGCTGTGGTGGTGAGACTGAAATGAGCGGCATGGGAACAGCAGGACAGGAAAGTCACAGAAGAGAAGGCAGCAAAAAAAATTTGTGAAAAAAAAAAAAGACAGATATGATAATAAAAGTCTTCATTTTTTTTGGGGGGGAGGGTTTAACAACAAAATAAAACTATACAAAACACCACCCAAAAATATGTAATCTTCTGATAGCAGCTTTTGCAGTGTTTTCCAGAAAAGGCTAGCTCTCCTGTGAGGATGTCAGGGGGGGGGGGGGTGGGGGGGGGCCTGTCAGTATAAATAGCATCCCCCACCTTCTGGAA
This sequence comes from Rapana venosa, assembly GCA_028751875.1. Lineage (NCBI taxonomy): Eukaryota > Metazoa > Mollusca > Gastropoda > Neogastropoda > Muricidae > Rapana > Rapana venosa. Next base: position 30,862,911 of record CM054147.1, on the reverse strand, counting down.
ATTCTGTGCAAGGAATTCCTTCTTTACTATCTCTTTCTTGTTTCTGCCTCGTTCTTTTTCTTCCTGTTACTTCCTCCTTGTCTATTTTCTGCCTTCTTGGTCCATTCTCCTGCCTTTTTTCCCCCTGATAAGACTTAAAAGATAACAATTCTCTCCCACGCTGAAGTTGGAAGCACTGGGCCTGACTTGTCAGGACGGCAGCACAACTCACTTTTGCTCCTATGACAGACAACAGTAGTTGCTGTCTGAGTGTTCAACAAAGAGCAAGAGGAAGAAAGGGCTAGAAAGTCACTTTGCCTCATCTCGCCAGAGTTGGGGCCTCTGGGTGGACTCAGCTCAGTGGTCCTTTCACTCACTGTGGAGTATGGAGAATATTGAACAATAACACAACAAACCAAACAGTTATTCGTGTCAATCAAATATAGACTGAACATCAACATTAAAAACAAAAGGCCCAGTTTTGAAAGAAATAACACTCAAACAAAGCATGCAGAAAAACACTTAACTAGTGTTGATAAACATTTGGGGAGGGGGATGAGGGGGATAGAATCTCACATATACCTCTGATCTCCTACACCCCACCCCCCTTCCTTCCCCAAATTATATTATCCAAAATGCATTTTGCAAAGTTCCAGATGATAAATCAATGGATAAAAGTTAAAAGTACTAGACTTTCTTTGAAATTTTGACAGCAAAAAAGGACTTTTCTGCAGTTTACAATTCACCAATTACAAATTACAATTTGACATAAAGGTAAGCAAAAACCATATGAATAAGATTTTGCCTGATCTTTTAGTCATGGGACACTCTATGACAAATGTAAAGACTTTCATCCATGAACACACACTTTTTCCAAAGATAAAAAAGTAAAGGTGTCCCATAACCTATGTGGTCGTAGGGGAGTGAGGCATCAGAGACCTCAACTTCTCAAGGGGCCAGCATATTGAGGGTGGCTCCCATCTCCTCTCCCTCGCTGCTTTACCTTCCCTGACCCTAAAGAGGTAGGTACCCATTTTCAGCTGGGTGAACTGGGGGACTATACTGAAGCCAAGGTGCACAAACAATCACCCATCCAAGTGGTAACTGGGGAAAGCAAGTGCTCTGACCCCTGTCAGCTATCCTGTCCTTTTCAAGGATAAAGAGTTAAAATGAGAAAGACACCAACACATCACTTCACTCCTCTGCCAACAAGCCAACCACTTACTTTCTCTTCCGGCAATTTTACGATGTGTGACCGATTGCTGCAGACGATCCTGGGTGAAAAAGACACAAAGCCAGATAGTCTCTGTAAAATATCTACTAACAAAACACAGAAATGTTACAAGAATATCTTTAAATGTTTCCAACTGTTTCAGTTCAACTCAACTCAACTGTCTCCATCGTCGCTGTCGTCGGTAGGTGCTCCATGCCATGCCAGCGGAGTTTGCCATCTCTCTCTCTCTCTCTCTCTCTCTGTGTCTCAGCTGAATTCTACAATCTCCCGTACATCTATCCTTCTGCGCTATATCTTACCTTGTAGAACTGTCATCATCAGATTTGTTTGTGTGTTTCCATTTGCATTTATTAGTTCAAATAAGTGAAAATAAAGTCACGATCTCCTAGGCATGGGCCCAAGTTATTGCTGCAGTGTCTTGAGAGTATTCATATTTCCACCCTGGAGTTAACCTCCTCAGTGCTCTATGGCGACCTCAGCTGTCACGCATCAGTCTGGCTAAAAGAGCCTCAAGAACAGAGGCTTCCCCGAGGGGATGCTGAGGGCCTGTCAGTATAAACAGCATCCCCACACCTTCTGGAAATTCTGTGCTAGGAATTCCATCTTTTCTACCCCTCTCTTTTTGTTTCTGCCTTGTTCCTTTTCTTCTTGTCATCTCCTTCTCGTCTATTTTCTGCCTTCTTGATCCATTCTCCTGCCTTTTTTACGGAAAGACTTAAAAGATTTTCTCTCCCATGCCAAAGTCGGATGTGCTGGGCCTGACTTGTCAGGCACTTAACAGCAGCGCAATGCATTTTCGTTCATATGACATATAACAATAGTTGCTGACTGAGTGTTCAAAGATGAAGAAGAAGAAGAAGAGGAAGAAGAAGAAGAAGAAGAAGAAGAAAGAAGCCAGCATGACCATGCCATGAAAATTTTAATGAATTTTCCTTCAACAGCTGACAGACAAGCCTGCTGAATCATAAGGCCAGGATGGTCAGGGCAAAACCGATTCTGGGCTGTCAAATCACAAGTGCTACTCACTAACCACTAGGCTATCCCATCCCCCTATGTTACTTTTCCAAGTGGGAAGATACTGCTTTTATAAAGCGCTTTGATTAGTTTTACATAATACAGCGCTATATAAATTCCATTCACTATTATCATTATGATCATAATGATGTATTGTTGAAAATGCAACAAAAAACATTAACAAGATGGAATAATAAACTATAACTACTACTACTGCTACTACTACTACTACTACTACCATTACTATGATCATCATTATCGTCAATATTATTATCATTTTATAACTACTTCTACAACTACTTCTACTATGACTACAACTACTACTACTGCAACTACTTCAACTACTACAACTACTATCAATGCTGCTACTACTAGATCGACAACTACTTCTATTACTACTACTACTACTTCTTCTTCTTCAAGTGTCCGGTCTGGTCCTGCAGACATCGACGATCATGGCTCTCCATTCTTCCCTGTTCTCGGTCCCTCTCATGAGCTCATTGTTGGTGCCCTCTTTATTCGTTGCGAATTTGTTTAAGCTGTCTGTGAATTTCGTGCGTTGTCTTCCTCTGCTCTTGTTTCCACAGATTTTGCCACTCCATAACGGTTTCTCTAGTCCGTCAGCCCTGATTATATGGCCGAAAAATTTGAGCTGTCTTTCTCTGATGGTGTTGAGAAGGGATCTCTTGTACCCAGCCATTTCCATTACTTCTGCATTTGTTTTTCTTTTTGTCCATGAGACTTTCATGATTCTCCGGATGAACCACATTTCCACTGCTTCTAGTCACTGTTCTGTGTCCTTGGCTAGGGTCCAGCACTCACATCCGTACAGAAGAATGGACCATACGTAGGCTCTCAAAACATGGATCTTTGTCTTGAGGCTTATCTTACTGTTGGTAAAAATGCATTTCATGTTGTTAAAAGTTGCCTTAGATTGACCGATTCTCTTCTTGATTTCTGTGTCACACTTGCCGTCCGGGGTGATAGTACAACCAAGGTATTTAAAGGTGTTTACTTGTCTGATTCTCTCTCCTTTACAGGCTATGTTGCATTGTGGTATAACAGCTTTTTTCAAGATCACCATGCATTCTGTCTTCTTTGCATTGAGCTGTAATCCTTTCTTTTCGCTTTCGTCTGTTACTGTTGTTAAAATCTTTTGCAGTTTTTCTTCAGAGTCGGCGATAAGGACTGTGTCATCTGCATATCTCAGGTTGTTGATGTTGTGGCCACCTACACTAATTCCCTCATGATTCTCAATATTTCGTAGAATTATTTCACTATATACATTAAATAAATCAGGCGAGAACACTACTACTACTATTACAACTATTACAACTACAACAACTACAACTACAACAACTACTACAACTACAACTAACTACAACTACAACTACTACTACTACTACTACTACTACTACAACTACAACTACTACTACTACTACTACTACTACTGAGCGCTTTGATTTGTTACTTTACAAGATTCAGAGCTATATAAATTCCATACATTATTATTATTATTATTATTATTACTACAACTACTATTACTACTACTACTACTATTACTAGTACTACTACTACTACTACTACAACTACTACAACTACTACTACTACAACTACTACTACAACTACAACTACTACTACTACTACCCGCAACACCCCTGATGATGAAGATAATGATGAACCATTCCCTTCAAAGGAGGCACCGTGGTCGAGTGGTTTAGGCGGTCAACTCGTGATCCAGAGGTCGCGGGTTCGATCCCTGCTCGGCTCGGTGTTGTGTCCTTGGGAAAGACACATTACTCCTATTTTCCTCACTCCACCCAGGTGTACAAGTGGGTACCAGCTCTGCTGGGGAAGTATCTGGCGACAGACTAGCGTCCTGTCACAGGGGTGGTGAAAAACCATCAGTTCGCTTAACGCTACAGAAACCGGGATAAGCTCCGGCTCTATGGGCCTTCTGGCTCGAAAGAACATACTACTTACTTTTATTCCCTTCAAGCCCCGTGTCTTCTTGTGGCAACAACTCGCTGCACTGATGTGTGCGCGAAAGGCAAAAAAGCAAAGCAGAAGAGAAGAAGCAGCCACCAGCACCCACCAGGACAACATGGGGAAGAGCAGGGCGTTTACTGCATCCAGACTATTCTCCAGGTCTCTGCGTGAGCCGCGCACCATCTTTGACGATGGCAGAAGGGAATCCAACAGATTCTTCACATTTCTGAAGTCTTTCTTCTGCACACACACACACACACACACACACACACACACACACAAACTTGACGTGGTAAAGCACATTTCTCACGGTTTCGGAAGCTTTAAGGGTCTGCCCATACATCATCGCAGAGTTAACTGTAACACCCTTTACATCTGAAAAGTGGTTTGTAAACACACTACATGCACAGCCAACATAACTCAGTCAAGCTAAGGGTCCAGGGCCTTTGCTAAAATTAGCACTCCCTTCCTTTTACCAAGTCCATGAGTGGTCAGTTCCTGCTATAGTTAGCACCAGCTGGGATGGGATGGATAGCAGCTGAGAGCAGCTAAAAATGGGAGAAACTGGCAGCTGTGCAAATGCAGGCTAATTTAAAGGTCTGGGTTTGTTTTAGTTTTATTTATTTACTACAGCAAAGACCAGAGCCAATGGAGAAGGAGGATCAAGTTGGTGTCGTTGGGTGCTGCAACTAACACCATACCCCGTTGACACCGACTGTGAGACAACAGCATACGTACGCAAATACAGCACACACAACAAACCAAGTAAACACACAAACGAATCGGTGGACAAATAGTACTACTTACTTTTTCACTCAAAATGAAGTTGCCGGGTTCAGGACGTACAGGGTTCAAGACGTTGGGATATGGATTAAAGACGAGGTCCCTACGATCAGAGGCACAGGCAGCTCTGGCCAGTTGTATCAGCAGATCCACCACCTGCCCAAGCAAAAAACATGAATGTCACGTCAGGTGATAGCACTGCATGCTTGCCCTCCATTTCTCTCACCTTTGATCTTCAGGTAATGCTAATTTCATTTTTTCTATTGGAGCTCTGAGATTCACCAATGGTGAGATTTTTTGTGTACGAGACCCTTTCTCCCCCTTCCTCCCCACCCCCCACCCCCACCCCCTCCCCCCCCCCCCCCAACCATTTAGGTAGCTGCATTCCGACTTCAGGGATGGTGTCTAAACGTGACACCTGTGTGCATGCTGGGTGGGGTTTTTCTGTCGTCCGTTCCTACCGGCACATCATGGCCTACTATTTCAAAAGGCAGAATGGGGGGGGGGGGGTGTGGAGGGTTGGGGGGGGGGGGTTTGGTTTTGGGTTTGTTTGGGGGGGGGGGGGGGGGTTGGGGGGGGGGGTTTCTTTGTTGTGGTTTTTTTTTGGGGGGGTGCTGCTCATCTTCTGTGACATTCTGGTCCTGCTGTTCCCATGCTGCTCATTTTAATCTCCCCGCCACAGCCACACCTAGATCTGTTATGTCTCATCCTCAGGGTTGGAAGTCCAAAGGGAGCCCATCACTATCATGCCACCGTGGGGCCACCAGCCAGAGGGGCCCTGCACTGCTGCTGGGTCACTTTGGCGGTGTTCAGTGGAGCTAACATAGGCAGGACACCACCTACTAAGCCCCCTACTAACGACAGTATTAGCTCAGTTGCGGAGCCAGGCTGAGTGAGTTGCCCACCTGAGGTGGTGACCACCACAACGTCCCTCAAACAACCACCCCCCACAAACCTCCAACCCCAAAGGTTATGACACAAACTCACCACAAGTACAGAAGTGTATGGGGAAACCGAATGAGGTCACCATGAGACCAGAACAACTGGGGCCACCGAATCAGAGGCAATTATTTTTTTATTGCATGATGATCAACAATAATGGTGATGACATAATGAATGCTGCTATGGAGAAGCATATGCTTTGAGACTACTTGACAGGGTTGTACTCTACGCTTACTATCATAATATATCCCGGCATCAACCGGGCCCGAGAGATACAGACACCTGCAGTGTTGGTCAGGTAATTTGGGAGAAATAGTGCTTAATGTTAGTGATTATAGAAACAGCAGTTGCGGTGGGGCACTGTTTGTTCAAAAACACGCCGTTCAGGATTTTTTTGCGTCCGTTAGGGCGCACTGCCCACATCATTTTGCGGCAATTTGAACAAAATGCGGGAATCCCACAAGGGCGCACTCTAGAATCAACACTGGGAGATGACTTGTATGTTTTTTTCTGTTGCTTCTGAAAAAGTATGGGTACAAAAAACACGTATTGACTCAAGATGTCGTCTATTGTTTTACCGGTAATGCCTCGCTGCACACAATGTGTGATCGAGGAAAGATGTTTTCACCGCAGACGCCATGTTTTTGCCACAGACTGTAGCATCTTTCCCCTTGAGATCATTGATCCCCGCCTGCAGCACGACACAATCAGAAGCAAGGTGCAGGAGGTGTTGTCTGGCTTCTTCAGCAGCACTCCTGATACTGTCTACAGTGTAGGCCTTTCTTGCAGCCACATGAACCCCATGGCACAGGCCAAAACAGTCAGGACTGACTTTCTTCAGTGTGAAGTCGTGGAAAATAAGTAATCGCAGAAAATCTAAGAGCATTGTGGCACTTTTTTTCTGAGACTGGATGGATGATAGAAATTTTTTTTCTTCTGAATTGATTCATCTTCATGATGTCATTTTTACCTCTTACGGTTAAATCATTTTGTTCGGTTCTTTTGGAGTAAGTGTGGGTCTCAGGTGACGCCCTTTTTTTCTTTTTTTTTAGAATCCAGTTATATGTTTTCTTTGCCAGCTGAGCCCCTGTTTGTTTACTTCAGCACTGATGTTTCTTGTGCTTGAACTGACAGTCTAGCTTTCACTATTTCTGCTTAAGTAGGAACATGTAGTGTTGTCTATCTGTGTCTGGCTGTCTGACACATACACTGGAGACATTTGCAACTTTGCACTGCTCTTCTTTAGCATTTTTTTACCGTCGCTTCGAGATGTGTGCGTTCATTCATTCTTGTATTTAATGTCTGTTCACTCTAAGTGATATTAGAAATGGAAAGACAGAGATGTATGTGTGTGTGTGTGTTCATATCCTCTTACACATGATTACAATAGCAGTCCTAAACTAAGTTGTAACAGTGCTAAAAGAAAAAGAAACTAAAAAATCTGATCACAAAAAACAAAAACCCACACAAAACAGACACACACACAGAGATACTGACATCAGCATCGGAGGCTATATCATCCGCTTCCTTTGCCATCACACCAAGAGTCTGGTATGAAAACAGGCACAGCTCTCGTGAACACACAGTAGGCTGAAATATAGCCAAGCAGTTCACAATTACCCTTCACATGTGTAAACATAGCCAAGCAGTTCACAATTATCCTCCACATGTGTAAACATAGCCAAGCAGTTCACAATTATCCTCCACATGTGTAAACATAGCCAAGCAGTTCACAATTACCCTTCACATAAGTAAACATAGCCAAGCAGTTCACAATTATCCTCCACCTGTGTAAACATAGCCAAACAGTTCACAATTTTCCCCTTTACAGGTAAAAAATAGCCAAAAAAGTTCACAAATTTCCCCTTTACAGTGTAAACATAGCCCAAGCAGTTCACAATCCCCCTTCACGTGTAAACAAGCCAAGCAGTTCCTTATCCTTCACATAAGTAAACATACCAAGCAGTTCAAAAAATTTCCCCTTCACATGTTAAACATAGCCAAGAGTTACAATTCCCTTACATGTGTAAAATACCCAAAACAGTTCACAATTACCCTTCACAGTGTAAACATAGCCAAGCAGTTCACAATTTTCCCCACCTGTGTAAACATAGCCAAAAAGTTCACAATTACCCTTCACATAAGTAAACATAGCCAAGCAGTTCACAATTATCCTTCACATGTGTAAACATAGCCAAGCAGTTCACAATTATCCTCCACCTGTGTAAACATAGCCAAACAGTTCACAATTATCCTCCACCTGTGTAAACATAGCCAAACAGTTCACAATTACCCTTCACATGTGTAAACATAGCCAAGCAGTTCACAATTACCCTTCACATGTGTAAACATAGCCAAGCAGTTCACAATTATCCTTCACATAAGTAAACACACCCAAGCAGTTCACAATTACCCTTCACATGTGTAAACATAGCCAAGAAATTCACAATTACCCTTCACATGTGTAAACATAGCCAAACAGTTCACAATTACCCTTCACATGTGTAAACATAGCCAAGCAGTTCACAATTATCCTTCACATAAGTAAACATACCCAAGCAGTTCACAATTACCCTTCACATATGTAAACATAGCCAAGCAGTTCACAATTACCCTTCACATAAGTAAACATAGCCAAGCAGTTCACAATTATCCTTCACATAAGTAAACATAGCCAAGCAGTTCAGTGATGAAGACAAGGACAGTGACAATCAGCAGAAACACTGTGATGAAGACAAGGACAGTGACAATCAGCAGAAACACTGTGATGAAGACAAGGACAGTGACAATCAGCAGAAACACTGTGATGAAGACATGGACAGTGACAATCAGCAGAAACACTGTGATGAAGACAAGGACAGTGACAATCAGCAGAAACACTGTGATGAAGACATGGACAGTGACAATCAGCAGAAACACTGTGATGAAGACAAGGACAGTGACAATCAGCAGAAACACAGTGATGAAGACAAGGACAGTGACAATCAGCAGAAACACTGTGATGAAGACAAGGACAGTGACAATCAGCAGAAACACTGTGATGAAGACAAGGACAGTGACAATCAGCAGAAACACTGTGATGAAGACAAGGACAGTGACAATCAGCAGAAACACTGTGATGAAGACAAGGACAGTGACAATCAGCAGAAACACTGTGATGAAGACGTGGACAGTGACAATCACCAGAAACACTGTGATGAAGACAAGGACAGTGACAATCACCAGAAACACAGTGATGAAGACAGACAGTGACAATCAGCAGAAACGCTGTGATGAAGACAAGGACAGTGACAATCAGCAGAAACGCTGTGATGAAGACAAGGACAGTGACAATCAGCAGAAACACTGTGATGAAGACAAGGACAGTGACAATCAGCAGAAACACAGTGATGAAGACAAGGACAGTGACAATCAGCAGAAACGCTGTGATGAAGACAAGGACAGTGACAATCAGCAGAAACACTGTGATGAAGACATGGACAGTGACAATCAGCAGAAACACTGTGATGAAGACAAGGACAGTGACAATCAGCAGAAACACTGTGATAAGACAAGGACAGTGACAATCAGCAGAAACACTGTGATGAAGACAAGGACAGTGACAATCAGCAGAAACACTGTGATGAAGACAAGGACAGTGACAATCAGCAGAAACACTGTGATGAAGACAAGGACAGTGACAATCAGCAGAAACACTGTGATGAAGACAAGGACAGTGACAATCAGCAGAAACACTGTGATGAAGACGTGGACAGTGACAATCACCAGAAACACAGTGATGAAGACAAGGACAGTGACAATCAGCAGAAACGCTGTGATGAAGACAAGGACAGTGACAATCAGCAGAAACGCTGTGATGAAGAAAAGGGACAGTGACAATCAGCAGAAACACTGTGATGAAGACAAGGACAGTGACAATCAGCAGAAACACTGTGATGAAGACAAGGACAGTGACAATCAGCAGAAACACTGTGATGAAGACAAGGACAGTGACAATCAGCAGAAACACTGTGATGAAGACAAGGACAGTGACAATCAGCAGAAACACTGTGATGAAGACAAGGACAGTGACAATCAGCAGAAACGCTGTGATGAAGACATGGACAGTGACAATCAGCAGAAACACTGTGATGAAGACGTGGACAGTGACAATCACCAGAAACACTGTGATGAAGACAAGGACAGTGACAATCAGCAGAAACACTGTGATGAAGACAAGGACAGTGACAATCAGCAGAAACACTGTGATGAAGACAAGGACAGTGACAATCAGCAGAAACACTGTGATGAAGACGTGGACAGTGACAATTAGCAGAAACACTGTGATGAAGACAAGGACAGTGACAATCACCAGAAACACTGTGATGAAGACAAGGACAGTGACAATCAGCAGAAACACTGTGATGAAGACATGATGATCAAAGCATCTGAAAAAATGGGGGGGGAATGGTTGGCAAAGGAACAAAGTAATCCAAGTTCATCATTCTCACCATCCCACTGTTCCCTCCACCCCCTCCCTCCATCCCTCTTCCTACCATTTCCTTCATCTCTGGTTCCCCTCCATCTCATGAAACCTTTTTCCCCTCAAAACTGGGTAGAGGGGTGAAGGGGGATATGTCTCCCAGCACATGCGCAAGTCAACTGTAAGTGTGAGACCTTGTTACTGTGTGGAAAACTGTTCTTTTTAACAATCACCTGAACTGTCACCTATGGTATGAACAGCAGTCTCGACTAAAGCCAACTATGGCAATTTGGCCTAATAGTAAATTTGACACTAAAAATGTCTTTACCCTGCACACTGACAACACCATCCTTCTACAACAGCATAATTATAAAAAATGCCAGCATATTTATAAAAAAAATCCAAAACATGTATGGATTTAAAAAATATTTAAAAGTTAGGTCTGGATAGGATCTTTCTTTTTAAAGGTACAGGCACTGTGCTCACCTTCAACATACTGCTAGTGCTCTGAAAGATGTGGTAGTTGTCGCAGACGACACAGAATTCGCTGAGTCTTGGCACCCTCTGGCATACATATCTGTAAATCTGAAACCATACAGACAACCCGTCACCATAACTGCATACATATTAATATGCAGTTTTATTTTATTATTCTTATCTATTCTTTTACTTTGACGACAATGGAATAAGCACTCATGTGCTTTTTTACATCCAGTCCCTGCGAGTATGTGGTTTTGTACATTTTGTCATCCATTCACACTAGCACACAATGGCCTACTCTTCCAAAAAGCGGAACGAGTTTTAACATGTGTGCAAGATGTTCTGCGTGCATTTGCACACGAGACCTCAGTTTATAGTCTCATCTGAAGGACTTTTGGGGAGAGTAGAGTCAGCACTGATGTTAACTCCAGAGGAAAAATCCTCTTGAACGAGATTCGAACCCAGGTCAGCAGATCACGAATGTATCACTCTAACCACCAGGCTATCCCGTCCCCCTGCATTAGTATGAAAGATACAGGTGTAAGCAAACAATTATTGTTCCTTCAGATAAGACTATAAACCGAGGTAGCTGTGCAAACAAGGCAGAACATCTTGTGCATACTTCAAAAACTGTTCCACCTTTCGAAAGTGTAGGTCATTAAGTACCAGTGGGGACAGATGACCAAAACCTTTTTTTTTTTAAACTGCAGCATTACAGGGACTGGATGTAAAAACAACACACGAATGGTTTATTTATATTATCCTCAAATTTTTTTTTTTTTTTAAAAGAACACTGCACTGTTAATTCCCCCTCCACACCTCCATCAGTCAAAGTACTTTCAGGTAGTGGAGTTGGTAATGAGATTAATAAACTCCAGATAAAATACCCCGTGAACAGGCATATCAAAGGTGGTTTGAACTTCAGCTTGATCCCGGACCATCAAACCACCAACACAATACCCTAACCACAAGATTATCCCACTCCCTATAGGCATGTATACATGCAGGCACACATGCACACTTACAAAACACACACACCTCACACACACACACACAGAGACACACACACAACACAACACACACACACACACAACACACACACATTAGCTCTCTCTGAATCAGAACGCTTACACCCCAACATGTTCATTAGTAAGCAAAGCAATACTTTTACAAAGTTATATCACATACAAACATATATGTATATATATATATACCTCTGGCAGTGCACAGGGAAAACAGGAATGGAATTTTTACACATTTTAAGAATTTTGCAGCCATAGCATAGTAATGAAATCACTAGGGGGGAAATGAAAAAACACAAAAAAACCCCAACAAAAACCATACTTTGAATATCTTTATAAATTTTAATTTTTACTGTCATTTGAATGTTAACAGTCACTGGTGGCCAGTTTGCCAAAAATCAATTTGAAAGTTTTCATATTTCTAAAGATGTTTGATCAAGTAGGATTAAAAAATGTCTCAATGTATACTGAAAGCAACTGCATTTTATGCCGATACTTTGTGAACATATAGAAAAGGCCTTTTAAAAGAAAAAGACAGTTTTTTTGTTTTTTTAAATTGCCGTTTCAAAGGATGGTGATGATTTTTCACTCCAGCTCCGAACCATGCTGCACAACTCACGTTATATTTTCCCCTGCACTGTCACATTTAGCAGACATCACACACACACACACACACACGCACACACACACACACACACACACAGAGGAGATATATTGACAAAGTGGATGAAACACGGGGGGAGAGCCCACGCACGCACGCACACACACATACACACACTTTCCTGTCTGATATCACTATTTGGTGGAAGGACGTTAAACTGAAGAACTACTACTACTACACTCACCATCACAAGAAATCCATCTTCCAGGGATGGCATTTTCTTTGCGTCTACAAATGTTGCAGGAGTCACCAAAAGAGAATTTGCAGGTTCCTTCAATACACCGGGCTCCATGTCCGATGTGCTCCTGCTATGACTCATATTTTTACCCGTGTTGCTGGATTTCTCTGGGGAGGAAAAACGGCGCGTTTCCGTCGCAGTCTGTTTCTTTGGTGAGGGCAGCTTCTTGGGTAAGCTGGAAGCGTCCTCCGTTGCCGATTCCTTTCTGAAATGTAATGATCGAGTTTTCCTTTTTTTGTGTCTTTTTTTTTGTTTTGTTCCATACCTCAGCTAGGGCTCCCACGTTCACCAATGGTGAGATTTTGCGTAAGTGACCGTTTTTGCTCACCATGAAGGTAGCCGTATTCTGACTTTGGGGATGTATACTGGGTATGTTTGTGTTTCCGCAACATAGCAAATACTGACATGAATTACGGGATCTTTAACATGCATATTTGATCTTCTGCATGTGTATAGTCACATGAAGGAATTAAGGCACTTGCATGTCTGCACTTGAAGTTGATCTGGGAGACTGATAAAATCTCCACCCCCTTATTCACCAGATGCCACCAAGATTCAAACCCACGACTTCATGAACCCAAGGGACTGAAGTCAAACTGTCTTAACCGTTCAGCTACAGCATCCGTCTAGTTTTCATTTTACAGAGCTCTGTTTTTACATGCTTATTTGATTGCGACTTACTTTTTTTCTTTCTTTTTTTTTAAAACGAACATAAATATCATTAATCCAGAATACATTCTCCTCTCTCCCACCTCTTACTTCCTCTGAAAGCGCAAAAACCAACGATCATTTAAAGCGTACAGCGAGAACAATTTTTGGGGTGGGGATGTTTTGTTTTTTTCCAAACTTACCCTTGGCTTACACATTTACTGTGCCAGATCATAGCAACCTTGGTTGGAACAGCCACTTTATCAGCCAGCTTCTCCAAAAGAGGTTTCACATAGGAAGTGAACATTTATGTACATAAACGATGGACGCTAAAGCCAAGTGGCTAAGACCATTTGACTTCAATCCCATGGCTCCATGAAGTCGTGGGTTCAAATCTTGGCGGTGTCTGGTGAATTAAGAGCAGGAATTTTTACAATCTCCCAGGTCAACTTCAAATGCAGACCTGCCAGTGCCTTGATTCCCTTTGTATATATACACATGCAGAAGATTTATATGTCTGTTAAAGATCCGGTAATTCATGTCTGCGTTTGGTGGGTTGCGGGAAGATGAACATACCCCGCACACATCCCCTGAAGTCAAAATGTGGCTACCTTCATGATGGGCAGAAATGGTGGCATACACAAAATCTCTCTTTGGCAAACCTCGGGCTCTAGCCAGGAATGAGCTCCCCCGACCCCCAAATCCCAAACAAACCAAAACCATGAAACAACTGCAATGTACTACTTTTTAATAGTTTTTTTTATTTATTACTTTTATACCACTTTAAATCACGGCAGATTTCTCTGCGTGAAATTCGGGCTGCTCTCCCCGGGGAGAGAGCGTCGCCACAAGAGCACCGCCACCCTTTTTTTTTTCTTTTTCCTGTCTGCAGCTGTACTTGTTTCCCTATCAGAGTGGCTTATTTTCTACAGTATTGTTGCCAGGGACAACTTGTTGCCATGGGTTCTTTTATGTGTGCTAAATAGTTATGTGCGAACGCATGCAGAACATCTTGTGCACACGTTAAATCTTGTTCCGCTTTTCAAAAGAGTAGGCCATTGTGTGCCGGTGGGAACAGATGACAAAATTTACAAAACCGCATACACACGGGGACTGATTTTAAAAAAAGCACATGAGTGCTTATTCCATTATCCTCAATATAAAATATATTTTTAAAATTTAAATGTCATCTGAGCGCTTTGATTTGTTGCTTTACAAGATTCAGCGCTATATAAATTCCATACATTATTATTATTATTATTATTATTATTATGTGTAACACACGGGACCTCAGTTTATTGTCTCATCTGAAAGATCAGTTAGCTGATCATTACAACCTTTAACTTACCCTGCTCAGGTATAATAATAATAATAATGATAATGATGATGATGACGATGACGATGATGATGATGATGATGGACACTTTTTTAGTTGCTCTCCTTCCCCTTTATAGGGTTAGCATGAAGCACTTTACATAAAGCACTTTACATTGTAACCCCAAAAAATAGCAATACATCAAATACATAACAACACAATACCAGTACATTACAGTGAAATAAAGAACGTGTGATAAATACCGTTTATAAACATTGCTTCCAAATAAACCAATGATAACAGACACAAAACATGTATACATACCACATGAATAATTCATATATACCTATTGAAACACACACACACACACACTGAGACACTGAGAGTGAACAGACGTTAAACTGAAAACACACACACACTCACACACAATGAAACTTTTTTAAGAAGTTATAAAAATAGAACATACTGAGCGACCAGCTGCAAAGAGGCATCCTTAACACTGTTATGAGTCGTCTTCAGAGCTTGACGACTCTCTTGCTCCAGAAACCCCAACTCCATGAGTTTCTGCAGCGCTTCCACGTCCACGCCATCCTCTAACGCTTCCCTGGAAAATACATAGTGGAAAAGTAAGTACACACCTGACGGACACTGCAGCCGAGTGGTTAAGACCATCTGACTTCAATCTCATGGGTCCACGAAGTCGTGGGTTTGAATCTCGGCAGCTATGTCTTGTGAATTAACCCTCTTGTTGTTGGATTCTACTGAGCTAAACTGCCTGTAGATTTTGAATTCTTTGAAGGTTTTCTACCCCCAACTGACTTACTTTACTCCTAAGACAATTGTGTGTGTGCATGACAAGTTATCAAGCTGAAATTTTGTCACAAGCTAGGTATGTTTTTGTACTTGCATTTAGGCGCAAGTTTATGTGTCTGGTCACCAGATGTCTTGTCATTGTCACTTTATTTGTCACCAATCACAGGTAAAAGTATGGTATATATGATAAAACAGCAAATCCTGCATGGATTTGACAATAGTTCAAGCATGTTAGTGTCGAATAAGGAACTGATACCCAGCTGATGTGTTTACCAATGGTTATGTGCAATAGTACTTCAAGGATGTGTCACACAATGTCCCCATAGCACCTGTTGTTTTATGGTATGTCTCGAGAAGACAGAAGTTTTGTTTGTCTATTTGAAAACAAGTCATATTCAATCAACATGTGACCTTTATACTGCAGTTCATATCTGCATGTGCTACCACATATTTGTTAAGTGTACAGAAGTGTATTATTTTACATGACTGTCACACTGTCACCTGTGTCACAGCACAGGTGTGACAAATTCGAAACAACACAGAACTTCTGTAACCCTACAATGCAACTTTTCCAAGTATTGTTCAGAGTCCGTAGCCTTATACTTTTACACTATTATATAGCGCACAAGCATGTATGCATGTGTGCACACACAAGCACGCGCGCACGCACACACACACAAACACACACCTAGATGCATGTGCATATACATGCACACACATATACACACATATGCATGCACACAAACACACACACACATGCACACACACGCACGCACACACATTTTTTTTCATTCTTTTCGGAAGAGTAGGCCATTGTGTGCTAGTGGGAACAAATGACAAAACTGACAAAACTGCATGTACACAGGGACTGAATGTAAAAAGCACATGAGTGCTTATTCCATTATCCTCGAAATAAAACTTTTTTTTTTTTTTAATTTTTAAACACACACACACACACGCAAACACACATGCACGCACGCACACACGCACACACACACACACACACACACACACATACACACACACTTACCCAGCTGCTGAAAAGATACCGCTGGGTACGCTGTAAGATTGCTTTTTTCTCTTTGACTGTATCACAGTGTTGTCCAGTGTTTTCCATTCTTTTTCTAAAAACAACTTCAACATGCTGCAACAAACAAATCGAATGTTATAAGTCAAGTCAAGTCAAAAATACTTTAATCATCCCATGAAGGGCAATTACAATACTGACAGGCACATTGATACCTATCATAATCTCGAAAGACACAAAAAAAGCTACATTTCATATTGGTTAAAACATTCCAAAATAACTTCAAATAAAAATGTCCCAAACACACACACACACACACAAGCACGCACACACACACACACACACACACACACACACCCAATTGGGAATCTATCTATCTATCTATCTGTCCCGTAGTCTGACGACCGTGGGGGCACCCTCAAAGACTCAGCAACCAGTTCCCTCCATTCCTCTCTCTGTTCTGCCTTTCTCAGGGTTTTGTTGAGTTCTAGGCCTGTCCATTCACTGATGTTATCCTCCCAGCTCTTCCTTGGTCTGCCTCTTCTTCTTCCTCCTTGGACAGTGCCTTGCAAAACTGTCTTTGTAATTCCTTGGGATCTTGTGACATGCCCATACCGCTTAAGTTTACGCTTTTTCACGATCGTTAGAAGGTTCTCATAGGGTCCAATGGTTTGCTGGATTCTGTTATGCACGCTTTCGTTGCTTATGTGGTCTTTGTAGGAGATGCCAAGGAGTCTCCGAAAGCATCTCATCTCCACTGCCTGTACTCTTCTCTCCAAATCTGCAGTCAGGGTCCATGATTCACAGGCATACAGAAATATGGATATGACAAGGGAGCGCATTAGTCTGATCTTGGAGATAAGTGAGATATTCTTATCTCTCCAGATGGTGTTTAGTTTTGACAAAGCTGTTATTGTCTGTGCAGTCCTGCATACTACTTCTGGCTTGGATCCCTGGTCGGATACAATGGCTCCCAGGTACTTGAAGCTTTGAACTGTTTCCAGCTTCTGGTCATTACCCCTGATATCAGTGCTAATGCCGTTGGTGTTATTAGTCATCAGTTTGGTCTTCTCTGCACTGATTTCCATGCCGTATGTTTTGGAGGCCTTATCTAAGTGTTCTGTTAGGCTGGCAAGCTCTTTTTCTGATCCTGCTATTCCATCAATGTCATCTGCGAAGCGGAGGTTTGTGATCGTTCTGCCACCAATGCTGACTGATCCTTCATGATGTTCCAGTGCATCAGCCATGATTCTCTCAAGGAAGATGTTGAAAAGAGTGGGTGAGAGTAGACAGCCCTGCCTTACTCCAACTGTTGTTCGAAACCATTCTCCAATGTTGTTGTTGTAGTACACTGCACTGGTGGCCTCACTGTACAGCTGTTTGATGACTCTGATCAGGTTTGCATTGATGCTGTACAAATTCATGGTTGCCCACAAAGCTGCATGCCACACCCTGTCAAATGCCTTCTTAAAATCGATAAATACGTGGTAAAGGTCTTGTTGATGTTGAAGGTACCGCTCACATAGTATTCTGAGGTTGAATATCTGTTCTGTTGTGCTGCGCCCTGCTCTGAAACCTGCTTGTTCCTCAGCAATGATGGTCTCTGCTTGTGGCTTCAGTCTATTCAATATTATCTGCAGCATGACCTTGCTTGGGTGACATATGAGGCTGATTGTGCGGTAATTATGGCATTGTTGTAGATTTCCTTTCTTGGGGAGGGTGATGATGAGTGACTGCGTCCATGGTGTTGGCCATTTTCCTGTCTGCCAGATCTTGTTGCAGATTCTTAGTAGGGCGCTGATCATGGCTTCCCCTCCAGCTTGGACCAACTCAGCTGGAATGTTGTCAGCTGTTGGTGAATACAATGTTATAAAAACCATAGACTAGAAAAGACATATAAACTTATTATTTACGCACATACATATGCAACACACACACACATGTGCATGTGTGCACGGACACACACACACACACACACACACACACACACACATATACACCAATGTATGAATACAATGTTTAAAAGACCATTGACTAAGAAGACAAAGACTTATTTCATATTATATATATATATAAAATAAAATCTTCAAGGCAAGTAAAAAATGCGTTTAAATGGTCTGGCAAGTTGTTATCACGTACCCCTTGCAGACTGAT
Source organism: Rapana venosa (assembly GCA_028751875.1). Classification (NCBI taxonomy): domain Eukaryota; kingdom Metazoa; phylum Mollusca; class Gastropoda; order Neogastropoda; family Muricidae; genus Rapana; species Rapana venosa. The sequence continues at coordinate 30,844,150 of CM054147.1, read as the reverse complement.
CTGACCTACGTTGGACAGCTACCATGTTTACTGCTGACATATTTTTGATACCCTGCCATGCTGCACGAAAACTGTTCCCTGAAAACTTGTCTTCTATCTTACTTTTTTATATACACATCTAGCCTGTGCAACAGCAGCTTTGACTTCTTTATTTATTTCCTTCTTTAGTTGTTCTGTGCCTGTGTAAAATACCACTTTCTTTGTGTCTAATACACGTTGCAGATCCTTTGTAACCCAAGGCTTGTTATTGGGGTAAATGGTTATCTCCTTAGTTGGAATGACACAACTAACACAAAATGAAATATAAGAACAAATAACATCAGTGAGCTCATTCAGATCTGAACACACGTTATAAAACATATCCCAGTCAGAGCAATCAAAGCAGCTTTGCAAACTAGCTATGCTATCAGCAGTCCATTTTTTCGTCATTGTGACTATGGGCTGAAGATGCTGAAACACTGACTGGTACATGGGTGCAAGAAGAACACAGTTGTGGTCGGATGATCCCAGGAAGGCAAAGGCAATGATTTATAGGCGCCTGCTACAGTCCCATAGCACAAGTCTAGGGTCTTATTTCTTTGCGTAAGGCAGGTCACATACTGTTCATAGTTCTTCAGCAGTTTACTAAGTGAACAGCTATTGAAATCACCCAGGATAAACTTTGGGGCATCAGGGGATTTAGAATCGAGCATATGGAGGTGATCTAATATATCTTCCATTACTCTAGGCTTTTGGGTGGATATAAACCAAAGTAAAAAAACAATTGCGGGAATTCCCATGGTAAGTAGAAAGGCAGCAGTGAAATAGACAGCAGTTCAATGTCCTCCACGGATAGCGTTGTTCTAATGTCTCGACACCAATGTTCGTTGTCGTAAAAGCACACACCACCACACAGCTCCTTCCCCGCTGTGTGCGGGTCTCTATCAAGCCAAATTGGTTGACCAAAACCTTCTATAGAGAGCTCACTGTTCGAAGGGCAACAATTCCGGCTTTGTTGTACTGACGCATATAGTTGACGTTAGCTTGAAGCTCATCCGTTTTCAAGCATAGGGACTGGACATTGGACAGGAGCACGGTTGGTAGTGGAGTTTTCCGATTATTTAAATTTCTGAGTCTTTGTCTCACACCACCTTTCTTTCCTCGCTTTCTTTTCTTAACCCTAGTAGCACGGTTCCCAGAACATTCTGGGAACGACAGGTCTAAGCTATGTGGCAGATCCTGGAATATTCCGGGATGACATAGATGATCGTAACTGAAAGCTCACTTTCACTTTCAAAGGTCACCCAATGAATGTTAAGGCCATTGTGGGGCCACAGAAAGGGGTGAAGGTTGTTCAACACACACAAGCAACGAAGATTCTCAATGGTTTAGATTTTTTTTTTCAGACCAGTCAAGATTGTCTTCAAGAAAAATGGCAGCCAGCGTTTGCACCAGAATTTCATCAAGCATTTTGCAAGCTTTTTTATAATATTGACAGTGAGGAGATTTAGAGGCTGGATTTGATTGAATTAAACAATAAGAGAGATGATGAGGTAAGGATTGCGGAATTTTTTTTTTTAACTTGGCGAAAATCATTCGCAATCCAACCGAATCGAGCGGCACAGGTTTTGCTGGATGGACTTCTTCGCTACTCAGCGATTTCCATGTCACAGATTGTTTTACTTTATTTTGATGCAACGAAGCTTCAAAATAATTCTCAAGTCAAATCGATATGCTGCTGACTACTTTGCATCACATGAAATCAAGTGATCGTTGTATTTTCATCAAAGAAAACCACCACTTCGCACATTCCGCCATGATGGTTGTGATGGTGTCAATCCTTTCGCTGGACTTTTCTGAGTATTTGACAACCAATAAAGCAACACAAATTCCTTTTTTTTCAAAATGAATGTCAAGAGATAGCATTTATCTAATCATGCATTTTTGCACCGCAAGAACAATGCTTATCGTGTTAAAATCAATCCGGGGCCCTGACGGCACAACAGTGATCAGTAGTATACATGCTTTTTTTTTTTTACATAATCATAAACACTACATGCTGCTATAAAAATCACACTCATTTAAAAGCTTGTTATCTAACCTTTCCAATGATTTATAGCTTTACACACATAATTCAGTTTTACATATCGATATCAAGGGTTGTTTGAGTCCACCCTGCATTAAAAACAACGCTAGTGAATGTTAATTCAGCCAGCAAGCACTGAGCCCGCTGCTGTCTATTCAGCACTACCAGGGTTAATGTTCTTCCAAGCTTTATCGTTGTTAGTTGCTGATGGAAGAATCTCACGTGGAAAGTTGTAGTCTTGGCCTTCAGCTAACACACTGGCTGATTCCCTCAGGCTAAGAAGAAATTCTCCAGTTTATGACCCACCATGACTGTTGCTGTTAGGTTTACCTCACACACAATCAGATGATGCTATGAGGAAGTAAACTACTAGAGTGACTATAACTGATCTTCTCAGCATTGTTGCTGTTATTAATGACACCTCAGACACAACTCTGCAAAATTTGGAGCTGATAAGACACACACAATAACGAAAACAAGATGTTAAAAAATATCGCCTGTCAGTAGAGAGTGTCGCCACACGATCAGTGCCACCTACTTTAATTAACAAAATCCATATAACGATATAACTTTATTTATGAATTGATGAATCACACACACACACACAAACTGAAATATTAATTTTCTTACTTCTATTCTTAAAAAAACAAAAACAGACATTTTGATTTTCTTACTTTTGTACAAGATATTTCTGAAACGGAAAAGTTCTTTTTTTTTTGGGGGGGGGGGGGTGTCTTTTTTTGTTAAAAACAAAAACAGAAATTTTGATTTTCCTACTTCTGTTCAAGATATTTCTAAAACAGCACAGTTTTTTTTAGGGGGGGTTTTGGGGTTTTTTGTTGGTTTTTTTGGGGGGTGGTTGTTGTTGTTCCTCAGCTAGAGCTCTCAGGTTCATCAATGGTACAATTTTTTCCCAAGATGTGCCTGAGACCATCTCCAACCAAGAACTTTTTGCCTGTTGCAACCAAGAAAGCATGGACAACATCATCATGCATAGGCGATGGGGATGGATAGGGCATATCTGCCGTCGGGAACAGGGAAACATCGCCCGAACAGCCCTCCACTGGACACCAGAGGGAAAACGCAAACGAGGACGACCCAAGAACACTTGGCGTCGGACTGTTGAAACAGAGCTGAAGACCTTCCAACATACCTGGGGAACCATTCGGAAGCTGGCCCAGGACAGACAGGAGTGGAGAACATTTGTTGCTGCCCTACGTGCCAATACGGCATAAAGGCATTGATGATGATGATGATTCTGACTTCAGGGGCGAGTCATTATGGAACGTAGACATACTTTATCCTAAAATCTTTTCCCTCTTGGTAATATCAAGCATCAGAAAAACAAGATCAGTGTGTGTGTGTGTGTGTGCGTGTGCGTGCGTGCGTGCGTGCGTGCGTGCGTGCGTGCGTGCGTGTGTGTGTGTGTGAGTAGGTGAGCGAAAGAGTGAGTGAGTGTGTGTGGGCCTGTGCGTGCGTGCCTGTGTGTGCGGCAAGGGGGGGATGGAGTGTGTGTGTGTGTTTGAGTATTTTGTGTGTGTGACATGCGTGGATATGTGTGTACATGCATATGAACACGCATGTTCTTCTGCCAGTGCACATGTGTGCATGCATGCATGCATATGCTTGTGTGTTTAATAATCATCACAAACAGACCCAAGCTATAACAAAATGATAAGCGCACATTCAAAATCAATGATCAGATTGAGCTGAACTGTATTCTACAAACTCTTTGTCAGCAAATCCACACACACTCTTTGTGTTTTGTTCAAAATGACTATTTCACCTCACGGTGAAGGAGAAAAGAAAACAGGCTTTCAGATGAACAGGTGCAGACTTTATCACTGTATACATACTTTTCTATTTGCGTTGTGACGGAGCCTTCCCTCTGGTTCAACTGGAAAACGTGGACCTTCGGTACTTCTGTTTCACGAAAATATAATACAAATGATACAAAAGAATCCAAAACACACAACAGCAAAACACATCACCTTTCTTCCCTCAGTATTTAGATGGAGATGTCTGCTAACGTAATCTCTTGGCTCTCACACACCCTTAGCCCCATATGATTTGACTTTTTTTTTTTCGTTCCTCGGCTAAAGCTCTGAGGTTCACCAATGGTGGGATTTTTGCGTATGCAACCATTTCACACACACACACACGATTTAGGTAGCCGCATTCCAACTTTGAGGATGATGTCTAAACACAATGCGTTTTTGAAATGTTGTCATCCATTCCTACTGGATATCTGTGACCTGGAGAGGAATGGTCACACCTTGCCCGAAACACACTGCCCAAAAAAACCTGGTGCAGTGTCCCAAAAACTCCTCCAGAAGTTAAGGAAGAAGAAGTCAAGTCAGTGAACAGCTCTAGTCTATGCATCTCCCTCACAAAAAGACTTCCACGCAGAACAGATGACTGATGTGAATAGTCACGAGTTGAAACTTTTCACAGCAGACACAGATCACATCAAAGGAAACTTTTCACAGGAGACACAGATAGCATCAAAGGAAACTTTTCACAGCAGACACAGATCACATCAAAGGAAACTTTTCACAGCAGACACAGATCACATCAAAGGAAACTTTTCACAGGAGACACAGATAACATCAAAGGAAACTTTTCACAGGAGACACAGATCACATCAAAGGAAACTTTTCACAGCAGACACAGATCACATCAAAGGAAACTTCACAGGAGACACATATCACATCAAAGGAAACTTTTCACAGGAGACACAGATCACATCAAAGGAAACTTTTCACAGGAGGCACACATCACATTAAAGGAAACTTTTCACAGGAGGCACACATCACATCAAAGGAAACTTTTCACAGGAGGCACACATCACATCAAAGGAAACTTTTCACAGGAGACACAGAAACTTTTCACAGGCAACACAGATAACATTAAAGAAAACTTTTCACAGGAAACACAGAAACTGTTCACAGGCAACACAGATAACATTTAAAAAAAACTGTTCACAGGAGACACAGAAACTTTTCACAAGAGACACAGAAAATTTTCACAGGAGACACAGAAACTTTTCACAGGAGGCACACATCACATCAAAGGAAACTTTTCACAGGAGACACAGAAACTTTTCACTGGAGACACATAAACTTTTCATAGGAGACATAGGAACTTTTCACAGGAGACACAGAAACTTTTCACAGGCGACACATAAACTTTTCATAGGAGACATAGGAACTTTTCACAGGAGACACAGGTGGCATCAAACAGACTTTCAAGGTAGGAAGTAAGGCTCACCTGGACCATCAAGGTAGGATTTGGCAATCAAGTTGATACGAACAATCAGTGCTTCATCTATGTTCAGTCTCCATGCGTCTGCTGTGTTCGGCTTATGAAACAAATGCAACAAAATTTACTTTTTTTAAATCAGTATCTTTAAAATATAAAAAAGACAAATGCTTTAATTGTCTGCTCACCGTCAACATCCACTACCTTAGATACCCCAATGTTAGGTTAATGGGGTTTTTTTATGTTCATCTGATCATCAGGTACAGGCTGGCATACAGCAAATTTTTACCTTTCAGAAAGGTAAATACACACTAGTACAAGCAAGCGGGGTTTTTTTGTTGTTGTTCTTTATTTCATTCCTTGGTTAGAGCTCCAAGATTCACAAATAATGAGATTTTGCGTATACTACCATTGATCCATCAGTAAGGCATCCGCATTCTGATATTGGATGTAAGCAGGTGTATGAAGAACAGTTGTTGGTTTTTTTAAATTGTCCTGTCTATCTGTTAGGAAACTACTTTATAATCCCACTCAGCTGGAAACACTTCAGCGTATTCAAACTTTCAACAGCCATAAACTCAACTGTCTCCTTTGCCGCTGTTGTCAGTAGAGCTCCAAGCAGAGCCTAAATATCTGAAATTCTGAACATATTCCAGATGTGTTCCACTGATTTTGATTTCTGAGGGGTGATTTACCATTACTGCGCATCACTTTGGTCTTTGGGGCATTTGACTTAAGGCCAGCAGTGTCGCCCTCAGCACTGACTCTGTGGAGGATTCTTCTCGTGCTTGTGGTATCACTGACCATGAAAGCTGTATCATCAGCGTGCGTTATGTTTCTGCCCCCTATATTAATGCCCATGTCATCTATGTCAGCCTTTCTTTTCATCATTTCTGTATTTATGCTGAAAAGATGCAGGGATAATATGCAACCCTGATGGACCCCCTTTTTTATATGTCAAAGAAGGACTTTTTCTTTGTGTTTGTTTTTTTTCAGGTCGAAGAAGTCACAGTGCTCGCCATCCCATCAGATGGTTTCCTTCTGATCTGAAATCAAGTTTGCTATGAACGAGACCAGAGCTTTAAAAGCCCATTTCTGACATTGCGATAAATGCAAGGTGATGTTTAACATTGTTAAAAGCCTTACTATAGTCTATGAAAGTTATGAATACCTCATCTTCAATGTTTCTCATTCTACAACCGTGCCTAAAGCACACAAAAACATGTCTGTTATTCCTTTTCCACATCCATATCCTGTCTGACAATCAGATATCTCCCTTTCCATTTTACTTTTCATTCTGTTGAGGAGGACATCAGAAGAAGTTCGCTTGTGTGGCTTATCAAGGTGATTCGTCAGTCTTTAGTATTCCCCCCGCCCTTGTGGAGCATGACGAATTCTTATTGCTTCTACCCACTGATCCATTAGCAGGTCTCCAAAATTCTTTTGCATTGATGATGTCACAGAACACATAGCAAGGCAAATACCCGTGTGGTGTCTGCCACAAAGGTGTAGGGAACAATTCGATCAAATGCTCCAAATGTCAATATTGGTGTCACAAAAGATGCTCAAAGCTCAAAAGTCTGAAGAAGGAGGATGGAGTATTTGTCTGCCCCAGTTGTATGAATAAGAAGGGTGAAGACAATACTGATGCAGGAAAGGAGGAGCTAGAATTTGAACAAGGGAAGATAGAAGTGGTAGACGAACTCTGCTACCTGGGAGAGATGATGAGCTGCGAAGCAAAATCCGAGTTAGCTGTCAGAACCAGGATTGCGAGTGCTTGGAAGAAATGGAAAGAATTGGCAAGTCTGCTCAGAAATCAGAAAATCCCACTGGAGAGACGCTGTCTGATATATAAGGCCTGCATCAGACCTGTTCTCCTGTATGGCTCGGAGATGTGGGTTTTCACAAAAACCGTCAAACGTTTGTTGAGGAGCTGTGAAAACTGAATGCTATGCTACATGGGGACGGGATAGCTCAGTGGTCGGAGCACTCGCTTTCCCCCAGCCAAGTTAAGCAGCGTCGAGCGTGGTTACCAGTTGGATGGGTGACCGTTTGCGCGCCTTGGCTTCAGTACAGTTCCCCCAGTTCACCCAGCTGTAAATGGGTACCTGACCTCTTTAGGGTCAGGGAAGGTAAAGTAGCGAGGGAGAGGAGATGGGCGCCGCCCTCATATGCTGGCCCTAGAGAAGTGAGGTCTCTGACGCCTCGCTCCCCTACGACCTTATAGGTTATGGGACACCTTTCCCTTTACCTTTATGCTACATGACAAAGATCAAATGGGAAGACAGGATCACGAATGAAGAACTATGGAGAATGTGCAAAGTTGATGATCTGAAGTCTGTAGCTAGTACCAATAGACTGCGCTGGTTTGGGCACGTTCAATGGAAAGCAGACCACCACATCATAAAAAGAGCAATGAACTTCATAGTGGATGGAAAGAGACCAAAGGGAAGACCTAGCAAGACCCGGGCTGCCTGTATTGCAGATGATCTTAGAGAAAGGGGCATAAATAAGGAGGAAGCTCAAAACAGAGAGAGATGGAGAAGGCTCATCAATGTCAAACCTCCCCTGGGAAAAACATGACAAAAAAGGAAGAAGAAGACGTTAAGTTGTAAAACTGGAGAGGCCCAAGTTCTTCAAAAGCTCACTTGGTATGTTGTCCATTCCAGGGAATCTGCCCTCTTTTAGATGACTTTTGTTTAAGGATCAGTAACTTCATCTTTCAGTGGTAAAAGTTCCAGCTCTTGCAGATCAACACTGCATATCAATTCACCAGTAGTAGCTGCTGTTGGTGTGAAACAGCTCTCTTCCATAGTCATGCCACCTGTCTAATATTTGATTCATTTCAGTGAGAGTTTTCCCATCTTTGTCATTGAAGCTTTGATTCTGAAGTGACAGGTTACTTCATTTACTTTTTTAATTTGCCAGAAAAACTCTTTTGTCTTTCTCTGAGTGTTTGTGACTGTTATTGTTTAGCAGTCATTTGCTAACCATAAACCTTTGTCTCTTCTGATCTTTGTTCTCATCTCTTTTTTCAAAGTTTTCTGTTATCATCTATTCTGTTTTCTTTTCTGGCTTTTCTGGCTTTTCTCTTGCTAACATGAGAACTTCCTCTTCCTAAGTTATTTTGGGCAGCCTCTGTGGACACTTTCTTCATGTCATTCCAGATCTCTTCTGGTGGAGCCTCATTTTCATTCCATTCTTTCAGAAGTATTTTAAAACAATTTTGTTTTAATTTTATAAGCACTTTTGCTTCAGTATTTGCCACAAAAAGTCCACACACAAAAATGTAGAACTCTTTTCACACACATAACACGAACACATACATACACACAGACATGCATACATACATACATACATACATTATATACATACATACATACATAAACATATATACATGTATACATACATAATACATACATACATATATACACACACACATATATTACATACATTCTCTCTCTCTCTCTCTCTCTCTCTCTCTCTCTCTGTGCAAGTCCTAAATGTTTCCAATACTTACTGTGATACCCATATCCGTCAGGGGTATATGAATGTCAATGTCAATTTCGCCAAGACTCCCAAGCGTTCTACAAAAACAACAAAATATTGTAGTCATTTAACAACAAAAAGAGACACTATTTTGTGATTTCTTATCTAACAGATGTGTTCAACACTTCTTCTTCTTCGTCGAACACTCAGACAGCAACTATTGTTGTCTGTTACATGAGGGAAAATGCGTCACGCTGCCGTTAAGCACCTGACAAGTCAGGCCCAGCGCATCTGACTTCGGCATAAGAAAGAATTGTTATCTTTTAAGTCTTTCTGGAAAAAAAGGCTGCAGACTGGACCAAGAAGGCAGAAAACAGACAAGCAGTAGGTGACAGGAAGAAAACAAAACAAGATAGAAACAAAGAGAGTGATAGAAAAGAGCAAATTTCTAACACAGAATTTCCAGAAGATGGGGATGCTATTTAAACTGGCAGGCCCCTGACATCCCCATGGGAGAGCTCAATAGAAAAGCGCTGTTTTATAAAATATGCCATCTAAAGCAAGCCTTCCCATCTAGTTATTTTATTCACAGACACACAAAGAACAGGGACTTGCCTGTGTTACAAATATGTGTGTGTGTATGTTTTCCATTCCACAGCTAGAACTCCCTGAGGTTCAGCAATGGTGAGATTTTGTGTATGTGACCATTTTGTGTGTGTATGTGTCTCTGTGTGTGTGCGCGCACAGGCGTGCGTGTGTGTGTGTGTGTGTGTGTGTGTGTGTGTGTGTGTGTGTGTGTGTGTGTGTGTGTGTTTTGTGTGTGTGTGTTTGTGTGTGTGTTGTGTGTGTGTGTTTGTGTGTGTGTGCATTTGTGTGTGTGTGTGTGTGTGTGTGCGTTTGTGTGTGTGTGTGTGTGTACACACATATGTGTCTGCAGATAAGAGCATGTTTATGCATGAGAACAAGTATAGATACACGCATTTATGAATTCATTTCACACACGTGTGTGTGTCTGTGATTTGTATCAAGACACAAAAGAGAAAAAAAGAGACAGAAGAAGACAAAAGAGAGAAAAGGGAGAGCACACAGACAAACAAACTGACAGAGACAGTGAGAGACAGAAAGTGAGACAGACAGACGACAGAGACAAAAAGACTGGAACAGAAAACCAAAATGTGATGACAAGTGGAAGAAGAACAACAGACCCACCTTACGCATAACAAGGGGACCATTTTTGGCTTAGTGCCATTGCCGATGCTGTAATCCTCCAGCTGTTTCCTGATCCTGGGTGCCTCCACAGGTTCCAGCAGCCTTCTGAAGGTCAGTACATCCGTTTCCAGCTCAGGATGAAAGGTGTGGGGAAGGAAACTGCTCTGAAAGTGAAACAGACAAACCACGCACGTTCTCAAAGTAAAACATGACACACAGGGTGCAAATCCAGCATCACTCAGTCAAGGGTCCAGGGCCCAGAGCTAAAATCAGCCCCTTCCTTTCACCAAGTCCAAGTGTGTTTAGTTTCTGCTGTAATCAGCACCAGCTGGGATGCAATGGATAGCAGCCGAGAGTAGCTGAAAGTGTGGGGAACTGACAGCTGTTGACAGACCACACGCGCTCTCAAAACGAAACTGACAGACCACGCATACTGTCAAAGTGAAAGAGACGGACCATGCATGCTCCCAAAGTGAAAGAGACAGACCTGGCAGCATACATACATAAATAGATGCATGCATGCACATACGCACACATGCATGCACGCACACACACACACACAGATGAGACTATAAACCGAGGTCCCATGTGCAAATGCATGCAAAATATCTTGTGCCCATATAAAACCCTGTTCCACTTTTTGGAAGAGTAGGCCATTGTGTAACAGTGGGAGTTGATGACAAAACTGCATACACACGGGGACTGGATGTTAAAAAAAGCACAGAGCACTTATTCCATTATCCTAAAAATAAAGGAAGAAATAAATAGAAAATAAATAAAAAATAAAACACACACACACTTATGATTAATAAGCAGCTGTCTTTTCTTAATTACCCTTTTTTATCTGGGACAAGCCTGTTCCATATTTGAAGTTTCACACAAATTCGGTTTTTTTCTTTATAAACTTGTTGTTGTTGTGACTGTTATGCTGTTGCTGTGAGGGGGCAGAGGGTTGGATGGTTTCTTTTTTTCAATGTTTTGTTTCTTTGTTTATGTTTTCCTTTTAGAGTTTTTTTGTTTCATGACCAGAACTGCATGCAGGACATACAGCGTCTTTTTTCTTTATTTTTGGTGGAAGGGGGTGGGAGGAGGTTACACACCATGACACATCTCTCTTCACAGGCCCACCCCAAAAAAAACCCCACTTCTGTCACAGTACACATTATATATATGTACACAATACTACAATATCAACTGAAATACAAAATGTTGTCCACACACAAAAAAATTACCTCCTTATCCTCCTCCTCACATCCTGCTTCTCCGTCACCTTCAGTTACTCTGTAAAACTCTTCAGGATCAACATCATTGTAATAACTGTCGTCACACTCCTCGGAGCACGTGTCTGATGCATACTCCATGTCTTCCGTTGTGCTCTGTTTGATCTTTTCAACAGGCCTCGCTGAGCTGACACTGACGGCTTGTGGACCGTTGCTCACTTCTTGTACTAGTTGTGGGTCGTTGTGCGCGTCCCCTCTCCTCTTGACGCTGCCTTGATCCTGAATGTGCAGGTCTGAAAATGTATAAATGTCCATGTTCATATGTACATAGATACATGTACACACACACACACACACACATGCACGTACTCACACACACACATGTACACACACACACACACACACACGCATGTACACACACACACACATGCACGTACACACACGGAAGAGTAGGCCACTGTGTGCCAGTGGGAACAGATGACAAAAATTTACAAACTACAAACACACGGGGACTGGATGTAAAAAAAAGCACATGTGTGCTTATTCCATATCCTTGAAATAAAAGAATTAAATAAAATAAACACACACACACACACAAATTATGCATGCATCACAAATGCTTATTTCCGTTAGATTGTTTGTTTTCTCAATAGTTTTGTTTGTTACATTTTTATGTGCATTACATTCACGGTTTAAAGACCAACTGTTATATATAACCCCTCTTTCCATAATGTTCTCTGTTATTTCAGCTATCAGTCCTTTGTTTTCTTCTTTTGTTTAATTTTTTTTTTCATCTATCTAATACTTCTTATTGGTGAACAGATATTAAATACAAGCTGAGGTCTCTGATGCCTCACTCCCCTATGACCACATAGGTTATGTGGCACCTTTACATTTAAATTCCTATTTTCACTCTTGCAGTTGAACGCTTGCTTAAAAATAAGCGGAAATTCTTTTCTACTACTTGTCTGTCATATTCTGTTTAATATTTTTTCATGGGTTTCTTAGACTCCTTTAATTCAAAAGTAGTAATTTCTGCAATGTACTAGGTGTAAAACCTTTTCATTTCGTAAGACACTTAACAATCAGGAGTTCTTTTTGAGTGTACATGTACATGGTCAAACTATCCAAGAAAGAATTTAAAAATTACCTTTTTCATTTCTCTTTAACAACCAAACATAATTCATCCTTTTCACAAGAATAAACTTTCTGCCCACGGTGGAATTTTACTCTGCTCCTTTGGTGGGGTAGGGGGCAAGGGAAGTTTCAGGAGGGTTTTCAGTGTTATTGGAGGTGGTGGTTTTTAGTTGGGGTTTTTGGTTGTTTGGGTTGAGGAGTGGGGGAGGGGGTTGCTTGTTAGTTTGTTCCTTGTTGCTTGTTTTTTGCAATTTGTTATTTTCCTGGGGGGGGGGGGGGGGGTGTTAATAAGAAAACAATCAACTTCTGATCCACGTACCTTTTCCAACTTCTTCTATCACTTGCAGCAGACGAACAGAGCAGTCAGTGCACTGAGGCGCTCCACGGTCATTCCAGCGCTGTTGGAGAACTCCATCATCTAAAAAATACAAAAACAGAGTTTTGAAACATTTTCATGTCAGCTACACACATAAACAGAGAAACTTGGGTAGATCAAGTTTAAGGATGACATGATCTGAATTAAAATAGGATGCATGGTCATGAAGATGATAATAATACTCATAACATACACATAAAAATAGGGGGGAGGGCGATGAGGACTGCATTGTTGTTGCGCATTTCCTATTTACAGTTTAACACCTTGGGGGTCACCCAGACAATGAACCCTGACTCTCTCATCCCACAGTCTGAGAATCATATAATGTGAGATCAAGAGTACATACTGTACGAGAAGTTGCCGTGAACAATACTTTTCAAGTACCCCGCCACATAGACAGCCATACTCCGACTTCAGAGGATTTTTTCTTTACTTTTTAAAGGAGAATGGGAGGCACCATGGTCGAGTGGTTTAGGCGGTCAACTCGTGATCCAGAGGTCGCGGGTTCGATCCCCGCTCGGCTCGGTGTTGTGTCCTTGGGAAAGACACTTTACTCCTATTTTCCTCACTCCACCCAGGTGTACAAGTGGGTACCAGCTCTGCTGGGGAAGTATCTGGCAACAGACTAGCGTCCTGTCACAGGGGTGGTGAAAAACCATCAGTTCACTTAACGCTACAGAAACCGGGATAAGCTCCGGCTCTATGGGCCTTCTGGCTCGAAAGAACATACTTACTACTACTTTTAAAGGAGAACGCAGGTTGTCATGTTACAAGCTTGTCATGGCTGAAGACAATCTCAACATAACATTCTACAACATAACATGTTTCCACCATTCCGCTCTTAGCTTACATCAATAACTGACTCAGCTTTTAGCTTGAGCCATGGCATGGGGGATGAATGAACATTTGAAAGTTCGAGTTCATCTAAACAAAAACTGTTCTCTTCCCGTAAAGGCCACAATGGTTTCTCTGTCTGTTAGTTGAAACTTGAACAGAGTCAGGTGGTGTTGGAAAATCAAGAGCCCCTCGTGGTCTCTACCTCTAGGCAAGTCTTGTGCCTGTATCTTTGGGGGGGGGGGGGGGGGGGGGGGGGGGGGGGGTTTTAATTTTTCTTATTCATCATGTTTTGTACAGTCATTTTGGCTTTTCAAGGTTATGTGACACTTCCTATTAATATGATAAACAAAAAAAGTTAAATTTCAGAATATCAAGAAGATGGACTAGAACTCCAAGGTTCACCAATGGGCAATAGTGATATTTTGCATATTAAACAACCATTTTTGCCCACCATGAAGGTAGCCTCATTCTGACCCACGTAACACTGACATGACCTACAGCCGTACAGGATCATTAACAACCATATTTTTAATTTTCTGCACGTGAATATATGTACCATGTATATATTATACACAAAAGAAATTAAGGCACTGGCAGGTCTGCACTTTAAGTTGACCTGGGAGTCACACAGTGTTGAAAAATAAAGAGTCCCTTGTGAACTCTACCTCTAGGTGAGTTTGGTGCAGGCCTGTATCTTGCTATTTTTCTTATTCACCATGTTTTCCACAGTCATTTGGCTTCTCAAGGATATATTATATATATGTGACATTTCCTACCAATATAATAAAAACAAAAAAGCTGAATTTCAAAATACTGAGAAGATAATGTATGTGTAACACCATCATACAGGTGCATGGACCATCTCTCAATAACCATACAGTTCACACTCTTCCTTCGCTTACCTGGATACTTTTCAGATGCAGTGTACACACAGGAGCAACTGTTGTGTGAAATTCGAGATACCACCCTGAATTCCAATGAATTTCTATCCGTGCTGACCCTGACATCTGAAAACAGACATTTTCTTATTGAAAGCTGTTCAACACACACATGCATGCGTGCATGTACACACACACACACGTGCACACTCACACACACACACATGCATGCGTGCATGTACACACACACACATGCATGCGTGCATGTACACACACATATGTGTCTAATATGTGTCTAATATCACTTAATGTGAATAGACGTTAAATTGAAGAACAACACACACACGTGCACACTCATACACACACACATGCACATATGCATGCACACACACACACACACACTCTCAAGATCTTGAAGATGGCTTGATGGGGAAAAAGCAGAATCTCACCATTGGTGAACCTCAGGGCTCTAGCCGAGGAATGGGGAGGGGAATTTAAAAAAGGCTGGTAGGTCACAAGCTTAACCCTTAAGAGAATGAATTTGTGGATTAAACAGAATTTTACTTTGTCAAAATGATATCTCAGTGACCCATGAAGTACGAGTACTTGTAGCATTTAAGCTTATGAAAAGTATGAGTTCTTGAACAAGGTAGATATAAGAACATAGGATGCATCACATCATATCCAAAACATAATAATTTAAAAAGCAAAATCAATAACATGTTTATATTGTAAAAGTATCAGGAAAAGAAACAATTTTTAAAAAATGTTAACAGAACAAAGCAAAAGTAATGCAACAGGTAGACACATGTATCAAGATAAGAACAACCATGCAACATCATCAATTTTTTAACAAATTACTTGGAGCTCTAGCCATGGGACAATAACAACAACAACAAATCTTGGTGTTTTACACAGTTTCTCTGATGGGAAGTGTTGATCAGCGTCTCCGAGTTGCAACATAATTTTTCGGTTTTCTGGACAAGAAGCATTGATGGCACTGGTAGATTTTTCACATGTACGTAATAAACTGTACAAAACTCCCTGTATTCTCCCCACACTTCACTTAAATGTAGTTCCCCATAATTGATAATTAATACTAATTATTATATATCTGCTTCTTCACAACATTTGACTGACATTTGATTCAAGCAACATTGACTTTTTGGTGAAAAATGTTTTGAAATTGTGGTTTGTCATGGATCTGCTTGATAGTAATACACTGATGATAATTGATAGCACTGCTTCTGACCAAAATGAGTTTCTTGCCTAGATTGTATGTATCAACTTAATAGTCCCACCATATATATAAGTTACAACTTAATGCCGATAAAACCGAAGCCATGCTCATAGGGACCCAACATAAACTTTCCTCTATCGCAAAAACTTCAATAGAAATCGGCAATACGTCAGTTCCTTTGTCCAACTCTGTGAAGTATTTAGGAGTAGTTCTTGACAACACACTCTCTATGAAAAAATTCATCACCCAGACCTGCCAGTCTTGCTACTATCAATTACGGCGCATAAGCGCGATTCGCAAGTATCTGTCCACTGATGCAACTTCCAAGCTTGTCACATCTCTCATTCTTTCACGTTTAGACTACTGTAATTCTCTTTTGGCTGGCCTACCAGCATCATCTATCCACTCTCTTCAACGCATACAAAACTCTGCAGCTCGACTGGTCCTAAGAAAGAAAAATCTGAACACATCACTCCTCTTCTGCGATCTCTTCACTGGCTGCCTGTCTCACAAAGACTGGAGTATAAAATCAATACCCTCTGTTTCAAATGTCTCCACAAATCTGCACCCTCTTATCTCTGTAACTGTCTTTATCTGTACACTCCATCCCGTTCCCTTCGTTCAGCCGCAGATACTTTGTCCTTTCGAACACCCAGATTCAAACAAACCACTGTTGGCCGTCGCTCCTTCTCTGTTTCTGGTCCATCCACCTGGAATGACCTCCCTCTTTCACTTCGACAAAAGCCTTCACTTGATACCTTCAAATCCAGCCTCAAAACACACTTATTTCCTACCTGAGACTTTCCCCCCAAATATCTGTCCCTAATTTTTAACAGCATTTTTCACCTTCTAAGTGTTGTTCCGTGTGTGTGTGTGTGTGTGTGTGTGTGCATGCGTTGATGCGTGTGTGTGCGTGTGTGTGCGCGTGTGTGTGCGTGTGTGTGCGTGCATGCGTGCATATGTGCGCGCGCATGGTTTTGAAATCTGTTTTTCATTATGTTTAAGGAGAGTTGCATGCCTGTAAATGATTGAGTGCAAGCGCTTTGATTTGTTTGTCTTTTTACAAGATTCAGCGCTATATAAATTCCATATATTATTATTATTATATATATGTGTGTGTGTGTGTGTGTATGTATAATTATATATTATAATTATACATACATGTATATAATTTAAATGGGGTGGTTTCACATGATAATCAATTCAGAAGTGTTTAAAACTGATGGGGTGGTGCCTTCAATTTGTGCTAAATGTGACGTAAACTCACAACTGAAAAGTGAAATCTTCAATTCACCAACTATCAAAAAAACTGTAATGTTTTTGGGTGTGCATGCTTTTGGGTGGATGTGCTGTGGGTGGATGGGTTTTTTATTATATTATATTATATTATATATATATATTTTATATGTGTGTGTGTGTGTGTGTGTGTGTGTGTGTGTGTGTGTGTGTGTGTGTGTGTGTGTGTGTGTGTATAAATTTGTATCATGTAATGATGTATTGATTTAAATGTTCAAATTGTAATATTAGAAGAGTGATGGGCTGCAAGAAGGACAATATGGAAACATCATAATGTCTACATGTTTAACTTGGAGCTATTGGAAATGCTGTGTTTTTATGGATTTAAATGAATTGTCATAGAAGAGTGCTGGGCTGAAGGAATGATGGTATTTAGAAATTAACATGTTTAAGGAGCAATAATACATGTTTAAGGAGCTATATAGGTCCATACAGACATTTTAAAAGTCAATGTCTTTTAGCCTTTATCAATTAGGCCTAGTGCAGTCAAAAGATATTTTCCATATCAAGTGGACAATAAAAGTTGTATCTATTTTGTTATGTGACCGTGTGGAGAGGCAAGGATAGAGGCAGGGTAGGGAAAGAGTGGAACACACACAATTCTCAGCAACAGCAATTCATAGCAACATGTGTGTACAGCAACCAGGCAAAAGGCAGCAGCTTTGGTTGTCACCTCTTTATTCAGCCCTCCAGTACATCTACTGCTGCTGTGTGGGTGGATGGTCTCTCTAGCCACCCTAACCATCCCTCTACATATACAGGCCACGCAACTGCAAAGCCAGCACCAACACACTGGGAGCGTTTGGCCCAAGATGAAGGAGATTTTGTGTTTTATCATGCAGCTTCAGTGGTGATTATCTTCCTGTCCGTGTAACGAAACTGGACATATATATCAAAATAAACTAGAAAGTACAAGCATTAAGATGCATTATTGCATTTTGCACAAAAATCATTTGGCTGCAAACTATTGGTGATTAAAGCCTCCAACTAGATACACTTTTAACAGCTGCACACTATAACTTTCGGTAATAAAACATTAAAACTTTTTAAAAAACTAAAATACTTTATGACTAGAAAAAGAAGGATATGCACCACAGTTTGTATACATATGCTTATTATTAACCACAGATGTCCATGAGAGGAGATATTCATAATTAAACAGTGGTGTGCAAATCACAGTTTCTGGTCTGCTGCACCCAGGCAAGATTCTTAAAGATGTTTGTATGATCGAAAATATTTATTCTAATACTACAAATTATCCATACTAACATCTTCCAATCTTATATTCATTCATAACCAAACCCAAAACATACCATACATTTATATTTTTATGTCTGCATTTGGTAGAATGTTGTTCAATAATTCAAACTTGTTTACAACAAGGAAAAGCAGTTAGCTAACGTCTAGGACTCACACATGGTCTACACCTCACGCCTTACAATCTACTACTATTTAATATGAACTGTTTTATTGATCTAAATAGAGTTTATTCCACATGTTCTTCTATCGAACAATAATTATGATTTATTCAAGATTCGTTAAATAAAAATTAGAACTGCTTTTCTAGCAGTAATATTAGGGCACATGTATATGTACCTATACCTAATGATGCAATAGACGAAAAAATACTGATTTACAACAAAAATCGAGAGCTCTCATTGTGGTTGAAATGAATTGAGTCAAGATCAGTATTTCAACAACCATATCCATAAATATGAGCAAACAATATGACAATAAAAATATTATTATTGACATTCTTTCCTAGACCAGACCAATGCTCACATTTAAGGGAGATAACTCGGGCCATACTATTGAATGACTAAAAGAATCGTTAAGGCATTTCATGTAGACAACAGTAAAAATAACATAAACAAGTAGATAAAATACAAACTAATTTAATAATTAGTTACATCAGAATATTGAAAAATAAACATTTAAATAATATACTAAATATAAAAATACAAATATATCTTAAGCATAATAGTGACAGTTTACATAGAAAGTTGAGAAAACTGAATATATTTTGGCCACAAAGCTGGTAATGGTTTCGCTGTTTCAATCTAATATAAGTGTAGCCGTGTGTCCACCCGGGTACAGTTAAATATGATATTGACAAAAATGTTACCAAAAACTTCTTTTTAAGTTATCATAAAGAAACACTGAAAGTAAAAACACAAAATAAAAACAAATTAACAAAACAAAACTATGAATGTTGTAGATTTCTTTTCCACAATAATGATCATGATGTTTCCATTAATAAAACTTAACTCTAAAGTCACATTTTATTTGGATTTGTTGGTAGTGAAAATGCCATTCAAAAGATACTCATAAAATGATATATATGGAGTTACTACCTAGTCACCCCAAACTTTTCCAGGGCAACCTCAGAACAGCAGGCACAAAGCAGGGCAGTTACAACATGGTAATTTGAACTGAAGACTACAAGAAAGCAGTAGAACTCCTTGATTGCATCATCTCATTCTGGAGGTGTCTGTTTTGTTACGGGTTTTTTTTAACCAACTGCTGGCATAGGGATCTGTCCAGAGAGAAGGGGAAAAAAATGCAAATAAACAAAATTCAATCAAAACCTGTCAAAATGGAATGTGGAGTCCCACAGGGATCAGCCCTGGGCCCTGTTCTCTTTACTCTCTACACTGCTCCACTCTCACATATAATAATAAATAACCACCATATCAATCATCATTTCTATGCCGATGATACTCAGCTTCAGTGCAGTGTTGAAAACTTGCCTTCCCTCCTGACAAATATGTCCTACTGCCTTCAAGACATTCAAAACTGGATAAATCAGAACAAGTTACAGGAAGCCATGCTCATAAGGACCGAACATAAACTCATCCACCACAAAAACTTCAATAGACTTCGGCAATGTGTCAGTTCCTTTGGCCAACTCTGTGAAGTATTTAGGACTAGTTCTTGACAACACAGGAGGCACCGTGGTCGAGTGGTTTAGGCGGTCAACTCGTGATCCAGAGGTCGCGGGTTCGATCCCCGCTCGGCTCGGTGTTGTGTCCTTGGGAAAGACACTTTACTCCTATTTTCCTCACTCCACCCAGGTGTACAAGTGGGTACCAGCTCTGCTGGGGAAGTATCTGGCGACAGACTAGCGTCCTGTCACAGGGATGGTGAAAAACCATCAGTTCGCTTAACGCTACAGAAACCGGGATAAGCTCCGGCTCTATGGGCCTTCTGGCTCGAAAGAACATACTTTGGGGTGGTGAAAAACCATCAGTTCGCTTAACGCTACAGAAACCGGGATAAGCTCCGGCTCTATGGGCCTTCTGGCTCGAAAGAACATACTTTTTTTCTTGACAACACACTCTCTATGAAAAAAATTCATCACCCAGACCTGCCAGTCTTGCTACTATCAATTACGGCACATAAACATGATTGGCAAGTATCTGTCCACTGATGCAATTTCCAAGCTTGTCACATCTCTCATTCTTTCAGGTTACACTATTGTAATTCTCTTTTGGCTGGCCTACCAGCATCATCCATCCACTCTCTTCAACACATAGAAATCTCTGCAGCTCGACTGGTCCTAAGAAATAAAAAAATCTGAACACATCACTCCTCTAATTCGATCTCTTGACTGGCAGCCTGTCTCACAAAGACTGGAAGTATAAGATCAATACCCTCTGTTTCAAATGTCTCCACAAATCTGCACCCTCTTATCTCTGTAACTGTCTTCACCTGTATACTCCATCCCGTTCCCTTCATTCAGCTGAAGATACTTTGTGCTTTCCAACACCCAGATTCAAACAAACCACTGTTGGCCATTGCTCTTTCTCTGTTTCTGGTCCATCCACCTGGAATGACCTCTCTTTCACTTCACCAAAAGCCTTCATTTGATACCTTCAAATCCAGCCTCAAAACACACTTATTTCCTACCTGAGACTTTCCCTCATATCTGTCCCTAATTTTCAACAGGATCCTTCACCTCCTAAGTGTGTTAGCGAGTGTGTGTGTGTGTGTGTGTGTGTGTGTGTGTGTGTGTGTGTGTGTGTGTGTGTGTGTGTGTGTGTGTTGTTGTTGTTGTTGTTGACTTCAATGTTAGGTCTGTTCACTTCTAGTGATATTAGACGGTGTGTTGTGTGTGTGTGTGTGTGTGTGTGTGTGTGTTGTGTGTGTGCGCGCGTCGCGCACGCACGCACGCACGCGCGCGCTTGTGTGTGCATGCCCATGTGCGTGCATGTTGTTCATTATGTTTAAGGTGAGTTGCATGCGCGTAAATGATTTGAGTGCAAGCGCTTCGATTTGTTTGTTTTTACAAGATTCAGCGCTATATAAATTCCATATATTATTATTATTAAATAGGCGTACTTATGTATATTTAGGCGCGCGTGCGCATTGTGTGTGCGCGCCCATGTGCGTGCATGTTGTTCATTATGTTTAAGGTGAGTTGCATGCGCGTAAATGATTTGAGTGCAAGCGCTTCGATATGTTTGTGTTTACAAGATTCAGCGCTATATCAATTCCATATATTATTATTATTATTAAATAGGCGTACTTATGTATATTTAGGCTTGACGGCTGATTCCCAGTTCTACCATTGGGCCCTAGGCCTACTACTTCAGTACTTGCACTTCAATGACTGACATTAGCCTAGTGCCAGAAGTGACAAAAATATTTCTTCCCGATCCAAGACTTTTGAAAATGCCACTTACCTCTAATAACATAGTGGTTGGAAAAAGTCAAAGTGTGTGATCTTAAACATTCTTTTACATCAGACCTGAACAGTTCAACACCATCCATTTTTTTCTCCCTTTTGTAGACAACAATTCACCGGAAAAATGTTGGGGTCTCTACGGGTACAAAGGCTGCACACCGGTATTAATTTGGGGGTCACGTAGTATCTTGTATAGAGTGGGAGTGGGAAAAAATGTTGGTGATTTTCACAGATTTTTTTAAGCATGAAAAAATGGACTGTGCACTTGTTTTTTGGATTGAGGACATAGAGCAATACCAGGTAGTCACGAGAAAGTTGGAAATAACCATCAAATGAGGTTTGCCTGTATTCCTACAGGTTGACCCCGAGCATGCATATTGCAGTAAGGAAGCTAGCAGATGACAAAGACTGAGGGGGTACAGAGTTTGCTGAAAAATTAAAAAATTTCAAACCTACCAAATTTGTTCAAAATCACATGAGTTTTGAGTCAGAGGCTAGTCTTTCACAAAAAGTGGTTTTTATTTCTGTGGATGCCTTAGTACGCCCGGTATGAATATAAGAGTTACATAGAAAAACAGAAGGAAAAGAGTGATTTTTTAATACGGGTGTGCAGCCAAAAGTCAGGTCAGTCAGAGAAGTTCTCTGTTACTGATACTGGTATCCATGTAAAGTGGTTGGAGCACTGCTTTCCCCCAGCCAAGTTAAGCAGTGTCAAGCGTGGTTACCAGTTGGATGGGTGACCGTTTGTGCACCTTGGCTTCAGTACAGTTCCCCCAGTTCACCCAGCTGTAAATGGGTACCTGCCCTCTTTAGGTCCAGGGAAGGTAAAGCAGTGAGGGAGAGGAGATGGGCGCTGCCCTCAATATGCTGGCCCTAGAGAAGTGAGGTCTCTGATGCCTCGCTCCCCTAGGACCTTATAGGTTATGGGACTCCTTAATCCATGTAACCCAGTACAACCTGTGGCATGTGGGGGAGGAAACCCCAATAGAAAAAAAAAAAACAACATATGGAGACTTGGAGAGGAGATTGGCGCCACCAAGGAATATCCTAAGCCCACAGAAAAGACATGAGAGACAAATACAAAGCCAGTATGATACCTGATCAGTCAAGGGGATCAGTCAAGGCCCCAGTTACCAACCTCTTCCTTTCCATTGATCGACACCAGGGCGGAAGTGACAAGTCAGCTACTGGAGTTAAAACATTACTTAAGCTCCCTAGAGAACAGATCACCATTGGAACATGGAACGTCCTACACTCTACCAGTGCGGAAAAATCAAAGAACTAGAGTATGAGCTTAGCTGCTATAAATGGGACATTATTGGACTAGGAGAAGTGAGATGGACAGGATTTGGTGAGACAATGACTGAAGAAGGCAACAAGATCTGGTACAGTGGTCAAGAGAAACATCACCAACATGGAGTGGCATTTATTGTCAGAAAGAAAGTAGTGGGATGCGTTATCAGCTGTACACCGGCTTCCAGCAGGATTATCAGCATCCAGGTGTGGGCCAAGCCCAAGAACATCACCATCATACAAATCTATGCACCATCATCTGACCATGCAGATGAAGAAGTAGAAGAATTTTATGTAGAACTTGAAGAGACCATTATGAAGATACCCAAGAAAGACATCATCATCATTCAAGGGGATTTTAACACCAAAGTAGGTCCTGACTCTTACAACCAATGGGCCAGAACAGTTGGTCAGTTTGGAACTGGAGAGACCAACGACAGGGGACTACGTCTGCTGGAGTTAGCCTGCACCCACAGACTTACCATTGCCAATACCTTTTATCCCCACAAGCAGTCGAGGAGGACAACCTGGCATGCGCCAAACGGCAAGATCCATAACCAAATAGATTTCATCTTAACACCACGGCGCTTCAAATCCAGCATCAACAGAGCCAGAACAAGAACCTACCCTGGAGCTGACATAGGCAGCGACCACGACCTTGTGCTGCTGGTATTCAAAATGAAGCTGAAGAAAAATAAACAGCCTGCAAACCCAGGTATCAAATTTGACGTGGACAAACTGAAAGATCCAGGTGTCAAGGAGATCTTCCAAGCTAAGCTTGGCAGACGTTTTGCGGCAATAACCCTCCTAGACAATGACATCAATGACCTCACCAACAACTTTAATGAGGCAGTCCGAGAAACAGCAGAGGAGGTACTCGGTCGTCAGAGGAATAAACACCAGCCATGGACTACCAATGACATCTTGGACCTCTGCGATACAAGAAGAGCCCTGAAACCAACCAGGTCTTCCAACCCTAAAGAATACCGGGAGGCCAACAATCTTGTGAAGAAGTCAATGTTAAAGGCCAGAGAGAAGTGGATCAGTGATCAATGTGATGATAGAAAAAAGCATGAAAGTGGGCAACAGTAAAAAGGCATACGACACCCTGAAGAAACTCACAAAACCACTTCAAACCAAATCATCAGTCATTCAAGACAGCTCCAGAAACCTCCTCACAGAAAGCTCAGCTGCATTGAACAGGTGGTCTGAATATTGTCAAGAACTATACAACTACCCAATCCAACCTGACAAGAGCATAATAGAAGAGGAAGCAGCAACATCAAGAGTACCATCGCCATTACCTATACTGAGGGAAGAAGTGGAAGAAGCCATCCGCAGTTTACCAGTAGGAAAGTCCCCAGGAGCAGACAACATACCAGCAGAGCTGCTCAAGCATGGTGGCGAAACAGTTATCACACATGTTACAGCTATCTGTCAGAAGATTTGGGAGACAAAACAGTGGCCAACAGAATGGACACAATCACTCATCATACCTCTGCCCAAGAAGGGGAATTTACGCCAATGCCAAAACTATAGAACAATCAGCCTTATCAGCCATGCCAGCAAGATCATGCTCAAAGTTATTTTGAATCGACTCAAGAAGGAGGCAGAAGAACACCTTGCAGAGGAGCAAGCTGGGTTCAGGGCAGGCAGGAGCACAATCAAACAGATTTTTAACTGCCACATCCTGATGGAAAAACATCTTCAACATCAGAGAGACCTGTTCCACAACTTCATCAACTTCAAGAAGGCTTTCGACAGAGTATGGCACGAAGGCCTGTGGCAGGTCCTCAGAATGTTTAGCATTGAAGAAGGACTAGTGCAAACCATTCAAGCACTATACAACACCGCAAGCAGTGCAGTCCTTCTGAATAATCAGGTCGGAGACTACTTCAAAACCACAGTTGGGGTCCGACAAGGATGCCTGTTATCTCCAGTCCTGCTTATTCTGTTCTTGGAAAACATTATGAGAGAGACCCTCCATGACTTCCACTCTACCATCTCCATTGGCGGCAGACCCCTCAACAACTTGCGGTTTGCCGATGACATTGACCTCATGGGCGGAAGTATTGACATGAGAGAAGCAAACTGAGTGATGGCCAGGGAAAAACACCCAATGCCAATGATTGATGACCTGATCTCAGACCTGAACTCTGCAACTGTTTTTACTAAACTTGACTTGACTAGCGCCTACCATCAACTTGAGTGGGATGAGTCTAGTCCTTATATCCCAACATTTTCCTCGCACATAGGCCTCAGACATTATAAATGGTTACTCTTTGGAGTAAATGCAGCATCAGAGATTTTCCAGAACACTATTGCTGACATGCTGAGCGATATTCCTGGTTCCCGCAATCTATCTGATGACATCATAGTATATGGTGAAAATCAAGAAAAACATGATGCCAGTCTCCATGCAGTTCTGTAGAGACTTCTTGAAAAAGGTGCAAGACTGAACAGAGAGAAATGTCTTTTATCTGTAAACAAATTGATTTTTTTGGCCATGTTTTCAGCAACAAAGGTATATCAGCAGATCCTGAGAAAGTCAAGACAATTATTGGCAGCAACCCACCCAAGAACAAAGGAGAAGTGCGCTCTTTTCTCGGTATGACTCAATACGTCTCAAGATTTATTCCTCAGTATGCAACTCTCAGCTCCTCTTTGTCAACTGACAGGGCAAGATGTCAGGTGGAGATAGAGAGACGCTGAACAGAATGCATTTGACAAGCTCAAAGAAGCACCCAGTGGTTCACACATCATGGCATATTTCGACCCCAAGAAGAAAACCAGATAATTGTTGATGCCAGTCCAGTTGGTATTGGTGCGATTCTTACACAAGAAAGAAAAATATATTTGTTATGCAAGCATAGCACTAACAAATGTGGAGAGAAGGTACTCTCAAACAGATCGTGAGATGCTCGCAGTAACATATGGAGTTGAACATTTTCACCTCTACCTTTTTGGAGCCCTATTCACTGTCACTACTGACCACAAACCCCTTCTGGGCATCATGAAGAGCCAGAAACCCACAACAGCCAGGATTGAAAGGTGGCGCCTGAGACTGACTCCATATGAGTTCACACTCCAATACAAACCAGGAAAGAATGAGCTAAATCCAGCTTCTTATATTAGTCATCATCCTCACTGTCAACCCAACAGAGACAATGCTGCTGAAGAATTTATTTACTACATTTTGCAAAATGACATACTAAAGGTAATGACTCTAGAAGAAGTTCAACGTGCAGCTCAAGATGATCATCAGCTTCAAAGGGCAATGCAAGCTGTACAAACAGGAAGATGGACAGATCCAGAGATATCTGGTATGCCAGATTCAAAGATAAATTGTCAATTCATGATGGTCTTTTTCTCCGTGGATGTTGTCTTGTGATTCCGCAAGCTCTTCAACAAAGAACTGTTGAAATTGCACACAGTTAACACCAGGGCATCATCAAAACAAAACAGTTCATCAGGGAGAAGGTCTGGTTCCCTGGAATTGATCGCCTTGTGGAAGAGACTGTAAAAGCCTGTATTCCATGTCAAGCCTCTTACCCAGGCCCCAAACAACGTGAACCGTTGTGTCCAACTCCATTACCCGCAGCCCCATGGACAGAAATCTCTCTTGATTTCACTGGTCCTTTCCCCTCTGGTGACTATGTAATGGTTGCCATAGACGATTACAGTCGTTATCCGGAAGTTGAAATCATTCAATCAACATCTGCAAGAGCGGTGATTCCCCCACTGGATTCTATTTTTGCTCGCCAAGGATTCCCTTTGACAGTGAAAACTGACAATGGTCCTTTTAATAGCAAAGAATTTCATGATTTCGCCACTGAAGCTGGATTTCACCACAGGAATATCACGCCTCTTCGCCCAGAAGCCAACGCAGAAGCAGAGAGGTTTATGAGAACACTCAACAAATTTGTCTGTGCAGCAACAACTGAAGGAAGAAATTGGAAATCACAACTTTCTCATTTCCCTCGCCAATACAGGGCTACCCCACACAGCTCTATTGACATCTCTCCATTGGAAGCCCTCACTGGCCGTAAGATGAATGCTGGCCTCCCTCAGATCATGACAACTCCACCCCAAAACCCCTCTCACTCTCACATTGTTCCTGCTGACACTGCAAGCAAATCCAAGATGAAGGAATACACTGATCACAAAAGACATATTCGCCCTTCTGTTTTGAAAACTGGTGACACTGTATTGGTACGACAAGACAAACAAAACAAAATGTCCACACCATTTTCACCTGTTCCCTTTCAAGTTGTCAACAAAAAGGAAAGCATGATAACTGCTCAAAATCACAACAAGCTGATCACCCGCAATTCTTCCTATTTCAAAAAGATTGGTGGTCAACCCCTTGCTGCTCCTGAGGAAGACTGTATTGAAGAAGAAGAGGAAAGTGCTGTGTCAACAACACAAGCCATGCCTGTAACAACACCTCCATGCCAGCCTGATCAACATAGTTCCCAGGCACCTATGGCACGCAAACCCATGACTTCAACACAGACCCCCAGACCTCTCTGCCAGTCCACTCCGTATCCAGTTCCCCATGTGCCGAGACAATATCAATATCAAAGTGTCAAGAAACGTCCAACTTACCTATCAGACTATGTCTTAAACTGAAGGATTGAAAATTTGATTTTGTATAAAAACTGACATTCATAACAAAAACAGATGTTCTAATTGCTTGATCATTCATTTGCAGTTAGTTCAAATTTGTTCAGTTTTCAGACTGTGGGTTTAGGCCTACTACATTGTAATATTGCCTGTTGTTACTCTTTAAATGTTACTATTTTGCTTTCAAGTTGTGGAGAGATGTTGTGTCAAAACCGAAAGATATACTGGAAGTATCTTTATTGAAGAAGTCATAAAATTATTATTATTATTATTTTAATTAAGGCATCCCAGACTGCACTTGGTTAACCACGAATAAACAGCCACCATCTCAACAACTTTCATCCGAGCGAGTTATCTGATTTCTATCGAGCATAGAACAAACATAAAAATCTGGAGGAAATCCAGTTGAAAGTAGCCTATAATGTTTATCTTTGAACCCGAATACAAGCTGTTGTGTTTGCTGTTGTTTATGTAACTCATTAAAATAGACTTAGAGACATGGGAAAGATGCTGATGATTATCTCCCAGTGCAGTTTCTCAGTGGCTTCCCTTGTCATAGAAAGTACCCCAAAGACAATGCCTAATTATCTGATTGGTCAATAGGCCTAGGCCTAATGCATACCATTATTCTACATCCCCCATTTTCAGATTTCTGCACATAGTAAGTGCAGCAGCTCACACCTTTGGGTATTTGCAATGCTCTCTCTCACCGAGCCTTGTATGAACTTAAAAAGAAAAAGAAGTCTTCAGGAGGGAACAAGCTAGGCCCTATGTGGGCGGAGCCTCGCCAGCATCCCCCTATCAGCGGTATAAAAGGGTGTTCCCCCCAACATTTGTGCTTTTGCAATTCTCACAGAGTTGATGAAAAGAATTATGAATATGATCTCCAAAAACTTTGCATGTGCCTACTTTGAAAAGGATTATGGCTATTTCCAACGTTTTGCATGTGCCTACTTTGAAAAGGATTATGGATATTTCCAACATTTTGCATGTGCCTACTTTCTTGGATAGCACTGTATCTTTTGCCTGAGGAGTGTATCCTTTGCCTGAGGATGGGGGCAATCAGCAGCTGCATACAGAGCATGCTGCTTTGTCTGCCTCCCAAATACAGCAGCTGACCATTCTTGTGGCCAAGCAGATGCATCAACCCCCTTGAGAAGGTCAGGGTTCAAATTCTATTCCACATGCAAGTGATATCAGGGTGTCATATGCATTGTTTCCATTTCATGATAATTGTTTTCACAATTATTTGAATCATATGTGTGTGTGTGTGCATATCATATTTTATTAGTTATTGTTCATGGAAGAAAAAGAAGAAAAGATAGCACATGAGAAAATGATAAAGCAGAGGTTATTGAGTTTTTACCTCGGCAAGTAACCATTCAATGCATGTTCCTGTGTGTGATCTAGATGGAAGAAAGCACCCTTTGTATCTTGGACTTGGTATTATTCTCCTTTGAGCTGCAGCAAAGGATCCCGGCACAAACAACCATATCGTTTAGCCTAAGCCAGCACACAGCCCAGCCTCAGCATCTGCACATCGGCACTTTTGTAGGCCTGGTTGCTTTTGGTATGATTGTGCTATTGGCAAACAGCACTCAGGCTCGGCTTTTCCCCCTGGGTGCTGGGCTGCAGCAAACAATCCCGGCACAAACAGCTATATCGTTTTGCGGTAAGTCAGCTGCCCACTACACAGCCCAGCCTGGACAAATCAGGGCTGTGGTTGGCCTGGTTGTTTATCACTGTTTACCCTGTCAGGCCCAGGGTAAGTGATAGGCCTAGGCCTACCCCCAGCAGCACTGGACCATCCCGGCTAGTGGACTACTTGCCTACATCAAGTCAGCCAGCCAGCGCTAGCCAGTGGACCAGATAACATCAGGGTCCAGTCTCCACTCCACTCCAAGTCAACAGAGGGGCTTCCCCTTTCCCTCCCTTCCTCCCACTGCCTGCTATGATGGGGGGGGGGGGGGGGGGGCACAACCCTATTCCCTCAACCAGGAGGCTTTATGATTCTGCCAGCTACAGGGGCCAGGTTGTCACACCTATTACCACCACCCTCAGCCACGACAGCTAGAGCCTACAGGCAGGCAAAGAAAGGGAGGAGCACAGTCATTTCACCACCAGAAGAGCTCTTCTTCTTCTTCGCAGTTTTCTTCTTGTTTTCGTGGCTGCAACTCCACAGGCTCTGCACAATTTCAGCTGAGGAAACAGACCAATACCACGTCAAGGAACCACACTTCTCTATGGCAACCATCAAAGATGATTTTCACCTAAAATCATAATTTGTGAAAGAAAGGAAAAAGGTTCCTTCCTTTATTCCACATCAAATTATAATTTGAAGGAATAAGAAGAAATGCTATAAATTTCTTATCATTTCCCCTCTTTTGAACTCAACATACTGGACAGCATGAGAATTAAAAAAAGGACAGGGCTGTTTGAGTGAAGCGGTCTTCCACTTACATTGTGACAAGTTACTGAGCTTTTGTTTGTGCTTTTCGTACATGCTTCATTTATTCATTACTGTTACTGTTTTGGTTTTTAAAGTGATAGTGGTGGTGGTTGTGAGAGTGTATGCACATTAAACATGTGACAACCAATTTACTTGGTTCACTGTTGATCAACCCTAACTCTCCTTTGGCTATGCTTGAAACTTTCTCTCTCAGAAAATCAAAGAGGAGAAAGGTATAAGGAGAAAGAAAGAAGGAAAAACAGATTACAAAGATCAAACACATGCAACTAGAAATACAAGTTTGGCGTTTGAGTCTGTTCAAAGACAGAAGATAAGGATTTGGGGTTACAGCTCATTGAAATAAAGATTTTCTGATCACTACATTTACAGATGAGCATTCAGCACACGTAGTAAAAGAACACAGAGAAACAGCATTCACTTTTGATTTTTTTTTGAAATTTTAAAATCTGTAACTATTCTAATTGGAAAAACCCTGTAACCACTCTTACATGTAGAGAGAAAAATTACATAAATCAAGGAGTGGGGAGTGCAGCAGAGTACTCCGGCAACAAGCCTTCCCTGGGCAGAGCAGCCCAACTATCAGCACCAAATTTCAGAGCCAGAACTGAGAAAATCACTTACAATCATTGAACTCAACTCCTAACCTTGATCACTTTTTTAGAGTCACCTAATACTCAACCCCTCTACAAAAAAAAAGGAAAAACTATCAGGCTCCACATAATATTCTGTTTCTAATTATCTTCTGACTCCAGAGTAATGCAACATAAATGACAAAAACACTTGAAAACAGCCACACATGCAAACTTCTCATTTAGTATCATGTACTTATGGTCTCACAGTGATTCCCAGGTGTGATGAGTGAGACAGAGTATATTTTGGGAGACCCCCAGGGGGATAAGCTAAGAAATACCCAACAACAACAAAAATCGTTGGCAAAATTAAATATCAGAGAAAATAGGCACAACAAGGACATAAAGGCAGCAAATATCATCATCCCTAAAAACACAAAACACAACCGAGCGCTAGATGCAAATAAATATTTATTATTGACCAAAAACAAAATGAAGATGCAACTCAAAAAAGCATCTTCAAAACTCAAAAGAGTTTATCACAATCTTTTAGTTCATTTTCATACTAGGCAATCATGTAATCAACAAACTTTCTATCCTACTTTCAATTCAAACCAGCTGACTGTGACCTAATTTTCTGACAATAATACTAACAAATCGCATGACAAACCATGGTGTAATCTAACCAGGTAGGGAAATGAGATTCCAACATATTGCATTCCAACTGATTCAGACTGTTCCACGTAAAAATATGCTTTTATTTCCATTCAAGAAATCTCTTTATCTATGAACACTCAAGCAAAACAACATCGAAAATGATAATGTGGTTTCTTTGTGGTGGATATATTGCCATTTTATGATCCACCAAGACGAGGATGCTGTAATATATATTTCAAAACCCCCTCCCCTTCCTACTACCCCTTTTTATCAAATTGATATATATCGCTAATTTATTAGTTTAATATCTTGCCTGTACACAGATTCATTTACCTTTTCTCTTGTGTGCTTAAAACTCTTGAGTGTTACATGGCATTGCCAAAAAAG
>CM054147.1:30779953-30807453 GCA_028751875.1 Rapana venosa | reverse complement strand
AATAACTGTTGTTGAGTCAAATCGCTATGCTGCTGAGTACTTTGCATCACATGAAATCAAGCGATCTTTGTATTTTTGTCATAGAAAGCCACCACTTCGCACATTCCGCCATGACGGTCGCGATGGCGTCGATCCTGTCGCTGAACTTTTCCGAGTATTTGGTGACCGATAAAGCGATACAAACTCCTTATTTTTTGAAAACTAATGTCAAGAAATAGTGTTTACCTAATCATGACATTTATGCACCGCAAGAACTTTGCTTATCGTGTTAAAATCGATCCGGGGCCCTGACAGTGGAACAGTGATCGGTAGTGCGAACATGATTTTTTTTTTGATTTTTTTTTTACATAATCATAAACACTACACACTATTATAAAATTATACTCATTTAAAAGCATATTATCTCTTCTTTCCAGTGATCTATAGCTTAACACATTTAATTCAGTTTTATATATCAATATCAAGGGTTGTTTGAGCCCACCATGCTCCAAAACAATGCTAGCCAATGTTAATTCAGCCAATAGAAGTGAGGCTTGTTGCTGTTTATTTAGCGCTACTAGGGTTAACACGAAAAGACATGCTTTCAACACCCTGCTACTAATATAGATATTAATTAACAATTTTCTTTTTCTAAAATAAAATCAACCAAACTAATATATGCCAGTTTCATAAATTGTTTGGGCACTACCAATCTAACATGTACAGTTTAGACTTACCTCAAAATATCACCATATAGGTTGGGCATAACCAAGACATCGAACTGTGTTGGATCTTGCACCATCTGTTAGGAAAAAAGGACATATCAAAGTATGGTGTTCCAACTCCTAAAAAGATAAAAATCACTTGCCAATGTGCAACTAACCTCAATCAATAATATACAAAATTTTATATCAGTTTTGTAGACTTAATGCTTACATTATGCCTGCCAAAAAATTAACTTGATTGTTCATATATATATATGAGTAAAGATGCATGATGTGTGCATGTGCACATGTATGCATCTGATGTGGTTTCTATTTATGTGGTAAGGCACTGAACTATATAAAAATGATTCATTATTATTATTATTACTGGAATTAATACGATAGATATGTTGAGTACTATTCCGTTACAAAATCTTAAACCAAAAAAATGTAAAGATCCTTATAGTTACACTACTGGCACCTCAATCCACCATTCTGCAATGAACTTTTTTTTTAAAGTCTCTAATTCTGATGTCTCAAATGCCCTGGCCTGTTGGTGACCACAACGTCTACTTCTCCTCCACTTCCACACCCAAGACAAGTGATGTCTTAGTCTTCAGACTGCCACTCCACAAGGGGCAACTCTCTTTTGTTAGTTTTTGTTTGTTGGGTTTTTGCTTTTGGTTTTGGCTGGCTTTTTCCCCCCAAAAGGAGCATCTCCTATAAATCTGAGTGGGTAACCAAATCTGATTCGGTGACAATGCTGTTGATGTCATTAGTAAGGAGTAAGGAGCAAGTATGTAGGCCTAGAGTCCGGCATATGATGGATCAAATCAGGTGCCATTGATTAATGACTACTGTAGTGACCCAGTTGCTGTGCAAGACCAACCCCGTAAGGTTGAAGATAACCATGGCTGCCTAACACTGACATCCCCTGTAAAGTGTCACCGACACTGTGGAGGCATAAACCTGGATGCGGCAGTGGATGGTGAAATCAAGTGTAGCAGCATGGGAGAGACAGTACTGTACATTACAGAGGACACAACAAAACGAAACAAAAATACCCCCACCCCCCCCCCAAAAAAAAACAACACACACCATAACCTCCTATAAAAATCCAACAATATATATATTTTTTTAATTCTATATCAAATTGCACCCACCTGTTGTAAACAAAAAAAACTTATCAAACACAACCACCCCCTCCCACCCCACAAAAAAAATAAAACCTCATAAAAGTGCACAGGCACACATATTTTAAAAAACCAAAGTCACAGCCACCTCCGCATTGTATCACTGAAGACGACAGCCACTTACATTCAAACACACAGTGTCCAGATAGGCTTCTGTGAAGCGGATGTCCTTGTTTTTGGATGCCACCTCCCGACAGCACTTCAGAAACAGGCCATCTGACATTCGCCTGGAAGAGACAGTGGAACTAAACATGCAGACAGTTAGGCACAAAACAGTGGAATTTGAAATCACATTCATGTTTCTACACTGCAAGCCAGTGCAGCAAGTGAAGTCTCTGTCACATAGCATCTCGCCATGACTTTTTAAGATTTAGTTCAGTGGGTTGTATATTATGAGTGAAGAAGAAAACATGGTTCTGACAAGAGTTCTGAAGCACATCAGATAAACTGAAAGTTACCATTTAATGGAAGTTATTTGTATGCCTGAACAAAGCACAGCGTCAAGTAAAAACACTGTTACCATGAATTGGTTACATTTCTCAACTCAAGGATTTTGTTCTGATGAAAGTTTTAATGGTTGCATAACTTTTATCAATTTCGTATACCTACTGTAGAAGGTTGTAAAGAAATGGCAACGGGGAGCAGCCCATGTTTTTGATTTGGGGGATATTCATAATCAATTCAATCTTCTAATATTCTGTCTATCTATCTATCTATCTGTCCCGTAGTCTGACGACCGTGGGGGCACCTTCAAAGACTCAGCAACCAGTTCCCTCCATTCCTCTCTCTGTTCTGCCTTTCTCAGGGTTTTGTTGAGTTCTAGGCCTGTCCATTCACTGATGTTATCCTCCCAGCTCTTCCTTGGTCTGCCTCTTCTTCTTCCTCCTTGGACAGTGCCTTGCAAAAATGTCTTTGTAATTCCTTGGGATCTTGTGACATGCCCATACCACTTAAGTTTACGCTTTTTCACGATCGTTAGAAGGTTCTCATAGGGTCCAATGGTTTGCTGGATTCTGTTATGCACGCTTTCGTTGCTTATGTGGTCTTTGTAGGAGATGCCAAGGAGTCTCCGAAAGCATCTCATCTCCACTGCCTGTACTCTTCTCTCCAAATCTGCAGTCAGGGTCCATGATTCACAGGCATACAGAAATATGGATATGACAAGGGAGCGCATTAGTCTGATCTTGGAGATAAGTGAGATATTCTTATCTCTCCAGATGGTGTTTAGTTTTGACAAAGCTGTTATTGTCTGTGCAGTCCTGCATACTACTTCTGGCTTGGATCCCTGGTCGGATACAATGGCTCCCAGGTACTACCAAAAAAAAAAAAAAAAAAAGCTAGTCTTAATTTTTGTTTGTTTGGTGTTTTTTTTGTTCCTCAGCTAGAGCTCCACGATTCACCAATGGTAAGACTTTTGCATATGTGACTATATTTGCCCACCATTAATATAGCTGCATTATGGTCTAAAATAGAACTCATTCTACGAAAGATCCTCCAGAGTTACAACAGATCCCTCTACTTCCTGCTCTCAATTCATTTTTCTATTCCTGCTCATAAAAATGTAAAATTACAGAACCGTTTTAAAAATAAAAGAGAAAACCACAACTTCCTTAAGCAGGCGACAGCCTCACCTCTTTAACCGTTAATGCTGTTCAATCAGGCCGAACCAGATCCCAAACAGATCGTCTGTCACTGTAAATGTACGTCTCAAGTGACTTGTGGCGTCAATTTCAACCTGACCATACGAGACAGAGCATGTCTTATTTGAATCAGGTTGAAACAGCCAGCCAGCAGCCTCCAGCCTATCAGCATTCATTTCAAAGTTACAGGCCACATTGAGCATGCGAGCAAGCATGCCTTGTAAATGCGATTGAAGCCTTGGAGCTCACAGCAACCTTCTTAATGTTTGTATACCCTTTTAAAGCTTAATGTAGAAGTTCATCTTTTTCACACTGACAGGTTGGAACAAACAGGTTTGAATTGTCTGTCTGAACCACAAGGTTGAAAAGATAGCTTGTCACCCATTTTACTTATTGAAGCACCTTTCTCTTAGTAATTTCTGGGGTGAAAAAACACAAAACAGACAGGCAGACCAGACAGACAGGAAAAGTAACAAAAACAAACAGATAGATCGTTCAAACTGACATGATGTTGGCTTTGTGGACAGCAGTGACAGTACTTCTGTTGTTCTCCCGAGCAAACTTAAAGGCATACTCTGCTACCCTGAGAGAAGCATTCTCTGTGATCAGCTTGATGCTCTGAACCACACCATCCACGATCTGAAACACACAACGTCTAGCTTTATTCTCATCAAAACAGAAAACCAACCAACCAACAAACAAAACAACAAAAGAAACCCCATTCAACATACTGCCTGCCACACAGCAAAACAAGGATAACACCAAATACACTTATCTCACACATGGAGATGTCTTAAGCTATGAAAAGACAGCTATACATTTAGGACTTTATTTACACAGTCAAAAGAGGAATCAGCTATGCGGCTTTATCATAAAATCACCTCTGTTCATGATTTAAACTGCACAATGTCAACACAGAACAGCTATTAAACAAATTTTCCTTTATTCTGTTTCTTAACATTCTCAAATGCACAGCATCAAAACACTAACAATTTTTTAAAAATTCAGTAGCAGTACATACCACTGCAAAGAGTGTTACTGCTAAAATACATAATAAAGTTTTGTAACAGCAAATAAGAGATAAAATACTACCAGAGGGAACTAAACTTTTTTGCATATACAGAGCTGAACTACCAAGTTTTGGAATCTGCTTTCAAAGATGTGGTACCATTTACATAACACTTGCCTATTATGATACAAAAACACGCACAAAAACCACTCACAGTATGTTCAATACCACTGTACTCTCCCTCTGTGTTTTCTCGGATGGTTACAAGGTTCACATCATCGTAAGGAGTCTTAAAGCCCTCAATGGACTTGCATGGTCTGACATTAGCATACAAACTGAAAGCCCTGAAAACAAGAAAAAAATAACATCTGTGTGAATCATTTCAAACTAGACGCTCATCACATAAAAATCTATAAACAAAAGATTTACATGACCCTTCCCATATAATTTATTTTTAATCTATTCATATTCTTTTATTTCAAGGATAATGAGTAAGCTTTCCTGAGAGTTTTTTTCCATCCAGTCCCTGTATGCAGTTTCATACATCTTGCCTTCTGTTCCCGCCAGCACGTAATGGCCAACTCTTATGAAAGGCAGAACAGGCATTAACATGTGTGCAAGATGTTCTGCATGCATTTACAAATGGGACCTTGGTTTATAATAGTCTCATCTGAGGGACCTATGAATCATAAAGCCACGTACAGCTGTAACAAACAAATGCCAAATAAATGCAGTCAGAAACCAACAACTATAGGGAAAAAACAAAACCAAAAAACCTCACAACCTTATTACATCATCATATCTCTTATTCAAAAGGCTCTACATTAGTATAAAGCTAAATCACTAATGATATTAACATTACTACATCCAAGGAGTAAACCAAGTCTAAATGCATGAGGCTGCCTAGTATATTTTGCTGGGATATATTTTTGCCTTAAGTCATTAAAGACAGGGCAACATAAAATTCTTAATGGACTAAATCTTCTGTTGCTTCATTACATTACATATCAGACTCAATATGCATTATGTATCTAAGTGAACATTTATATCTAACACATCCAGTCTGAATTTAGCCTTTATTCTTTTGAAATGCATATCGATGTCAATGTCATCTTAACTTCTAGATTGTCTACAGACTCTATATCTATTACTACAATGTATATGATAGTTGAGATAGAGAAAGAGAGAAGAAGAGAAGAGAGAGAGAGAGAGAGAGAGAGAGAGAGAGAGAGAGAGAGAGAGAGAGAGAGAGAGAGAGAGAGAGAGAAAGAGAGAGAATGAGCACACACACACATACATATATATATATGCGTGCATACCTGCTGGTGTGTGAACACTACTTACTTTCTCAAAGCCAAGTTGAGGGACTTGTGGCCTTTGCCTATGGGTGTAGCCAGAGGTCCCTTCAGACCAATCTTGGTCTCAGCCATGGAGTCGAAGATTTTCTGTGGTAAGTGGAAGTTGCCATCAGGGCCTTTGACAGGAGTCACATCCACATCCTCCCATGTCACTGGGGCCTGTGCAATGAACACAGCATTAACTATGCAGTCCATTTTCTTCTCTACTAACTCTTACACAGATAACCTTGTACAAAAAGGTTAATAATCTTCTTGTTTTCTTTTAAAAACAAATAGTAAAATCAAGGAGTTTCAGTTCTCACAGAGTCTTGTCTTCTTGTGCAGTTTTCAAGACTTTTAGCTTCTTTTAATATAAACCAGGTGATCTTTTCTCAGTTGCTGCCATTCTGTGGATAGAGTATATGATCTGTAAATTAGTCCTGAATTAGCTTTGCACTAAATCTACATCATTGCTTTTAAAGAACATGTGAAAAACATATTCAATAATTACGAGGCATAGGGAATCACTTTTTAACACATTTGAAACAAAGAATTGAAAAATGGAATAATGTAAAATAAACCAAATTTTAAAAAAAACAACCTGAAGTTGGAATACGGCTACCTTCATGGTGGACAAAACGGTTGCATACACAAAAATCTCACCATTAGTGAACCTCTGAGCTCCAGCCAAGGAACACACCCCCCCCCCCCCCCCTCCCCCCAAAAAAAACCCCAACCAACATTCATGAAATCATTAATGATCATCAATGGCATTAGTGTGTGCATGCTATGTTCACATGTATAATGAGCACATAGTCATACACAATAATAAATCACAATATATGCTCAGTATTCATTCCAAATCCAGCTCAGACTAATTGAACCAACAAGAATTAAAAGAAAATAAAGCATATCACTCACCTCTGCAGCGGCAAAGATCTCTTTCACTGACTGTGATATCTCTGGGCCAATGCCATCCCCTGGAATCATGGTGACCTTCTGGATACCTTGGTAGTCCTGCATTCATCATAACATCATTTTCTTACAGTGATGATTACAACAACAACAAAACAAAACCCCCCAAAACAAACAAAAATTGCCCCCCCCCCCCCCCCCCCCCCAAAAAAAAAACCGAGATCAAACTTGCCAAAACTGTAACACTATAAAAAAAATTTTAAAACACCAAGAAGAACCAAACACAAAAAACAAAAAAGGTAAAAAAAGGTAAAGGAGACCCATAACCTATAGGGTCGTAGGGGAGCAAGACGTCAGAGACCTCACTTCTCTAGGGCCAGCATATTGAGGGCGGCGCCCATCTCCTCTCCCTCGCTGCTTTACCTTTCCTGACCCTAAAGAGGGCAGGTACCCATTTACAGCTAAGTGAACTGGGGGAACTGTACTGAAGCCAAGGCGCGCAAACGGTCACCCATCCAACAGGTAACCACGCTCGACGCTGCTTAACTTGGCTGGGGGAAAGCGAGTGCTCCGACCACCCACAAAAGAAAAATGATTTATGATCAAGGACAAAAAAACAACAAAATATGTCCTGTGTAATTTCAGAAACAGAGCTACTGGTGTGTGCCAATTTTACACTAACTGATGCTCATGTTGAGAGAGAGAGAGAGATTTTTAATTTTTAATTTTTTTATTTTATTCTTTTATATCGAGGATAATGGAATAAGCACTCATGTGTTTTTTTACATCCAGTCCCCGTGTGTATGTGGTTTTGTAAATTCTGTCATCTGTTCCCACCGGCACACAATGGCCTACTCTTACGAAAAGCGGAACAGGATTTAACATGTGCGCAAGATGTTCTGCATGCATTTGGCCATGGGGCCTCGGTTTATAGTCTCATCCGAAGGACTTTTGGGGAGAGTGGAGTCTGCACTGATGTTAACACCAGGGGAAAATATCCCCTTGAACGGGAATCGAACCCGGGTCGTCAGATTGCGAGCGCAATGTTCTAACCACTAGGCTATCCCGTCTCCCCGAGAAAGAGAGAGAGGGAGAGTGTGTGTATGTGTGTGTGTGTGCACGCACGCGCATGATTACACATGCGCCTGAAAGTGAGTGCATGCATACATATATGTACATGTATCTATGTATATTTCACAGAGTGACAGACAGACACACAGAGTACTCCTCAATTGCAGAACTTTCATAAAACAATGTTCATACCATATATAATCTAAAAACACCCACCCACACTCTTTTCTTATTGGATAAATGTGACCTAAGAGAAAAATTCATTTTTAGAAGGTATGGTACCGTATATTTTAGCTGGAAA
Source organism: Rapana venosa (assembly GCA_028751875.1). Lineage (NCBI taxonomy): Eukaryota > Metazoa > Mollusca > Gastropoda > Neogastropoda > Muricidae > Rapana > Rapana venosa. The sequence continues at coordinate 30,799,304 of CM054147.1, read as the reverse complement.
TTTTTTAAAATATATATCCTAGCTGTAAAATATTAAAGACACTGTCAATCCTTTCTTCATTTCTCTTAAATAAAACCCTTTATTTAATGTCACAGCAATACTGCCCAAAACACATATATATCTCTGTTTCCCCGATTTTTAATACTTGACTCATTTACATCTTTATTTCCACAGCAAAGTCACTATGTCTTTAGTTTTAAAAAAAATGCCCCCTTTCACATTTACAATTCAGAGACAATTGGGGGAGGTTGGGGGGAAGCAGGGAACCCTAAAACCTCATCTTTGAACATAATTAAATACTTGTGTTTTGAAAGTTGTTGTCTTTTTAAATATAATTCTCTTGTGTATATTTCTCAAAATAAGGATTCAAACAAATGGATCTAAACTTAAAAGTTAAAAAGAAAAGAGAGAAACCAAAAATGACATTAACAAAAAGAATTTCAATGCACATTCAACAAAAGTCAAAATGAACAAAGTAAACAATGAAAATGCAAATTCCATGCAATAGAGATTGATGGGCTTGGGAACAGAACCAAAATGAAAGGTAGGAATTACCATAATACTTTAGGTTATATGAAATTAGCTGCTTTTATCAACCACAATTTGAAGATCCCCCCCCCCCCCCCCCCTGATTTCTCTCGTCTTTTTAACAGTCTCCCTTTGTTTTTCTTATTCAAGATTTTTTTTAAAAAACAAATATTAAGAACACTCTCAAGTCCCTCTGACTACAGTAAGGTGTTATTTATAATTTGAATAAGAAACACTGAAACTGGTTTACTTTTCACCTTCAATTTACAAATTAATATACTTTCTGTTTCAACAAATATGTCACAACATGCATAAAAATTCTTTCATCTTTTACTTCTTTGCAAGCAAAACTTAAACAAATCCAGAACTCAAATCATTTGCATACCTTTGGCATAAATGGGGTTTTGAAGATTGCAGGCTGAAAGATGATTTTTAATATCATAATAACATTATGAAAAATCCATAGACCACCATCTTGAAAGAAAAAAAACAACTATTCAAGACCAAATATATAATTAAAAATTGAACTTTGTTAACTCCAGGTTAATGACCAAAGTAATTATAATACTTTGTTATCCCCATATTCATTCCATGATTCACTCTGAAACTTTAAAACAAAACTGTTTCAGCTTCAAGGCACAGCAAAGCAACAAAAGAAATCTCACAATAATGAAAATAGTTTGGATTATAAACAAACTGTATATATTCATGTCAGTTAAAACTCTGTACAGAGTTTTTGTTCCTTCTAAAATCTAATCAATTCAAAGGTCAAGGCATCTTAAAAAAATTTTTTTTTTAAAGAATGAAAGAAAATCAAACAATACTTGAACACACAAAGAGATCTAAAAACTGAAAATCAACATTGATGACATTGGTGCATTTCAGGCTGAATGTGATAACGAATCACACACGTTAAATTACTTCAGCTTTTTTACCACCAGGTTTTTCATGGCAGTCATGTTCTGCATTACCCAGCTAACTACAATGGCCATGTCAGAGTGCACACCATATTTATAACCACACACACACCCACACAAATAAAAGGTAAAATAGGATTCCAGTCCTGCATACTTACTGTTGAGTATGACCTCCTTGAAAGGCATGTCCATGGCTGGTTTTCCAAACACTGAAAGCCAACCAGCCATACTTCATTAGTTTATATGAATACATGGAAGTGCGATTTATGCACACACTCTACACACCCATACGTGTGGTCATGGCACTTTTGCCACTATACATGCTAACACTATTAAAAAAAAACTAATATGACAGCATGAAAAATTATTACACTGACCACAAGGTGCATAAAGTGTTAAGTTTTGATTTTAAAAAGGTTTTGTCTAATCATGGTTATGTCACTGAATTGTAACTGACAAGTTTTCCTTTTCACTTCTGGCTGAATGCAAAACAACATGCCTTCAATTTCAAAGATGAGATCAGAAGGAGCAGGGAAACAGCAGCACAAGGCATGTTACAGAAGACAATGCTGAAATTCAAGAAGAATAAAATTAAAATAACATTGCATGTTTTTATATTTATTGGGTTTGCTTATGCTGACAAAAATCAGTGAAAAGAAGTGTCAAGTATAACTCTTTATCATGTGGTCTTGTCTTGAATTTCCAACTTCCAAGAGCACCTTCACTGCCACCCCTGCCATTACTCATCATCAGTTTTAGTGCCCTATTTCATATATAAGATCTGTTTCTGACAATGCAGGGTTTATTTGGGGTTGGTTTTCTTTTGGAAAAGGATGCCTGCACAACAAAGGTCATTGATTTTTATAAAGATATCAAAACCAAAAAAATTTTGTTTCAAATCTTGATTCTTGAAGCAGAGGAAACATTTATAAGTGTGTGTAAAATCAGTATGTTTGTTTTTGTAGTTTAGCAATTTACAATATTATGATCATGAATATATCTTGTCAAGATATGCATGTTGTGTCGAAACTTTGTTTTTAGCATTCAGACATGATTTTAAATGAAACACACAAAGGTATACATATTCATTTTGAAAAAAAATCATTGTGAATGAAATAAGACGACAACATAAACCTTTGAAGTCAAATATGTCTGGCTTTGATGACGGCAACTTGGAGCCAGACTTCTTGAGACAGAGTTAAAGAGTTCTAACTGGAGCAATGGCAGTCACCACATCTCTCAAAGAGTCAAAGTCAAAGTACTTAAATAAGGATCCCTATAGTACAATTAAAATTCAACTAGTAACCTCAGATCTATATTAGAAAGATCAAGGGGGGGGGGGGGGGGGGAGAGGGGGTTGACAAAACAGGTTACCATGAGATCTGGGCATGGTGAACACTATATAACAACTAACAATACCAACAATTGTGTTACCATTTGATTTTATTTCTTTCTTCTTTTTTTTTGGAGGGACGGTGGTGATACTTTTTAGAATAACTGTTTTGACACTTTTGTATTTCCCCATGGCATCAATATTATCTAGACAGATCTCCTGGAGACACTGACTGAGTGACTCAGTGACTGTGTGACATATGTCATGACTTTCATATTTTGCCCAAGGCATCAGATGATTAAAACACTATGGAAGCTTATGAAGTCATCCTTAATTTTAGCTGTGGTGGTGACTTGGATTAAAAATAAGACATTTTGTTGCTTGTTTATTTGTTGTTATTGGAGGTGTGTGTGTGTGTGTGTGTGTGTGTGTGTGTGTGTGTGTGTGTGTGTGTGTTATGTGTGCTTGTGTGTACACCTGTGTGACTGTCTCATGTGTGTGTGTGTGTGTGTGTGTGTGTGTGTGTGCGCGCGCACGCGCGCGTGTGTGTGTGTGTGTGCAAAGAAGAATCTTTAGTTTGTCCTTGATCCATGCAGCTTAGTTCTTTTGATCTTTAAACTTGGAGAATTAAGCTCAATTCCAATAAGTACTCAGAGATCAATTTCTAGAATGTGGAAAAAAATCATTTCAACACACGTTAACAACATTCATCAAACATTGTAACACAATATATATATATATGATTAAAAACAGATACAGATTGACTTGTTAAACTCCACAGAACAGTAAGCACGTGCACGTCATGCGGCTATTCAGTGTTTGACATTCAGCCGACTCATCAGTCTGAGCCCAACAGACTCAACTTGAGATTCACTTTCAAGAAATTCTAACAATTCTGACAATGGCTATGTTAAACGTTTCCAGAAAACTAAAATACATACTCTGTCTTGTATGAGTGGAAGTGCATTCTGTCCTTGGAATTTCGAAACGTCCTGGAATCGCAGAAAAGCCGTTCGGAGACTCCGTGCTGCCATGCTGACCTTGATAACCTTGTAAATTATTATGAGTTCCGGTAATCTAACCTCTAACCTAGGCCAATTTGAAAAATATAGTCCTCGATGAGATTAAAAGCTTTAGCTTAATGCAGCCATTTTGTTTCCTGTAACTATAAGCATCATACGTTTTTAATTTTTAGATTAAAGATGCAATAACTCTTTTTCTGTGTTCCACTATTCATTTCAGAGCCCTATAACAGCCACCTTCACTTCTGTAAAAGTAAAGAACTAGGTACAGATTTTGGACTCGCTGTGATTCACATTTTCGAAAACATTAATTAAAGGGGCCAAGTGTTTAGCTGTGCGCTCGTGATCTGAGGGCCCGTGATCGAGCCACCTGAAGGCGCCCGTTTTAGGGAGTTTTACCCTGGAGTTAACATCAGTACTGACTCCACCCCACCCCCACCCCCCAAAAAACAAAAACAAAACTCGTATAATTGTCCACTGAAAACATCTTTAGATCTGCTTGCCCTTCGGAGGATAACCCTGACTTTATATTGCTGGGAGAGGGTGTGTGTGTGTGTGTGTGTGTGTATGGGGGGGGGGGGGGGGATGCAGAGATGGCTGAAGAGGCCGATCTTCGCCTGGAAATGTCTGTTGCAGTGGGGACAGGGGATATTGGGGTTTGAACCAGGTTTGTAGGTGAAGATTTCAAGGTCTTTCCTTTTCTGGCACCTCCATTTTGTCCCTGATGCCTCTCTCTTCCAACTCACACACTCCAAATCTTACAGGGCAACGCCAAACAGGACGACCCTCAGCAGTCTCTTTCTATGTGGAATGGGGAGTGTTACAATGCTTGAGAGACTACTTCAACTATACTTGTAATGATTCTTTGGCCTGCCGAGTAAGCCCTTGCCTGTAGAGAGCTCTCTTTGGGATGCAAGAGTCGTCCATGCAGTGAACATAGCCAGCCCACTGAAGCTGATACCACAGTAGGATTGCACAGATGCTTTTCATCTCGGCACGCTGGAGCACTGGACACAATCGTATCAGCATATATCAACCTTTGCAAAGAACACAATGAGGGATAGCCAAAACGAGACTGCAAGGCTGAATGGAATAATTCTATGGTCTTGGGTTGACCACAGAAATATCAACAGACCAGCTTTGATGCAAAATCACTGTGCAGAAGGAAAGTGGTAGGATGGTTTAGAATTCATTTGCCTAAGAAGGAAACCGTGAGGTTCTGGGTTCGATTATCAGTCTTGCCCTTTCTTCCCAATTTGGGCACCATTGCCAAACATAAGCTGAGCCAGCAGCTGTACGGCTATATGCCTCTTCTGCCATCAGTTTGGGTTGTCTCTTGATTTGATCACTCTTTGGCGACTGCTAACCCTGGAAGCTATAATAATAATAATAATAATAATAATGTATGGAATTTATATAGCGCTGAAGGGGGAGTGGGGAAGGAGATTCGAAAGAATGTGTTTATCAGTGTGGCTGGTATGGTGACAAGAGGTTGGGCTAAGTGGAACAGGAGCAGCATGCAATACACACACACACACACGCGCGCGCGCGCGCGCGCGCGCGCGTTTTTATGCAAAATTTCTTAGCCGACAGTGGATCTGGAAATATTCTCTTCTCTCTCTTCTTTGCGTTTCCTTATCAGGTGAGGTGCGAAGTGCCTGGTCGTCTCCTGTGCTTGCAATTCTACGGTCTGTCCACTGGCCTCAGCCCATACATTTCGACTTCAGAGCAGCTCTTTCCAGTGTACAGGTAGGAACCCCCTCTTACAGTTGTAAAGAGGAGAAAGCTAACTTCGTTTGGTCATGGAACGCCTCATAACACTCTTGCCAATACTACCGTACAGGGGACATTTGAGAGAGGAGGAATAGGCAGGGGCACATCAAAGATTGGACAGGCCTTGACATGGCCCTGTTGCCTTGAAAAGCTGAAGACAAATCAGCCTGGAGTAAAGCTGTGACCTACGTATCCCACGTGTCCCCCTGGCGCCCATCTTGGTCAAGGGATTTATGGATGCTATAGCCAAATGGGGGACGGGATAGCTCAGTGGTCGGAGCACTCACTTTCCCCCAGCCAAGTTAAGCAGCGTCGAGCGTGGTTACCAGTTGGATGGGTGACCGTTTGCGCGCCTTGGCTTCAGTACAGTTCCCCCAGTTCACCCAGCTGTAAATGGGTACCTGCCCTCTTTAGGGTCAGGGAAGGTAAAGCAGCGAGGGAGAGGAGATGGGCGCCGCCCTCAATATGCTGGCCCCAGAGAAGTGAGGTCTCTGACGCCTCGCTCCCCTACGACCTTATAGATTATGGGACTCCTTTACCTTTTTACCTATAGCCAAATGGGGACGGGATAGCTCAGTGGTCGGACCACTCGCTTTCCCCCAGCCAAGTTAAGCAGTGTTGAGCGTGGTTACCAGTTGGATGGGTGACCGTTTGCACGCCTTGGCTTCAGTACAGTTCCCCCAGTTCACCCAGCTGTAAATGGGTACCTGCCCTCTTTAGGGTCAGGGAAGGTAAAGCAGCGAGGGAGAGGAGATGGGCGCCACCCTCAATATGCTGGCCCTAGAGAAGTGAGGTCTCTGACGCCTCACTCCCCTACGACCTTATAGATTATGGGACTCCTTTACCTTTTTTTACCTATAGCCAAATGGTTAAGAGTGTTCAGCTTCAATCCCGAGTGTGGGTTCGAATTTCGGCAGCCTCAGCTGAATTAAGGTTGGAGATTTTTACAATCTCCCAGGTCAACTTCAAGTGCAGACCTTCCAGCACCTTAATTTCCTTCATGTATATACATATGCAGAAGATCAAACATGCATGTTAAAGATCTCTACCCAGCACGCAACGTTCGGTGGGTTACAGAAACACAAACATACCCAGCACGCAACGTTCGGTGGGTTACAGAAACACAAACATACCCAGCACACAACGTTCCTGGGTTACAGAAACACAAACATACCTAGCAAGCAACTTTCGGTGGGTTGCACAAACACAAACATACCAAGTATGCAACTTGTACATTGAATTGAGCTACTCTGAACTCGAATGTGTCAGCTGAGGCCAACGGGCAGACTTCCTGCACAGTTACAAGCACATGAGAAGACCAGGCACTACCCACCTCTACTCCCTATAGGATTGCAAGAAAAGAGAAGAGAAGAGAAGAAAGTCAAGGGGCTGTTGATGCTTATGATATAGCCCTGCAGTAACTTCTCTGAACTGTTGAAGGAAGAAAACAATGTATAGATGGAAGAAACCATGAATGGACAACGCTGATTTCTGACAGCAGAACAGACACAAAACCATTCAGTGTAGGAGCAGGCTAGGCTTGGGCACACAACTGATGTAGATGGATGAATTTGGTGAATAACTTGGCTTAGTGTCATGCAGCACTGAAACCTAACAAAATTAAAGAAAAAATAAGAAGAATGCAAAGATGAAGAATGCAAAATAAGAAGAATGCAAAGAAGAAGTATGACAAGACGATGAAGAAGAAAATAAAGGAGAATGTGAAGAAGAACAAGAATGTAAGGAAGAAAAGAAGAAGGCAAAGAAGAAGAAGAATGCAAAGAAGAAGGGGGGAAAAGTGGTCTCTTTTTATAATTTTTGTTGTTCGTTTGTTTAACTGGACTTCAAAATTACTGAGTGTACTATATATATATATATATATATATATATATATATATATATATATATATATATATATATATATATTATATATATATATATATATATATATATATATGTGTGTGTGTGTGTGTGTGTGTGTGTGTGTGTGTGTGTGTGTGTGTGATTTCCAGGATGCTATGTGCTATTTTTTACATCAGTCCCCGTGTGCATGTGGTTTTGTAAATTTTGTTATCCATTCCCACTGGTACACAATGGCCTACTCTTCCGAAAGGCCGAACAGGTTGTGCAAGATATTCTGCGTTCTTACTCGGGATCTCGGTTTATAGTATCATCCAAAGAGCTTGGGGGGGGGGGGGGGGGGGGGGAAGGGGGGTGGGGGGGGGGGGGGGGGTGGAGTTGGCACTGATATTAACTCGAAAAATACCTTTGCATGGGTGTCTCCATGGTAGGTCGAACCTGGGCCACCAGATCGGAGAACAAGGCTCTAACCATCAGGCTGTCCATTTCCCTTTTCTATCCTTACTCTGTGTGTGTGTGAGAGAGAGAGAGAGAGAGAGAGAGAGAGAGAGGAGAGAGAGGAGAGGGAGAGGGGGGGGGGGGGGGGGGTCCAAATCCATGTGCAGACCAGTTTTTTGTTCCAAGGTTTTTGGTGACACAGAGTAAGAATACACACAGTGGGTCACTGTTTATGTTCCAAAATGGCAGACAGGAAGGAAGGATTTCTGGTTGCATAGTCATTCACTTTGGACTGTACCTGTTTGTTGTTTTTGCATGCTTCAGTGATCACATTGTAACCTTATTATAGGCTCATTACTCAAAGTAAATGTTCATCCTCACACAAGGTAAGAAACATTTTAATGTAGCAGGTTGCTTGTTCCTACCCGTCTGTTAAAACAAACGCTCCAGCTCCATTCACAGAGTTAGTTGTTTTCTCAAAACACCTTTTCCATGTCATTTTAATGATTGTCCATTCATTTATGGATCCGTATGATAACATGATTTTTCCACGTGGTAGCCAGCTTATCACTTTGGTAACTCTGTGGATGGAAGTTGCAGTTGGTTTAGCGCGACAGTGTGTGTAGTTCTTGTGCTTTCGGTTTTAGCCTTTGACAAGACAGACTGATATACTATACTCTATAGTGATTATTACTGAGTTACTATTTCATTGCTTGTGACAAATTTCCTCTCGTCAGGTTATTACAGTGTCACAGGTTTCATGTTCTCATTGTTATGTCATTAGGCATATACTGTAGAAATTACCTCCTGGCTGTGAGATTTTGTACACTATAGTATAATATAGTGTAACATATAATACACTGGTATAGTAGTTTAGTACTCAAACAAGCTTACAGTTTTCACAGTATTAGTTACAAGTAATCAAAGTAGGATTAGCCTGAGGGTCTGAATTAGTCAGTTACTTTCAATTTAATTTTCCTTCAATCAATCAAACCATTTTGGACTGAAATTAGCCTTAAACAAGTTAAATAAAGACTCAGTCATGTAATTTGATGTATTCATCAGCAGGACTACTTAAGTTAATGTCTCTCCTCCCCACCCCCTGTCCCCCACACCCATTGCAGTTCTACCTAACACTGAAAGTGAAATAGGCCCTGCAACATACTTTTTATTACTTGTCCAGATATGGATTTTCTTCTTATATATCATCATCATCAGACCCGTGACCTTGGCGGTCATGGGGGAGACATGAAAGACGATGCCGTGGTAAGCCTCCTCCATCCATCTCGGTCCTCGGCTCTGCGCAGTAGTGCCGATTCATTCATCCTGGTCCATTCTCTGATGTTGTCCATCCATGACTTGTTCTGTCTTCCCCTCCTTCTGCCACCTTCGAGTGTTCCCTGCAGTACTGTTTTGGGCAGAGTGTTGTGGCGGGTGACGTGGCCGAACCATGTCAGCTTTTTCTTCTTGACGATGGTGAGAAGGGGTTCCTGTGGACCTGCCAGCCGTGTTATTTGACTCTTGACAAATTCATTGGTCTTTCGTTCTCTCCAGGATATGCCCAGTAGTTTTCTATGGCATTTTGTTTCGAATGACTGGATTCGCTTTGCTGTTTCAGCAGTCAATGTCCAGGTTTCACTTCCGTACAGCAGGATCGACTGAATTAGGGCTTTGTAGAGCTTTAGTTTGATTGGGAAACTGATCTCTTTACTTTTCCATATGGTGGTGAGTTTTGTCATGGAAGATGTTGCCATGGCTATTCTGACTTTGATTTCTGTCGTCGATCGCCCGTCCTTTGTGAGTGTAGCGCCGAGGTATTTAAAAGCGTCTACCTCCTCCAGTTGTTGGCCGTTCATGTAAATTTTAGCGGTGGCATTGCTCGTGCTGTTCACAAGTACTTTACTTTTCTCCGAGCTCACCTCCATCCCATATGCTCCAGCTCTGTTCTCAAGTCTGGTCGTAAGATCTTGCAGCTCTGTGTTACTTCCGCCCATGAGGTCAATGTCATCGGCAAACCGTAAGTTGTTGAGGGGTCTGCCGCCAATGGAGATGGTAGAGTGGAAGTCATGGAGGGTCTCTCTCATAATGTTTTCAAGAACAGATTGAACAGGACTGGAGATAACAGGCATCCTTGTCGGACCCCAACTGTGGTTTTGAAGTAGTCTCGACCTGATTGATCAGAAGGACTGCACTGCTTGCGGTGTTGTATAGTGCTTGAATGGTTTGCACTAGTCCTTCTTCAATGCCAAACATTCTGAGGACCTGCCACAGGCCTTCGTGCCATACTCTGTCGAAAGCCTTCTTGAAGTCGATGAAGTTATGGAACAGGTCTCTCTGATGTTGAAGATGTTTTTCCATCAGGATGTGGCAGTTAAAAATCTGTTCGATTGTGCTCCTGCCTGCCCTGAACCCAGCTTGTTCCTCTGCAAGGTGTTCTTCTGCCTCCTTCTTGAGTCGATTCAAAATAACTTTGAGCATGATCTTGCTGGCGTGGCTGATGAGGCTGATTGTTCTATAGTTTTGGCATTGGCGTAAATTCCCCTTCTTGGGCAGGGGTATGATGAGTGATTGTGTCCATTCTGTTGGCCACTGTTTTGTCTCCCAAATCTTCTGACAGATAGCTGTAACATATGTGATGACTGTTTCGCCACCATGCTTGAGCAGCTCTGCTGGTATATTGTCTGCTCCTGGGGACTTTCCTATGGTAAGCTGCGGATGGCTTCTTCCACTTCTTCCCTCAGTATAGGTAATGGCGAGGGTGCTCTTGATGTTGCTGCTTTCTCTTCTATTATGCTCTTGTCAGGTTGTATTGGGTAGTTGTACAGTTCTTGACAATATTCAGACCACCTGTTCAATGCAGCTGAGCTTTCTGTGAGGAGGTTTCCGGAGCTGTCTTCAATGACTGATGATTTGGTTTGAAGTGGTTTTGTGAGTTTCTTCAGGGTGTCGTATGCCTTTTTACTGTTGCCCACTTTCATGTTTTTTTCGATCTCATCACATTGATCACTGGTCCACTTCTCTCTGGCCTTTAACATTGACTGCTTCACGAGATTGTTGGCCTCCCGGTATTCTTTAGGGTTGGAAGACCTGGTTGGTTTCAGTGCTCTTCTTGTATCGCAGAGGTCCAAGATGTCATTGGTAGTCCATGGCTGGTGTTTATTCCTCTGACGACCGAGTACCTCCTCTGCTGTTTCTCGGACTGCCTCATTAAAGTTGTTGGTGAGGTCATTGATGTCATTGTCTAGGAGGGTTAATGCCGCAAAACGTCCGCCAAGCTTAGCTTGGAAGATCTCCTCGACATCTGGGTCTTTCAGTTTGTCCACGTCAAATTTGATATGTGGGTTTGCAGGCTGTTTGTTTTTCTTCAGCTTCATTTTGAATACCAGCAGCACAAGGTCGTGGTCGCTGCCTATGTCAGCTCCAGGGTAGGTTCTTGTTCTGGCTCTGTTGATGCTGGATTTGAAGCGCCGTGGTGTTAAGATAAAATCTATTTGGTTATGGATCTTGCCGTTTGGCGCATGCCAGGTTGTCCTCCTTGACTGCTTGTGGGGATAGAGGGTATTGGCAATGGTAAGTCTGTGGGTGCAGGCAAACTCCAGCAGACGTAGTCCCCTGTCGTTGGTCTCCCCAGTTCCAAACTGTCCAACTGTTCCGGCCCATTGGTTGTAACAATGTAAGAGTCAGGACCTACTTTGGCGTTAAAATCCCCTTGGATGATGATGATGTCCTTCTTGGGTATTTTCTTAATGGTCTCTTCAAGATCTTCATAAAATTCTTCTACTTCTTCATCTGTATGGTCAGATGATGGTGCATAGATTTGTATGATGGTGATGTTCTTGGGCTTGGCCGACACCCGGATGCTGATAATCCTGCTGGAAGCCGGTGTACAGCTGATAATGCACCCACTACTTCCTTTCTGACAATAAATGCCACTCCATGTTGGTGATGTTTCTCTTGGCCACTGTACCAGATCTTGTTGCCTTCTTCAGTCAATGTCTCACCAAATCCTGTCCATCTCACTTCTCCTAGTCCAATAATGTCCCATTTATATCGGCTAAGCTCATACTCTAGTTCTTTGATTTTTCCGCACTGGTAGAGTGTACGGACGTTCCATGTACCAATGGTGATTTGTTCTCTAGGGAGCTTAAGTAATGTTTTAACTCCAGTAGCTGACTTGTCACTTCCACCCTGGTGTTGATCAATGGAAAGCGCGGTCGTTGGTAACCCGGGCCTCGACCGATCCTGTATCATTTCGGCTTTGCATTTGTCTTTCATGTTTTTTCTGTGGGCTTAGGATATTCCTTGGTGGCGCCAATCTCCTCTCCATGTCTCCATATGTTTTGGGTTTTTTCTATTGGGGTTTCCTCCCCCACATGCGACAGGTTGTACTGGGTTACATGGATACCAGTAGCAGTAGCAGAGAACTTCTCTGACTGACCTGACGTACATATATATAGATCTACATAACTTTATAGCATTATAAGATTACTTGTCATGATTGCATTTATAATGTATTTTGTTATGTGATAAAAAAATTTGGAGAAATTGAAATGTCATGGAAACTTAGCAGTCTGCCTAATTTAAAAAAAAAAAGGGATTGTAGTTCACTGGACAAATGAATGTCATAATTCAGGGGGAAATACCTTCAGGCTAGAACTTTTTATAGCAACAACACAAAAATTCATTAATGCAGCAGAATAGCCTTAGTGGTTGTTGCTGTCCAGATGTTGATGATTATTTTTAACTGTGCACAGTACTCGGTAGAAGATTGTACAATGGACCTATTTCAGTATTTGGAGGAGGTTTGGCATTTTCAGTTTTTCATTTCTTTTACTGACACAGTGAAAGCAAGAAGCAGCCATATTAGGCATATGATATATGGAGGACAGTAACTGAGTAAGATGTTCTAGAAATTGTTTTTTAAAAAATGAATTAAGATGTACAATCAAGGGGGAGTTGTTGTGCAGGCCCTATAGTTTTAGCTCATGAGGTATATTTTTAAAAAATTGTTTTTGATTAATTCTTAGTATTAAAAAAGCATTGTGTTAGTAAAAACAGTGAAATACAAGGAAGTAAAGTCAGAAAGAAATCAATATATAGATTAATTGCATAAATATATAATTATAATATATACATTTTGATGTTCAGAAAATTCAAATCTTGAATAGAATGGTCACTCACTCATTGTGGTTTTATTAGGTTAGGCACAGTAAGTAGGTATGATACTATGATATAAATTCCATTGTTGCAAGACCAGACAATCACTTGAATGATAATTAACCTTACCTGCCTACATCACTGTTGTAGATCTGTAGTAGATGGTAGGAGCTCTATTTTTCTCTGTATCTGCTGAGCTCAATGAGTACAAATTACAATCCTATAAGGCTATAGGCGTATAGCCCTCCCTGACCACTGACCTCAGTGATGTTGGCAATGTAGGATGTTGGTGATTACCTCTTTTTCTTCTGCCTTCATCCTTGCTTTAGACAAGTTAGAGAAATGTCATCAACTTTGACAAAAGCATTAAAATATTTGTCAAGAGTATTAATTATTATTGCCAGATTTTTTGTCATGTTCCTAACCATGTACGACTGTATGTGTGTCATATTGTTGAATAGGATCAGTAATCTCGTTTTGTTTTTGTCTGTTTGTGTTAAAAGGAAGATATATAAATGATCACATTATAGTTTAATCAGTTTATTATTATTATTTTTGTTATCTATTCATTGATAGACTGATAGTGATACTAAAGCCAACGGGCTGGCATGAATTTTGACTAGGAAATTCCGTTTGGTTATCACAAGAGAGTTTCTTTTTTTCCCTCTTTTAAGAAAAAACTCCCCACAAGTATTAAGTTAATTTTGATCGCAATATTATGTAACCAGCTGAATTTGATGTTTGACAGAACAACTTTGGCCACAGACCTGTATGGAATGCTGTTTTTGTAAAAACAGTCCAAACTTTGTAAAGTTCTGTACATGAAAAGGCTTTTGGCCTTGAGCGCTATTGAGTACTCTGTGTAAAACTAAGTCATGGAATACTCTGAATAGCTTTTTGTTGCAGTCTTTTCCATCATTCATAAACAGCTTTTGTAATTTTGTAATTTATTGTGTTTGTACTGAAGGAAGTGTGCTTTTTGTGGGCTTTGCCCTTGAGAACCTAGATCAGTAACACTAACACTGTTACAGATGATTGAAGTTCTGTCAGTGTATTTTGAAACGTCTATGAGATCAGCAAAAGGTCGGTGGTACATTTGGTTCAAGGGTTGTTAATAGTGACTCGTAAAAGTCATGTCATCATGAATTCATATATATTATATATATATATATATTATATATATATATATATATATATTATATATATATATATATATATATATATAATATATATATATATATAATATATATGAACAATAGTCAATACACTGTAGAGGTACTCAGATAAATGTGTAGTTTTTTCTCTTTCGATAGATCAGATGGTCATCTTTTTAAATCATCTTTAATTAACTGATTCAGACATACTGTGATTGTCAGTGGAGCCTGTAGACAGTGTAGTGTAAACTTATGAAAATGTTTTGAAATTTGCACAGAAGAAAATAACCATGATGCTGGGGAGCACTTTTGAAGTTGTCATCTTTCATGGAGGGTAACATTTTTCTGTTACTCCTGAAGGTTGAAAGGGGGTGACAGTGACACACAAAGTGCCTGGATACAACTGGGGATATCAGGGTGAAATAGAAGATCACAAATGGATTATTAATCCCAATTTGATTAAGAAACATAGTCTCTCCAAACAGCCCGACGTATCAGGTCAAACTTGACAGATAATGAGTATGATCTTTTACAAATGTTGGCCAGTATCCTCTTGCCTATTAGTGCTCAGTTCATTTACAAGTTTGTGGCATGTGTATGTGATTTACATTTTGGAACTTTTGTGACCTTGGCTTAAGTGAACCTTAAGCAAGTTACGGCTTACAACATACCTTTCAAATGGTTCATTTAGCACTAACACACATTAACAGTTTGCCCATTTCACTCTGACATGTCAGTGATGATATGGAAATGATGTAAAAGTTTGCAAAAAATGTTATGACCTCCACCTCAATTTGTATTTTATCATATATTGGCTTATTGCATGGCTACATTTGTTTTCTTCCCAAACAGTGAAAATTTTTTTTTTTACCATATATATACATGTATGTACACACACATGTGCTGTGTATGCACACATTTTTTTTGTTGTTGAATCTCAACAGAACCCCCCCTCCCCCTTCCCACACATAATGTAGTAACACTTAAGACTTACTTGAAATAACAAAATATATACTCACAGTCACACTCACACACATACACTCATGTATGTACGTGTACACACACGCACGCATGCATGCATGCATACATGCACGCACGCACGCACGCACGCACGCACGCACGCACACACACACACACACACACACACACTCTCTCTCTCTCTCTCTCTCTCTCTCTCTCTCTGTGACACACACACATGTATGAGTATCATATATTAATTAATATATTCAGGTAGAGCACTAGAGTAGAGATAACTTTATGCATGTGTATGAATTATAATTTATAAATTAAGCAATGTCAATCAAGAATAAATGTATTGATCTTAGTATGGATTGTTATTATTTACTGCTGATTTAACTAAATTCTATGCAAAGTATTCCAAAGAAAGGAGAAGGCGTGGCTGGTTGCTTCATATTGACCATCTTTGACTGTATTCACAGTGATAAAATAACTCTTTTTAGTGAAAAACAGGCCACACTTCAGGCAGAGTCCTAGATATACAATGCATGGTGGGTGTTGACTTGTATTTATATCTAGTGTAGTCCCAGTGAAAGTGACCCTGGGCTGGCCCTCCCCATTGTGGGTGTTACAGCTGTGACAAAGAGTTATAGGATAGTGTCTTCTGTCCAACTGTGTGAGGATGTTTTTGCATGAGTGAGCAGGTGTGTACTCTGGTATTTAGGTGATGTTATTGTTGTCCACAGGGAAGGGTGAGGGTGACAGTGTGGCCCCATCATCTATTATTAGAACAGTGGGCAAGTTACCTCGAAGTAATTTCCAGATGTTGTGTTCTCAACATTGCATTTTGGCTTGCCTCCAAGATAAAGTATGAATCTGAAGTTATGATGGACATAGTTTGGTTTGTTGTTGTTTTTCTGTTATTTTTTTTTTTTTTTGGAGGGTGTGGGGGGCAGGGGTTAGAAAAGATTAGTGTAGGAGAGTCTCATAAAACTTAACACAGAACAGCATGGCAGTCAAATCTTCTGAGTATAGTATATTGGAATCTGAATTTTGGGGTTGAAAAAATAACTAATATAGTAATAAGTGTTTGTCTTTTCATTTTTTTGATGAAAGGAGAAGCAGAAAGAAGCCTTTGTCATTGTGCATTTGTCTACCTCAAAGTCAAACACAGACTGACAAATGTTTGTTCTTTTATTTATCTTCCATAAAAACAAACACATAGTAGGTTTAGTTGTGTAATAAACTGTAGTAAAGGTTGTCTTGAAAGTTAACGTAAAGATCATCATCATCAATCATCACATCTAAGAATTGACATTGATGATTATTAATAACATTATTATTCTCATTCTGGTCACATGTTTAGTTTTACCATGGGAGGTAATTCCCTTATGTGCTGCAGCCCTGGGGGCTGGTTGGCCTTTGGAGAACATCTCCAACGCTGACTGTCCTTATGCCCACTTGGCCGAGAGAGTGGGGATGTACTGTGGGCAAGGCATCTCCACTATAATCAAATTTCTGCCCAGTTTCCTAAACAGCAGCTGCCTCCTCTGCTGTTTTGGAGGTCATCGTCGGACACGACGGACAAACATACATACAATTCCCAATATCTCATGTAAAGGGAGCTAATTAAGAACTTGTGGATCATATAGAAAACTTTTTGAAGCATTCAAACAGCTTCAATACCTTAGACTGTCTGTTGAAGACTTGGCTGTTGAGCAGTATTTTTACACTATCGAATGGTGTGAGTATTGAAGAAAAATGTATCACTTTACCAGATAATTTGTTCTCTGTGTATTTGTGTTTAGTTTTTAACAATGCTGATTACAAGCACCTTTATAATTTGTTGTCAGAGAAATGTAGTGTTTATATAAAAGAGTTTAGAAGAAGCTGTTGGTGGTGAGTGAGTAATGAGCGGATAACAAGACAGGCCAACTGAAGGCTCTTGGTGCAATACAACTTATACAAGAGACAAAAGTGGTTTATGGTTACAGCCTGTGCAGTTGTTTGAAGGCAATGTAGTTAGCACTCACCCAGTATTTTTGTTCTGCAAATATTTTCAAAGTTGAGAAAAGAGAAATGATACATGAAGCTGCATTTGAACTAATTTTATTCAGGCCCTCCAATTTGTATGCAGTGCAGAAAGTGTATTTTTTCTTCTTTTATTGGCTAGAGTGTTGAGGTTCACCAAAGGTGAGATTTTGCATATTAAATATGCGGCTGTTTTTGCCCACTATGAAGGTAACCACATTCTGACTTTGGGGATGGAAGCATATTTTATTGATTCTTTGGTTAGTTGCTTGGTACACTTCCAAAGAACAAGAAACAGCTAAGCAAGCTGAATAAAAGCACTGCGCATTTTGTCTATGATTTAGACTAGAAGAAAGGAGGCTAAAGTTGGCAAATCTTTGCTACAAAAATATCTGTATTCAAAATGTGGGTCTCCAGTGTCATTTTCAAATGTGCAAATACACAAAATCTTCAGCTTCAGGGGGCTGAGCCAAGCGAAAGAGAAAAAAAAAATCCATGAAGCTGCATTTGAAAACAAAATGAAAGAAGAGACTGCTATAGTATAAGATTTGAAAGATCCCTATAACAACATCATGAAGCAATTGCTGATCTATTGTGCCTTAAATCTGTGTAATTGAAAACAATTTGAGCACTGCTGTTGCAGTTTAAAATAAATGGTGAGGACAAGCCCTGAGCAAAAAAACCGTGTAAATTTGCGTGGTGCTGGCTATAACAACATTGCTAGAATACCTTCATTCTGTGTACACGTGTGAGAGGCGTGGAATGGAAAGTTAATCCCAGGAGATTCTTATTTCATGGCCGCTTCACAGGAATTTTATTGTAGGCGAGCTTGCTTACAAGTCTGACAGTGAGCATTCAGTAGCAGGACTGGTTTTGTTAGTGTTTAGTAGTGTTCAGGGTTTATGAATAGTCTAGTGCTATCAATCAAAAGAAGTAATTTGTTGTAGGATAGCTGAATTGACAGAAAGAAGTTGTGTGCTTTCTTATTTTATGTGCGATGTGTGTGTACACACGTGTGTCTGTGTGTATGTGTGTGTGTGAGTGTGCGTGCGAGTGTGTGTGTGTGTGTGAGTGATAGTGTGTGTGTGTTTGTATGTTTGTGTACTTGGGCTCCTAGGGTGGGCATGATTATGTGGGGGATTTCCCCATTATTACAATTTACAGACATGAGACATGCAAAGCTTGAAAGAACTGACAAGAATGTTTTTTCATTTAAAAATGGAGACTCCTTTGGGTAGATGATTGATAGCAAAAATAATGTAAATTGTGTCTTTTAATAGTTTTATAATGCCCATTTAGGTTTAACAGACATTTAATTTAGATTTATATATTTATATCATATATATTTGAATTTATCGTTTAGTTTAGGCAGTGAAGAATAAAGTTCTAGTAGGCTCATAGTCATAGAGAAAACATACAAAATTCACAATATCACTATCACAACCAGTCAAGTTGGCAACTAGACAACCAAGAAGACATGTTGTGTCAACACATATTGTGTCAGCAGCCTTATCATATTTGCTCACTTAGTGGAAGAATAGTGACAATAAAGAATACACTTAAAGTTAAACACAATGACTGTGGTTTTGTTTTTATTTTATTCATGAATATAGTCATGTAACCACAGACATGTTTGCCCGTTGATGTGTAAAATAGATTCTGATGCATGCATGAACATTGCATTTTAATTTAACTTCATAAGGCTGTTAGACTCTTTTTTAGAGTCATCAGTGAATGTGATCATACTGTTCTGTGACTTTTGATGAGCATGGAAAAAAAAGTTACAGAAAATCAACAACACAGACAACATCTGTGTTGGGTGGTGAATGGGAGAGGAAGGGAGGGTGAGAGAGAGAGAGAGAGAGAGAGAGAGAGAGAGAGAGAGAGGAGAGAGAGAGAGAATGTGTGTGTATCTATCTATCTATCTATCTATCTATCTATCTATCTATCTATCTATCTATCTATTTATCTATCTATCTATCTATCTATCTATTATATCTATCTGTCTATCTATCTATCTATCTATCTATCTGTAATTATGTGTGTGTACGTGTACACATGTATGTGTACGTATGTGTGTGTGTGTGTATGTATACGTGTGTGCGTAATTTAATTATGACTATGAGCCTAGATATACTATAGAGGGAGAGAGATCTGTCTCTGATGAATGCAGGATAGGAC
>CM054147.1:30712453-30774953 GCA_028751875.1 Rapana venosa | reverse complement strand
TAGTTTCTGTTCTAAGGCGTACCTGATTTATATGGATGCATTAAAAGCAAATGACGTGAGTGTGTATTAATGTTGTGCGTAATGCACTTCATGGATGCATGTACACTGTGATACAGTCCCACTAGAAAAGTTATCTTCAAGGCCTCTCTGTGAGTCTCTCTCTGTGTGAGTCTCTGTCTCTCTGTGAGTCTGTCTCTGCCGCAGTGTCTCTCTCTCTCCTCTCTCTCTCCTCTCTCTTCTCTCTCTCTCTCTCTCTCTCTCTCTCTCTCTCTCTCTCTCTCTCTCTCTCTCTCACTCTCTCTCTCTCTCTGTCAAACTTAATCTAAAGCTTGATATGGACATACATTTGAAAAGAATTATGTCTAAGTAATAAGTTTAGACTTGGTGTATCAGACATAAATGTTCATAAATTTAGATATATAGAACATGATGATGATGACCTCAGGTTGCTATGCCCATTATGTAAGCAAACAGTGGAAGATGAAGTGCATTTTGTGCTGTGCTGTCCAGTATTAGAAGATGTAAGAATTACATTCCGGTAAAGTATAGTAGACAGCCTAATTTATTTAGATTCTGTCTACTCATGGCATCTAGTCGCCCTGAGATTGTGCGCAGCCTTGCTATATATTTGTGTAAAGCCTTTAGAATAAGAGATATCTTGGTTTCTCAAGTCATATTTTTTGTAACTGATCTTTATTGTGGTGGTTGTGGTTATACAAAAACATTTTGTTTCTTTGTGCTTCCTTATTTTTCTCACTAAAATACTAAGCAGCTCGGCAACCCCCCTTCATGTATGGGCCAATTGCCTTTTTGTGAATAAATCTTTCGAGTTCGAGTTTGAGTTCTCTCTCTCTCTCCTTTGGATGAGACTAAAAACCAAGGCCCCGTGTTCGAACGCATGCAGAACATCTTGCGCACATGTTAAATCCTGTTCCGCTTTTTGGAAGAGTAGGCCATTGTGTGCCGGTGGAAACAGATGACAAAATTTACAAAACCGCATACACACGGGGGCTGGATGTAAAAAAGCACAAGTGCTTATTCCATTATCCTCGATATAAAATAATAAATCTCTCTCTCTCTCTCTCTCTCTCTCTCTCTCTCTTCTCTCTCTCTCTCTCTCTCTCTCTCTCTCTCTCTCTCTCTCTCTTTCACAGCTAAAAGTTATAGGAAGTTACTATGATTCAGATTTCAGGAGGAATGTATCATACTGAAATAAACAGGAAGAAAACTTTCTAAGGCATTTTGCGTATTTCATTTGATGGTCAAATGTGTGATAGAAATAGTTCAGTGCTCCAGCATGGTTTTGTCATCCTGAATTGCTGCTGTAAAGCAAAGATCCTTAATCCTTGTTGTTGAGGAGACATTAGTCTACAGAGAATTCAGTGTTATAGGCTGATATATAATACCATTTCCTTGTCATTACAAATACAACAAAAGTTTTGGATTTCCTTGCTTTGCCGTATATCACAAATAACGCCTTTAACGGTTTATGGGAGACCTGGGCTCCTTCCCCCACCCCCAAAGAAAATGGTTTACTTTTTCTGGAATGGTTTGGGTAACACAAGGACTTCTTATATGGTTATGTTGTGATTAGGATCTGCTAATTATGATATTTGAGGAAAGTTGCCTGCATGTAAATGATTTGAGTGCAAGCACTTCAATTTGCGCTGTATAAATTCAAATATTATTATTATTAGGTACAGAAAGGCACTGCCATCAAGTATGTTCTTTCGAGCCAGAAGGCCCATAGAGCCGGAGCTTATCCCGGTTTCTGTAGCGTTAAGCGAACTGATGGTTTTTCACCACCCCTGTGACAGGACGCTAGTCTGTCGCCAGATACTTCCCCAGCAGAGCTGGTACCCACTTGTACACCTGGGTGGAGTGAGGAAAATAGGAGTAAAGTGTCTTTCCCAAGGACACAACACCGAGCCGAGCGGGGATCGAACCTGCGACCTCTGGATCACGAGTTGACCGCCTAAACCACTCGACCACGGTGCCTCCCAAGAAAGGCACTGCCATCAAACTAATTCAGAATTTAATTCCGTTCCACACACACACACACACACACACACACACCATGTACAGATGTGTGGACATATGCAGGCACATAAACATGCCAAACAGATACACTTTTAGTATATATACATGTGTACACACACATACACCACTTTCTAAGTTCTCACATATTCACTGTGGTAGGGAGTGTCAGTTTGTGGAAACAAACAAATTTTAGAGTAAGTGTTCACATAAATTTAAATTGTTATTTGACCTTACCAAAAAGTGTAATAAAAATTGAAACATGGCCTGGGAAGATGAAAAATAAAAAACCCAAAAAAACCCCTGAAGGTCTTGGAAAAACTGTATTTTCATTTTTAGATAAGCATGGCTCGGGACTGTTATGGTTTACAGCATGTCAAAATTTAGTGTAGGCGTGACAATTCTGGCGGCAGTTAAATCAAAAGTTGGGGGGGGGGGGGGGGGGGGGGGGGGAGAGGAGTAAAAAGGAAGGGGATCTAGACTGAAGTGGGAGGTGAGGGGGTGGCATGTTTTTCTGCTGTGAACAAAGTGGAAAGAAGCGTGAAATGGACTTTCATTTTATCTCCCCAGGAGTCAGAAAGACACTGTGTCAAATGTGTGTAGAGTGTGTTATGCAGAGTGTGATGGACTTTGTTCGGAGTTAGTAGTGTGTGTTCAGGATATTGTGTCATGAAGGTGCTGAATTTCATTTCCTTCATGAATGGTCTGTTTGATGCTGCCTAAAGCTCTAGAGAAGTGAGTTTGTTGATAGGTTTGTGTCAGTTTTTCTGTTCTCTTTATGGATAGTATTAGTGAGAGAGAAAGAGAGAGGTAGGTCTATTTGTGGAGTATGTGTAAGGAATCTCTGATCTGTAAATTGGCACTGACATGTGAGAAGAAGTAGTGAGCAGGGAAACTGTTTATTACTTGTTAAGTAATGTTATACTGATGACATGGAAAATGTATTCATAATTTGTGTGTGTGTGTGTATGTGTGTGTGTGTGTGTGCATGTTATAATGTGTGTGTTGTGTGTGTGTGAGTGAGTGTGTGTGTGTGTGTGAGAGTGAGTGTGTGTGTGTGTGTGAGAGTGAGTGTGTGTGTGTGTGTGTGTGTGTGTGTGTGTGTGTGTGGTGTGTGTGTGTGTGTGTGTGTGTGTGTGACTGAGAGAGACACAGAGAGAAAGAGAGACAGAGAGTTGTTTATTATGGGTTAGGTGATAAAGCAATGACATAATATTACTCTTACTCATTTTTGTTGTCTCTCCTTATTCTTGCATGGTAGTGTGTTTCCGTAAAAAAAAATTAACTTTCATACAGGATTCTAGCAGAAGTACACTGACTTAATTAAAAAAGATCATTGATCAAAATAAAACATTCTCAAAGTGATTTTGAAATCCTTTTTTTGTGCCTTTGAGGATTGAAAATTTCTGAATCTGTTGAAACTTTTATGTTAGTAACTCGTAACATTCATGAATAACTTCAACAAGTCATGATTTTGAATGCTTGAGAAGAAGCAAAGGGTTGTTTTAAGGTTTTATTTGTGTTAAAATTAGATATGAATTATGACACATGCTCAAAACTGTCCAAATTTCTGTCCTGTGTGTTCTTATGTGTATGATACATAGATTATTGATAGGTTATTTCCACTTTTAAAACTTATGATGAAGATGTGCATTTAATGTGGGATTTGGGTTTTGTTTACAAAACCCAAACCAACCATGAAACCAAAGAAACACCACTTCCATTTATGCAATGCAACCTTTCCCCGAGATTCTGTAACAAGTTCAGTTCATATGTAGAAATAGATGGGTTCACAAATATAATATAGGGTTACCTGTTTTTAGTTAGTGAAAAAAAAAGGTCAAAATGATGAATTAGCTGATGGTATGCTTGAAGTAGCCATTTTTTGATACTTTTACTTATCTTCACATCTATCTGGCTGGTATTGCTGCATTTTGCTCTGTTATGCAGTAGTTTTTTTATGCAAATTGGTTATTATGAGCTGATACATGTATGTAAAGAAGACATAACACCGCTTGCTGTTTGCTCATCAGTCATCATTAGAGTCACAGATTTCGAGTAATCTGCACAGCTTTTACAGTAATTGTGCATAAAGATAGCCTAATCGCCTGCAATTTTTGCAACGTCAATGACACATTAATGGTTGTTACTGTTGGTTGGTTGGGCCATAAAATAAAACATGATTTATGAACTAATACGATGCATTCATGAGCATACGGATCAAGTGAGGAAAACAAACATTGACACAGGGATGAAAGGTTGAATGAGAAAGCTCAGAACTTTATGAAATGTCGGTCTGTAAGCTTTGGCTGCTGTGGCGCAGCACTACTCTGCAAAACGCTCAGGTGTTGTATTTCGTTTCAAGGGCAGTGGAAAAGTGAAATGACTGCCTTTGAGGGACATGTGGATTGGGTGACCCGGTTTTTTACCTGAGACAGACAGACAGATTGACCTACATGCTGAAAGTCAACGTGTCAACTGTTATCACGATACTGGAGTTGTTGAAACTTGTAGTGAAGTGTGTGTCGTGTGCCTTTTTATATTTTTTATATTTTTATTTATTCTTTTATATCGAGGATAATGGAATAAGCACTCATATGTAGTTTTGTAAATTTTGTCTTCTGTTTCCACCAGCACACAATGGCCTACTCTTCCGAAAAGCGGAAAAGGATTTAATGTGTGCGCAAGATGTTCTGCATGCGTTCAAACACGGGGCCTTGGTTTATAGTCTCATCTGAAGGATTTTGACATTCACTGATTCAGTTCTTTTGTGTGTGTGTGTGTGTGTGTGTGTGTGAGTGTGAGTGTGAGTGAGTGAGTGAGTGAGTGAGTGAGGAGAGAGAGAGAGAGAGAGAGAGAGAGGAGAGAGAGAGAGAGAGGAGAGAGAGAGAGAGAGAGAGAGAGAGCGAGCGCACAAGTTAGAGAGACAAAGAGTAAAGCGGGTAACCACTAAACCAGCTTCAGTTCATTCCCACAGAAATACAATATGCCAATTTGAAGTTGAATCTATCTTATATCCATCAGTAGATTACAGAATGAATGAAAACATTTTATGAAAATGTGTGGTTTTGTAAGTGTTACTGTGAAGAAATGATATCTGATTAACCAATATTCTGTGGTTTCTTTTATTCTAAAGAATTTTTTGTGTAAGTAACGTGTGTGTGTGTGCATGTGTGTGCCCGCACACGCGCATATGTGTGTGTGTACATGCATATGTGTGCCCAGTAACTCACTAACTGCCTTTCCTTTTTTGTGTGATTTAAAACTGTTGTATTAGTTTTCTGACATAACCACAGCCCCTGCCCCCCAAAATAAACAGTTATTTTTACTTCCCAGTTTGAGTTTTACCATTGTTTTTTTTTTTAATGCTTTCTTTTAAGAAGAGGTATACTAGTCATGACACAAAATTGTGAATTCGCAGCCTATCCCACTTCTCACCACCACTAATTGTCACCTTTTTCTTTCTTTTTTGTGTTTTTAGCTGTTTCAGTCTCTATAGCCTTTCTTAGGGGTAGGAGTACTTAATGTCTTGCTACAGTGTTGGAAAATCCAAGTGTTGGGAGTACTACCTTTTTGCATGCACAGTTGCACACACACACACACACACACACACACACACACACACACACACACACACACACACACACACACACACACCACACGCACACACACATATATATCTATATATAAATATAATATATATATATATATATATATATATATGTATGTATGTGTGTGTGTGTGTTGTGTATACATGTATGTGTGTGCATGCGTGTGTTATGGTATGTATATTTGTGTGTGTGTATCATTGTATGCATCATGCTTAAGACAAGTGTATACTGTGCACACAATGGATGCTAAATATTTTGCTTTGTGTCATTTTTCCCTCTTCGATACAATTTTTGTGTTTCTCTGCCAAGTTCCACCATTCTGAGTAAGTACAGTTGCATAAATGCAGACGTGTCATTGACAGTCTCGTACCTCTTGCCAGAAGGGGGGGGGGGGGGCAAAAAATAATATTGACACAAATGACAGATTCTTTATAGTGCTTGCTGGTGGGTCCTCATTCTCTCTCTGTCTCTCTCTGCCAGTCGCCGCTTCCCTCCCATGAGCCTACGACATTGCATGTACAGCAGCGCTCTACCGACCGCTTGTGTGATGTGATGTAGTACTTATTGATCAAACTGACAGCATCTGCTCCTGCATCCGCAGCAACAGCCAATACATGTAGCGACTGAACTGAACTTGCTACCGTGGTCAGTGAGCAGAGGGGAGGTTGTGGGAGGGGAAAAAAGAAAAGAGAAACCCACACTTGGTCTACTAAGCAGGTGAAAAATGATAATCAGTGGGTTTTCCCCTCCTTGCGGGGTTTCTTACCTGTGGTTCAAGTGACAAACGACAAGGATTTTACCATTGGGAGTCGGGTGGTTGTGACCGTGGAGTTGAGGAGCAGAGGGGAGGGGAGAAGACACGCGCGGCTCCCAGCCATTGATTGCAACTATTGAGAAAGGCAAGGGTAGGGTAGGCTGAGTGAGTGAGTCATTCACCAGCCAGTTGTGACTAGCGTGCTGCTAGTTGTTGTCGTAGTACTAGGTTACTGTCCTGTAGAGGTAGTGAGTGTCTTGGTGTGTACCATTTTATAGTTTTGATAGTGTGAGGACATGGTAAAAAAGAAACAGTTTAAATAGAGGTGGGAGTTTGCCAAAGATAACACACAGCTAGGGCTGCGTGCATGTGTGGACTAGCATAGTGCATGTACGCACATGCCCACATGTGTACACACAAGACACACAGTCACACACAGAGATACACACAGTCACACTCACACACAGTCACTTACACACAGGGTCACACACACACACATAAACACACACACACATACACAGAGATTTTGAGAAATTAAAGAAGTTTTGACTTTGATTTTGACTTCTTTCGTTTTAAACACACACTACAGAGTTTTCTTTGAGAAATGAAAGATGAAATACACTTGCACTCACATGCACTCACACACACACATTATAATATATACACACTCTGTCTCACTCTCTCTCCCCCTTCCTCCCTCCCCATCCCGTCCTTCCTCCTTCCCCTCTGTCTGTATGTCTCTGTCTCTCTCTGAGTCTCTCTCACTCTGTCACTCACTGACTCAGTCACACTCACTCACAATAACACTTTTGCACAATACACTTTTAGCTAGACAAAACAACAACACACAAGAAAGTGTATCCCATCTGCAGACCAGTGCACTAGGCTAGACACAAAGCTTGACAGATCTATGTGATTTAAGCTGCTCCTCCACTCCTTGAAAAGGACACTGCTTGGCATGAGGGCGGAGTTGTGCAGTATAGAATTAATGTGCTTGTAGACTGTATTCATGAAGACACCTATAGGGCAACAAGAAGGGATAGCCCTGCATCAGAATATAAGCGGATGAGAGTTGTCAAAGTGGTGAAGAATGGTTGTGGGTGTGTGTGTAGTGTGTGTGCGTGGGTTCATGCGCGCGCACGCGTGTGTGTGTGTGTGTGTGTGATAATATTGATTCAAATCAGTGGAGGGAGTTGACAGAGTCTACTCCTGCATGCATGGCAGGAGCCAAAGCATGTTGTGAAAGAAGTTTCTGCTGTGGTTAAAAAGGAAGGAGGTTGTGGGGAAATAACTTAATAAGAAACCACGCTTCATATGTGTGTGTGCATACATGCACATAATTGTTTCTATCATAATTTTTACTCTGTGTGTGTGTGTTCTTAAGTCTAGCATCCTTCTATTTAGAAATAGGTAATAGAGACAGGAAAATGTGTGTGTGTGTGTGTGTGTGTGGGATAGTGGCCCCTTCGCACAAGTATTTCTGTTGTAATCATGTGTTTGACTCTGTAACTGAGTTCGTGTGACTACATGCCATGAAAGTTGAAGACGAGAAGCATCAAACCATTCAGCAAAATTATATGAAAATACCCACATAATCATATAAAGCAGTGGCAGAGAATAGGTAGGTTGAGTTACAGAAGAGGGTATCAGATTATTGAAAGAGTGAACACTGCTTTGTGATATATTATATCAAAGGAAGGAAACTTTTGGAGCAGTCAAAGCATGCATGCATGCATTCAAGTTATTCAATTGCCAGACTTGTAATAGAAACAGCCATTTAAAAAAAAGGGTCCTTTAAAAAAAAACCCACAACAACATATAAAAGGTAAATATGATTTGAATTCAATGTGGGTTGAACTTCCAAGAAGAAAGAAAAAAGGACAGTAACTCAAGCCGAACTCACAGAGGTTTGGGTGAATGAATGCACATGATATGAGATCACTTCTTTATCTTGTGCACCCAGACGTGTCAGTGAAATGAAATGGGGGTGGGGGGTCTGTCAAGAGTGAAAGTTTTTTTCTGCTCCATTATTCATACTTGGGTTGGGTTTGATGATGTGTATGGTTATATAATGTGTACAATTTTGCTGCTGGGCAGATGCAGCCAGTTGTAAAATGTTGATGTATGTGATTGTGGGTTCAGTGAACTTCTTTTTGTGTGTGTGTCATTGACAGGTAGAATGATAACTGGTGTGACACTTCTTTAGAATTTGTTGTTTTATCATATCTTGGACAGGTACTGAGGTAGAGACAACCATGTCATTATTGGGGGTTAATCACTAGGTATTGCTTTGAAATTGTTTGGTAGGAGAAGGTCTCCTTTGAAACATTTGTCATTTGATTAAAAAAACCACACACACACACAATTTCTTAATCAATTTTCTGAAAGTTGTTTTCCAAATACTTTTTTGTGTGGATTCAAAATCAGTCATTCAAGCCATCAGCTCTATGCAAACAAAAGCAAGATCTGAATTAGTCATTGAAATTAGTCATTTAATTCATCGCTTCTCCCTAAAAGGCTCAGATATACCTTTTTTTTGGTTGGATTCCATCTCATTCTAGTGTATATTACAATGAAAAGTTGACTTCTTAGCAAAAAAAAGGCAAAAAGATTTACAGATTTGGCAAGTTTAAAGCTCCATCTGTCACTACAGGAATGTTATCACCTCATTTTAAAAAATGCAGCAAAAGTTATTCCAGTGTGAGGAAGAGAGACTTGGTTGTCGAGATGTATATGTATGAAGAAATGATAAAATTTGACTCTTTAGTTAAAACTAAAAGACATGAAACTGATTCTTATCGTATAAAACAAATTGTTTCTCTAGCTTGCCAATAGAAACTGAACTGTTTTAAGACAAAATATGTTGGGCATGTTTCTTGTGTACATATGTGGCCACAGTGTAACTGTTGATCATATCTTGATATGCAGCATGCTAAAAAGCTGCATACCTATTCTTACTTCATCACTGTCATCTGTGATATTCAGTAATATTTTACTGAGATATATCTTTTTCAAATCAGTATTGCAAAGTCCAATTGGTTCATTGTTATGATTATTACCCATGCCTGTGGACTGTATCATTTCTTGATGGTTATAGTTTAAAATATTGTTTTATTGTTACTGGTTAGATTCTGTTAGAAATTGGGATTTTACTGTTCTGTACTTAGGAGTTACTTTAGATTTACATTTTCTTACTTGTTAATTGTAGATTTAGTAAATTAACCCCCTCCCCAACTCCCAGATATCCCCCCTTCACCTCTGGCCTTTCTGTGTCTAATATCACATCTAGTGAAGATACGTAAAATGAAATCACACACACACACACACACACACAATGCATGCACACACACACATGTATACACATTCACATGCTCTGCATGCAAGCATATATATATATTTATTGTACAAAAGTGTGTGCATGTGGGGCTCTAGCCGAGGAAGAAAAAAGAAAAGAAAAAATGTCATCATTTGAAAAGTTGTGGAAATGCAGTCATATTATATCCAGCATGCACCAAGCCATCTGGTGATGTTTGAACCATAGATCTATCCCTTTTGAAGTTTGCAAGGTTGCTTTGAAGACCCTGTATTTTTAAGGTATTGTGCAAGATTGTCTTCGCAAGGCTACCCGGGTATTCATGAATGTTTGGGTGAGCAAGAAGAGTATTGATGAAGACATCCTGATTATTCATGAGTTTTGAAATTGGTGGTCATGTTGCTGTGTCAGAGATTTGTGAGTGTGAAGGTATTACTGAATATGGAAATGTGTTGTGCCTGGTTGTCCCGACTACCACTCTGTGGGGTGTTTCTAGTCTGTGCTGATGAATGAATGAGAGTGTGGGTTGTTGATGTGTGGTCAGTATTTTGGATCATGGAATCGTCTCTTTACTTATCTGTCCCAATATGAAATATTTGCATATCATTCATAGACAAATCAGGGCTGAACAGAAGTTTCAAGGTTATTCTGATTGATGAAGTTGTGTATAATTTCCTATTACTTTGTATTAGTAAAAAGTGTATGCATTTGTGTGCATTTGCACAGTTTTATCATGTGCATGAGTGAGTGTACACATGCATGCATGCATGCGTGTGTGTGCATGCATTAATTGCTGTAAATGGTATCTTACATTGAAAGTGTTTACATGGGTCTGTGCACAGTACATGACAGGCAGGCATAGTAAATAGACAAACTACACTTCAGTGAATGCTGCTTCTGGCCAATAGAAACTGTTAAATGTATGGGTAGGGTGATCACTTCCTGCAATAGCTTGTTTGTATCCATTTTGTCTGGTTAGCAAGTCTGCATCGTTCAGCCTTGCTGCGAATCCCAATAAGAGCGCTCTTGCATCAGCCCTTGTCCATTTCTCCTCCCTCCCCTCTCCCTTTCCCCCCAAGCAGACTTATTGGATTTTGGACACTGTTCCTGCCTGCAGCCCCTGTGGCGAGCTTCTTCCTATCAGACGGTAATAAGAGTGTCATGAAATTACCTGACAGGTCCAGCATCCTCTCTTTACTGGAAACTGGCAGCCCCAGATTAGCACCAGGAAATATTGGTCTCCTATACTCCCTCTTTGACCCTTTGATTGCCTCCTCCCTTCCCTTCAGGCCATCTCCCAGACCATATATTAGGGATGAGCTCTCTGTGTGTGTGTATGTGTGTGTGTGTGTGTGTGTGTGTGTGTGTGTGTGTGTGTGTGTGTGTGTGTGTGTGTGTGTGTGTGCAGAACAACGAGTTTGACAACCAGAAATGCTAGCTGGACAGAAAAATTGGTTGCTTTCTGTTCATTTGGTTTGGTTTGTTTTGTTTTTGGTGCATTCACTTTTCAGATAGGACCGGATCTTTCCAGACAGATTTGTAATTGTTCGTAGATTATAGAGATAGATCTAAACAAAACTACCTGTTTGGAGACTGTATCATGTCTTCTGTCCTGAAGACTTTTTTCCTTGAAAGATAATGTGATACCATATTAAATTGTTTTACTTATTTTCGTTTTAGACAGTTTAATATATATATATATATTTTGATCAGTAGTTATAACATTTCTGTCCAACATACCTTGAAGTCACCAGTCAACAAAAATCTGACTTTAGCTAGCAAGAGACACTGATAGATCTATATGAAATATACTTTAGATCTATATTATGTTGTTAGCAAATCACCTTGTTTAGTTATTTTGATATATCATTATACATAAAAAAGTCCAATGAAATGTATCACTTATTTTGGACACACCTAATTAATTTATAACAGTTTTCTTCCCTTGCTACAAAGAAATGACAAACCAAATAGATTTTTGACTGGAGTATCTGGATTTCATGAGTGTACTTGATCACTCACACTTAGTCACCACCCTTGCACATGCTCAAACATGACACTCTCACACACCTGCTGAGAAGTATTTTTCTTTGTGTGTTACAGGCTGCATGACCATCACCGCCTTGTCTTCAGTGAGAAAAGGTGACTGTGGTCACGCCGGAATCAGTTTCTGAGGGCAGAAACAGCTACTACGGATATCATCTTCTCCTAGACAAATACTCTTGAGTCAGTTTTTATGAAGCAGTCCTGTGCATTTAGAAGTGTGGATTTCATGTGAGACATAGGAAACGGCTTTGGATCAGAACATTTTGATGACTTCTGCATGATGTGGTGTCCCACAATAGTGGATTTTACAGTGCTTAGTACCAGGGTCCCTGTGGGTTCCTGATTCGTATCTGATTTTCAACTGCTGACATCCCCTGAAGACGTCCGGTCAAGTAAGTAATATATTTGTTTACAAGCCTTAACCAGTGTTTCAAAGTATAATTTGAACATTTTAGGGAGCCATTTTTTTAACTGCAGAATTCATTTAATACTAGGCTAGTTTAGAACGGGATAGCTCAGTGGTCAGAGCACTCGCTTTCCCCCAGCCAAGTTAAGCAGCGTCGAGCGTGGTTACCAGTTGGATGGGTGACCGTTTGCGCGCCTTGGCTTCAGTACAGTTCCCCCAGTTCACCCAGCTGTAAATGGGTACCTGCCCTCTTTAGGGTCAGGGAAGGTAAAGCAGCGAGGGAGAGGAGATGGGCGCCGCCCTCAATATGCTGGCCCTAGAGAAGTGAGGTCTCTGACGCCTCGCTCCCCTACACCTTATAGGTTATGGGACTTCTTTACCTTTTTTTTTTCTTTCTAGTTTAGAACAATACACAGTTTATCATCAGCTTTCCCGACCAGATCTGTCTTGACCTGGCTGACCTGACCTGATACAAGAAGGTTGTAGTATGGATGTTTGTACACGTACGTTTTAGTTTTACTATCTTCCCACACACCAGTCTGTTGTTTCTTGAAAATAAATCGTTATCACATTCATTCATTGTGAGTAATGCAAGTCCCAAGGTTCATTGGTATCAATTTGTCACTCCTTTGGCGAGCCTTCAGATTATGATTCATGATAGTGAAGGTGATAACAAAGCTTGTCCCTTGAAATTTACGCACAGAGTAAAGCAGTGAATCATGGTATCTTTTGTGGTAGGGTGTTTTTTTATTGTTTTTTTTTAAGATAACCTGGATCAGTAAAGGGATCTCTGCATTTAATTAATCACTGACCCCAGGAGCTTGTCATCTTCTCTCTTGATTATTATGCCACTTCCTTCACACCATCTACCGAAGGTAAAACTAAAAGTACGTCTTAACCTTGTCACAAGAAAAAAACACATTTGTGGGGGCTGTCTCATCTTCAGCGGTGTTCCTAATTGCTATTCCCACATCAGTCTCGCCATCCCAGCCACACTAACTGGAGTGTCACGTTGCATCCCCATGGACCTTCTCATGGCCAGAGGTCCACAGGGAGCTTATCAATGTTAGACTGCCTTGGCCACTTGCCAGAGGGGGGTGGGGGGAGGGGGGGGGACTAGTGCTGCTGCTGAGTTGCTTCAAAGGTGTTTTGTTGTGCCTGTTTTGAGCTCACGCAGGACATCACCTGAGCCACCAACTCAGATGTAATTTTATTGGCTGATGGTCAGTGGTGATGAGGGTGATGTTTCAATTGGTGATGGTCTGGAGTTGCTCCAGGTTTCAGACTACTTGAAAGGGCTGTACTCTACACTTCCTATCAATCATTGCTGTGTTTTGAGTTTACTTAACAGGGCTGTACTCTACACTTTCTATTGATCTATTGATCATTGCCGTGTTTGAGACTACTTGACAGGGCTGTACTCTACACTTCCTATCAATCATTGCTGTGTTTGAGACTTCTTGATAGGGCTGTACTCTACACTTCCTATCAATCATTGCTGTGTTTGAGACTTCTTGACAGGGCTGTACTCTACACTTCCTATCGATCATTGCTGTGTTTGAGACTACTTGACAGGGCTGTACTCTACATTTTCTATCAATCATTGCGGTGTTTGAGACTACTTGACAGGGCTTCCTATCAATCATAACATCCATGTGTCAACCAGGCCCAAGAGACAGAGACTCCTGCAGTGTTGATCAAGTAATTTGGGCAACACTCTCAAAAATTCATCTGTAAAGTGGATTCATGAAGCTCGACTGTTGTTTCAGTCTTCCCAAAGCACCCCTGGCACACTCACTCTGGGTAGCCAGAGTCTGAAAAATCCCTTTTGACTCTTGTGGGATTTGAATTTATAACCTTCCATGCTCTAACCACCGCCATGTCAGCTGGTCTAGCCACAAAATATTCATTTTAAAAGGAATTAAAGCAACAAGAGAACAAGTAAAAAGTGTCCTTTGGTACCTTTTTAAATAAAGGTACATTGAAGTTCTGTCCTTTGAAGTTTTTGACTTACTTTGCTGACATATTCAAGCGCATTTTCCTTTTTTTGGTTCTTTTTTGTTTGTTTTGTTTAGTCAGCACTTCCAGTTACACACAAAGTACATTGACACATGTATGTATTACATTGTAGTTTGTACACATCCGCTCTCACCTCACATTTTGATGTACTCATCTCATTTACACCAGCTTAGGTTCTTGTATATGAATTCATGTGCATCAACATGCATACACATGCATTAAATATATGTGTCCATTATGCATCATATAATTATGTGCATGCACGTGCACTTCACACACCCACATACACCCAACCACCCACCTATCTACCTACCCACCTTTTGTATTACAAAAAAAGCCAGAGCTCTTGCTTATTTCAGTTTATAATGGGAAGCTTTTTGTTCATGTGTTGGATCCAGTGTGATAATAATATTGATTGTGCTTGATCATAGATATTTCATTCAGATACAAAATGTCCAAATAATACAGTATTGATCAACTAAAAAATTTTGAGGTGTATTTTGGATACAGAATTTAAAAGCTGTAAAACAGATGGAATTAAAACAAAAATTCAGATAAGAAAAAAATGTTATAGGTCTGTATAATTTGTGGTTGTTTGTTGCCATCATAAAAAAGACTGTCTTTGCAATGAGTCATCCATAAAATAAAAGCAATGTTATTAACACTAGTAACACTGTTTTTACAGTGAGTCATCCATGAAATAAAAGTAATGTTACTAATGCTCATAACACCAACCGCCAAAGAACACAATGTACACACAAAAACATGAGGTGACTAAGGAAGAAGAGGGGTAGATTTTAACTTGGATGTACATCGTTGTATGATCTCACACACACACACACACACACACACACACACACACACACACACACACACACACACACACACACACACACACACACACACACACACAAACTCATCACCTCCACCACCCCCACCACCAGCAGAATTGATGAAACCTGGAACTGTCAGATGGTAATGCTGTATGTGTACTGTATACCAGGGGCCAGCTGTGGCCTGGCCACAGATGGCAGAGACATTCAGAAGTTTGTTGGTCTCTGGTGCTGCTTTTTGGGTGTGTGTGTGTGTGTGTGTGTGTTGTTGTTTTTTACCACACAGGATAGACTGTACATTCTCAGTCCTGTGTCTGTGTTGGTGTGTGTGTGTGTTTGGGATGTGTGCTTGTGCTGGTGTCAAGGGTGGCAGTTTTCACAGTGAGGGTGTGAAAAGAAAGGAAATTAACATTTTAGTATGATGGCGGTTTTATTGACAGTTTGGCTCTGCTGACAGTGTGTGAGGGAACAGATCTATTTCTATTAAAGATAGAAATAATGCTGAAAAGTCACAGGTATCCCGACACTTGTGTGGTAGCTGAAACCATTAAATGTGTGTTGTTCTCTTTATAGGAGAAAAGGTTGCTTTTTGTTAACGGTGTGAAGGTGTTATGCATGGTCAGGTTGGTCTGTGATTGTGTGTGTGTGTCTGTGTCTTGAACACTGTGTGGATGTGGGTGTGTGCATCTGTGTGTGTGTTAGTGCATGTACATGATATATATGTGTGCACGCATACATATTGATTACTATTTGTCCATGCTTGCTCAATATGAGGACATTATACATGGTTTTGTGTGTGTGGGTGTGCATGGGTGCATGTGTGTGTGCGTGCATTTGTGTGTGCATGCAAGCATGTTGTGTGTGTGTGAAAACGAAATAAAAGAAAAACAAAATTTTATTTCATGAAAGTAATACTTCAGTAGATTAAGCACAAAACTTGTTTTCTCCCAGCCATTTCCCCCCCAAAGTTATTTAGTAAATGAAAACAACATACAAGCATACATGTTGTGTGTGTGTGTGTGCATGTGTGTGTGTGTGAGAGAGAGTGAGAGTGGGACTTGGGGGTGGGGGGGGGGTGGTCCACAGGCTAGAAAAAGCCATGCTTGTCTGTATACCTCTCGACCTTTAGACAGAAAACTGGCTTACTTTTCATGTGCCTTTTGTCCGAAGCCATTGTGGATGTTTATGATCCTGTGACTATAGACTGCCACGAACTGGGTGCTATTGTCACCTGTTTGAGTGTTTCTTTTATTTCCTTCTGTTGGTAGTGGTGGTGGTGTTTTTAAAAATGTTCTTGGTCTAGTATAGGAGTCTCTGTGGTTAGCGATATAATGTTGGGGAATTGACTAAGTAAAAGAGCCAAAACTCCAGTTGTGCTTCATTTTGCTATGATTGTAGAACAAAAAAAATGTTTATGATATCATATTTGGTTTGCATTGTATGGAGTTAACATCAGTACCAACTCCACTTTCCCAAAAGTCCTTAAGATGAGGCTAAAAACCGATACCCCTGAACAAATGCACACAGAAGTCTTGCGCATCAATTCTTCCTTTTTGGAACAGTAGGCCATTGCATGCTAGAAAGTAGTTAGAATGGATGATACTACATTTTCCGCATACACACTGGTATCATGTGTAGACATCATCCCCAAAGTCAGAATGTGGCTACCTTAATGGTGGACAAATGGTTATATATATATATTATATATATATAATATGCAAAATATCACCATAGATGAACCTTGGAGCTTTAGCCAAGGAGCTTTCGAAAAAAGAAAAATAAGGTTCCTAAAACCCAAACCCAGAAGGGAAATTACAATACTGATAATGTTCTACCTTTCATATAAGAGGGAGCTTTCATGATGATTTATTGGTAGGAATGAATGAAAATACGTTTACATTATAGATACCACTCCCATCTATAGACAGAATGTACTAGTTACCTTAGTGGTGGAAACTGAAATATTCTCATATTATTTGATGTGGAAAACCCCCCCAAAAAGAACCCCTCACCGATAAGTTCCCTATCAGCTGGTAGAGACCATTTTTTTCAGTCTTTTCACCTCAGCTCCCTCTTTGGTTGGTTTAAAAATTTTTTTTTTTTACTGTGACACAGACTCAAACACTTTCACCCATACTAACAGTAACACAGATATACAGACACAGATGGTAGAGCAAGCCCTGACTAGGAGTCCTACCCAAGGGAATGAAGAAGAAAAAGAAGTTAAAAGTATTTTCACGTTCTATCCTTTCAGTATGTACTGTTATTAAGAATACCCTCAGATTGTTATTTAGGAAAAAAGAAAAATTGGAGGGGATTAGAGTGACTGAAAGGTTAAGCCCCCTTTTATGGGGTATGCGTCATGTGCAGTCGTCTTGACAACCCATGCAGCTAAAGACTTCTGCAGTATATTGGAGCTAGGCAGCAGATGGTGGGTGGCAAGGAAGCAAAGCCCTGTTCTGGTCCTCCCTTTCCACCCTGTGTGTGTGTGTGTTTGCGTTCGTGCGTGTGTGTGTGTTTTGTGGTATTTGCTTTTTGATAGTAAATAGTTATGGGTATAATTAGTTATCTCCTCAACTGCTGCGTTTTATTACTGTTTTAAAATTATTTTCATTGGTGATTATTACACACACATACACACACTTTTTCACAGTTATTATGACTCGTTAACAAGCTAATGATCGTATGTGTCACTCTCTGTGTGTGTACGTACGTGCATGTGTGTCACAGTGTGCATGCACACTTACGCACTTGCGCATGTGATTGCATGCATGTATGTGGTCATCTCAATGCATACTGATTTAGGTATGACGTACTTGCTTACTCATTATGAGTGCATGCATACACTTGAACGTATGCTTTTAGTTTTTAAAAAAATCTTACATAAGTGCTTATTCATTCTTCGTTTTAAGTTCAACATTTTGTTTTTTGCTGCTCTCACACACTTTGTCACTGAGCAATGTAAATGGATTGGTATTCGGTCAGCAAGTGTCAGCTTAGTATTGTGTCATACTGCTCCAGAGAGAAGGCACCCAGCCATAGAGTGGTGTGACTTTGATGGCAGATGTCAGTTTAGTGTCATTTCTGAAGGCTTATATTTCATAATTTATGGTTGATGCAAGTCGAATCATGGAGAGTCATATCCAAAGCCAGTTTGGCCTTGGGTGTGTTTTGGTTGCTTAGAACTGCACTGTGGTAACATCAGGCATAATGATAATTACCCTTTACTGATGAGTGATGACTCATTCGTAATTTCACTGGAGACCAAGTGAGAGAAATGAGTGTGTGGATTCAGTATGGCGTGTCAGAATAGTCAGATCACTTTCATAAATCTGGCTTTTAAACTAAATTAAAGTGTTAGTAATCAGAATTGTGGATTCATAGCTGTGTGCCATAAGCTGTCTCTTTTTTGACTTGTAGTTGTATATTGGCTGCTTTTCTGCTAAATAAAATTTATAACTTTTTGACTTTGAGGTGAATTAGGCTTAATACTCAAACACAATGTAGGTATAGTACCAATAGTGCTAAGTGATTTAATGTTAATGATATTTTTAGGAAATAAGTAATTGGTAAAATTGGATGTTGAATTTTTTTCTTGTGAATATGAAAGTTTTCCTGTTGGTTATGAGTTTCTTATTTTTTATTTTAAAATAAAATTTTTTACATGAAAACACTTAACATTTGTCTAGTTCCATTTCTCTTTTTTTTTAAAAGAAGAGAAAAAAAAGACTGTATTATGTCAGGGACCGGGGTAGCATATATTGTGGCACTTAGATTTCATTCATTAAAACATAATCGGGGTGGAAAGAAGGTGTATTCATTTGAAACAGTTAAATGTGACTAATCTGCTCTACAGCAATTGTCTGCTAGGTCACAACATATGCTAGCAAGGGTCACTGACCTAGATGTTGGACTGGCTGGAGATTATTCTGACTGAAATGTTCTGCAGTGATTCATCCATGAACTTTTGTACACGTGTGTATGTGCAGGGATTAACATTTTATGAATATATGCTGGTCATGAAATTGGTGGGTATTCCAGTCCATATCGCTATAAATCCCTATGTATACAGTACACAAAGAGCAAGAAAGTATGATGATAGTATGCACAGACTAATAATTTTATTGCTGGTAGTGGTACACAATCTCTGAGTCTCTCTCTCTGTCTTTCTCTCTGTCTCCCTCTCTTGTTCATCATTCTCTCTCACTTTTGTTCATTGTTCATTGTTCTCTCTCTGTCTCTCTATCTCTGTCTCTCTTGTTCATTGTTTTCTCTTTTGTTCATTGTTCGTTTCTCTCTCTCTCTAGAGTCTCTCTTTCTCTCTCACACACACACATATTGTTGTTCTCTCACACACACACATATTGTTGTGCTAAATTGTATTTAAATAAGCTTAATTACATTCTTGGAAAAGCTTTGCATTATATGCTTATTACAGTTTATCATGAAAGGGATTTTTTAAAAATACACCCCAAAATAGAGACATTCTACACATGTTACTGTGCACGCATATACACACACACTCACAAACCTACACATGTGCATGCACTCAGGCATGCATGCACACACACACGTACAGTATACACACACACATTCAGTACCTGCTCCCAAAGTAGAGGAATATGACTGCTCTCCAGAGCTTAGTAAAGATTTAATCATCTGTCAGTCATGAAACATGTGACTGTGACTGTGAGGTGTGATAAATAAGTAGACCATTTCGGCACTGAAGAGGTGTACTAACCCCTTCATACAAGAGCTCTGTTGACAATGAGAAAGGAACAGGTAGCCTGTGTACCTCAAAATATACTGCTTGCACTCAGACACAAAGGTCACACATACTACATTACATAACTTAAGTGGCAGTTAGATTAGCCTGTTGGACCTGAAACTACAGGCGTTTGGTAGTGGAGTGGTAATAATTGTTTTAGGGTAGAGGGCTTTTCTCTTAAAGAGTTTTGTAAGTCTGGAACTGAGGAGCGTATTTAACAGTTTGTACTCTGTATACCTGTGGTTGTTTTGATCCTTTGGGGCTGGTGACTCATACAGGTGATTTGGATGATGTATGCTGGTTATAGTATAGTAAGTACTACAGTCTACATTGAGGTCAGATGTTCAGACTGAGTGAGGCACATGTACCCATGGTACTTTTTTGTTGTTTGCGTCTACCCCCAATTGAAACAAGAGCTTGTCAACTTTCTGTAAATAAATGCAGATTTTGTGTGATAGCCTACTGAATTATAATTTCTATAAATTTAATATTTAATTTAGTATGCAATAGTTCGCTGGTTTGTTAGCTATAAATATATCTTTTCTTTTTTTTAACCCATTCATTTATTGTTTAAAAGTGACATTCTGCTGGTCTTGAATTTAAAAGGAAACTTGTGCACAAGTTGCTATAATTAGATCTTGAATGAGTCAGTTCAATTTTCGAAAACTAGAAAGAAGAGAGAAAAAAGAAAGGGAACTTTTGAGAAAAATACCCGCAGTCTCCTGAGTGTTTAATATTCATTATGTTTATGATTACTACGACTCAAAGAACATTCTCAGTGGGAGGTAAATTTTGTGGGTTTTTCCCCCCCTCAACAGAGATACTTCCATAATATACTTAAGTACCATGTAGAATTAGAGCTTTTGGTACAGAAGAGTATAGACTTATAATTTAAGAAAATATGGAAGACAATGTCAATTATATTACCTTGTGGAAATTGCACTTATATATACTAATATAGTAGTAGTTATACTTAAAGATACAAAAAGAACACACACACACTCACACAACACACTCACTCACTCACACTCTCACACACACACACACACACACACACACACACACACAACACACACACACACACACACACACACACCACACTCCTCTCTCTCTCTCTCTCTCTCTCCTCTCTCTCTCTCTCTCCACCTGCCACACACAAACATGTGCGAACAAACACAGTTGTATGTGCACAAGCATGCATGCACCTATAGACAGCTGCAGAAAGAAGACAGTAACAGGGCAAAGACTCAGTGTTCTTGTTCTTGAAACTGAATTAAAAAAATAGTGTTACTATCGACTGAGACTGATTGTAGCTATAGTATTTTTTAGGCTAAAATACAGACAGACAGGTGGAAAGTCTGCTGTTGTACACAGAAACTGGGGCATGACGATGACCATTGTTCACTCTGCAGAAGACAAACATTCCAATGTTTCATGGAATCTTGTGTTTTGCCGTTTTTGTGGCGTGGCAGCTGTAAACAAGCTTGATTATGCAGAGGCCAGGGAGAGCCTGGAGGCATTGTTAGTGGTGGCTGGGGGGGGGGGGGGGGGGGGGGGGGGGGGGGAATGGTAGGGAACAGTTGAAGGGAGATAAAGACATAATGAGTTCTGCAAATCCGGCTGCGCCCAGAGATTAGAAAGTAAAATAGACGTTGTTGTTGATGTATACATAGCAAAATTTGTCTTAGAACCCTGAAGAGAGGATAGGGAAGGGAGACTGCAACCGTACAGGGAGCCCCAGTCTGCTGTTTCATTCTGTTTTGGAAACAGCTGGTGAATGATTTAGATCACTTGAGGTGAAATATGTGTGTGTGCGTTTGTTTGAGGGGGGTGGGGGGAGAGTGGGGTTTGGGGGTGGAATGGGGTGGTGATGTTGAATGTGTGTGGTATGGTGTGTGTATGTGTGTGTGTGTGTGCGTGCATGCATGCACATGGGTATGGATAAATTATTTGAGTTGAAAGTGTGTAAACATAATTGTGTGTGCATCCTACAGGTGTGCATGTGCACATGTACATGTATGCATCATTTGTGTATGTGTGTGTGTGCAGTGTGCATGCATGTGTGCTTGTGTGTGTGTGTGAGAGAGAGAGAGAGAGAGAGAGGAGAGAGAGAGAGAGAGAGAGAGAGAGAGAGAGAGAGAGAGAGAGAGATAGATAGATATTGTCAAGCAACTGCTAAGATGTAATAGTATTGCTTCAGTTTTTATCTCATAAAGCATGTCAAGGGGTTAAAATGTGGGTAATTTATCACTAAGTGTAGGTCACTTATTGGGACTGGAATTTGTGTTGTATGCTGTTGTGTAATTTAGCAATCATGCAAGGTAGCATCCAACCAAGACTGTACACTTCGAAGTCTTAGTTGTAATAATCAGTAATCACTAACTAATCAGTTTGCAGATAAATCATGTTTCATTAATGCAATTAGTTGAAATATAAAATCAAGAATGTTATTGTTTATCTTTATGGCTTGACTGGGTGTCTTTTTGTGTGAACTCGACTCCCCTTCCCCATCCCCCATCTTCTAACCTTGCCCTTCACTTTTCTTTTTTCTTCTTTTCCATTCTTTCCCCCTTTTTTTCCAGATTCGTTGGCTTGCACTTGAAATTCAGGAGCAGGGGTAAATTATGTCAGTATGTGCCGAACTGTTTGAAAGTGAAAATATGGAATATCATGATGTAGGAAGTGGCGCTTAGGAGTACACTGTGAGTAGAGTTCTGAATGTTCTAAGGACAGGGTGGTTTGTGTAACAGAAACTGAGAAAGTGAAGAGAAACCCCAGTTAGTACATGTAGGTTTGACAGGACAACTGGGTGATGTTGAGGTAAAACAACCACAAGAGAGAAAAATGTGTTTGGCAAATGGGGGAGGGAAAAAGAAAACTAGCATGGACATGCATGCATGCATGCACGCACGCACGGTGCCACACACTCTCCCTCTCTCCCTCTTTTTCTCTCTCGTCTCTGTCTCTGAGACACCTCACAGAGAATCACACAGACAACCACAGAAAACACACACACATACA
Organism: Rapana venosa; assembly: GCA_028751875.1. Taxonomy (NCBI): domain Eukaryota; kingdom Metazoa; phylum Mollusca; class Gastropoda; order Neogastropoda; family Muricidae; genus Rapana; species Rapana venosa. The sequence goes on along the minus strand of CM054147.1, from coordinate 30,752,145 downwards.
CGTGTGTGTGTGTGCACACGTGTGTGGTACCACCTAGAGCCATGATTGATTTCTCAGCATGATATTCGTGCTGCTCCCCTCGGGGATTGCATGTTGCCAGTATTCAGTAATGGATAAATGAGAGGATGGGGAGCTGTTTTCCTGTGTTCTTTTGCACTGTTTGCAAAATGATTGATAGAGAGTACAATAGTTGAAGGTTAGAGAGCAATTTTCAAAATTATGGGGTTTTCTATTTTTTTTAACTTAAGAAAAAGAGCATAGCCTGTCTGCAAGAACATCAAAAAGAATATATATATATATATATATATTTAAAAAAAAAAAATATATATATATATATGCGCCATGTTTTCAATGTGTTATTCTGTTCTGTACAATAGTATTGAATGATAGTTGAAAACCAGGACCATGGAACTTGGTTTATAGTTAAAGTTGTTGGGATAATTATCAATTTAATTTGACTTTCTGCTTTGCTGGAATTAGTTAGTGCAAAAGTTAAAAGTTGGTAAACTATAGAGGTAGGTGTGTGTGTGTGTGTGTGTGTGTGTGTGCATGCGCGTGTATACACCTGCCTGCGTGAGACTGTAAACAGAGGTCTGTAAACCGAGGTCCCATGTGTGATTGCATGCAGAACATCTTGCACATATGATAAAACCTGTTCCACTGTTTGGAAGAGTAGGCTGCTGTGCGCCTGTGGGAATGGATGACCAAATTTATAGTGTATGCACGCAGGGACTGGAAGTATAAAAAAAAAAAAAGCATATGTATGTGAGTTCTTATTTCATTATCCCAGAAAAACTTGAATAAATTTATGTATGCATGCAGTTTCGGTTATAGAAAATCCCAAAGTTGGTATGTAGATCCAACTGACAATAGGTTCAGAGAAGTCAGTTTCCCTTTTAAATCGAGATCTTTTAAATGACTTAATAGAAAGTTGCAAACACCCTGTGTTAAGCGTTTCAGGTTGTTTTTCAGTGCTCCATCAGAAACAGGAGAATTATATGCTGTAATTATGAAAACTGCTCATCTTTTGAATGATTTGCATGATGTAACAGATTGAACAGACTTTTATTACATTATGAAGGAAGAGAAAGGCTCTTGAGCAAATGGAGTCTGGCTAAGGATGCCAGCTAAGGATGCCACTTTGCAGTGAGAAAAGCATGAGTGGAAATCGTTGACTGTACAATTGGAGACTGTCTTCGGCTGAAGCATTTGTCTGTGTAGGAGCAGGAAGGAGATAAGCCAGGAATGGCTTGTGTAGATTTGATTAAACAGGCCAAGAAGAAAAGACAGAGAGCTTTGTGTGTGTGTGTGTGTGTGTGTGTGTACTACATGTATGGCTCCACTCCTCCAGATATATTATTGAGCATTATTAAATAGCCATAGAGTGTACTTTGCTATGTGGGATGGATATACATCATTACATGATACTAAAGGGAAAATTTGCTAGATACTTTTTTTTTTTTTTAGATCAGATTTTCATTTTTTCTTCCTGTGAGCAACTTAGTAGTACTGAATAGGGAATCTTTGTTATCCTACCACTATTGTGATGGGCATGAATGGTTGAGCATGCATTACTCTCTCCCCCTCTCCCTCCCCTGTGTGTGTGTGTGTGTGTGTGTGTGTGTCTCTCTCTCTCTCTCTCTCTCTCTCTCTCTCTCTCTCTCTCTCTCTCTCTCTAGAAAGTGACTCTCATAATATACTGTACCACTGGTGTTAAACAGGATGATGTATGTAGCCCCTTGTTGTTTTCTGTTTTTATCAATGAGTTAGCCAGAGACATCATCAATAATGGTAAACATGGTGCCACTTTCCCCCAAGATTTCTCAGAGTTGTTTATTCTTCTGCTTGCTGATGATGTTATCCTGCTATCTGAAACAGTTGTAGGCTTACAAAAGCAGTTAAACAGCTTAAACAGTGCGGCAACATCACTGGATCTTAAGGTTAATCTGAGTAAGAGTAATATCGTTGTATTCAGAAAAGGTGGATATTTAGCTGCTCATGAAAAATGGTTGTACAATGGAAATATCATGCCTGTGATTAATGTATATAAATATTTAGGAATCTGTTTTTCTACTAAGCTTAGTTTCACAACTGCTTGTAAAGATCTGGCAAGTCGAGGTAAACGAAGCTTGTAATTTGTGTTGAAAAAACTACGAACATTGAATAATAACTCTTTTGACTTGTTCATTAAGATATTTGATGCACAAATACAACCCACTGTGTTATATGGTTCAGAAATTTGGGGCTTGGATGCAGCTGTAACACATTGTGAATCAGTGCACCTCTTTGCTTTAAAGCAGTTTTTAGGCTTAGATAGACGTACACCTAATGATCTTGTTTATAGTGAAACTAATAGATACCCTCTCTCTGTTAATCCCTAATGCTGCTGTAAGATGCATTAGATATTGGATTAAGATTCTGCATATGAATGAGAGCAGGCTACCTTTTAAATCCTACAAGATGCTTTATGATCTAGATGTCAAAGGGAAAAACAACTGGGCAACACAAATACGTACCTGTTTGTGTGAACTCAGGTTTGGATTTGTTTGGCTCAATCAAGGAGTCGGAAATTGTAGAGAGTTTATTAACGCTTTCAGGCAAAGATTGATTGACTGCTGATGGCAGCAATGGAGTGATCATATACAAAACAGTGAAAGATTTCAAATGTACAGACAATTTATAAGTTCGCATGGTGTCAAACCTTATCCAAAACTTGATATGGATATACATTTGAAAAGAATTATGTCTAAGTTTAGACTTGGTGTATCAGATATAAATGTTCATAAATTCAGATACAGAGAACATGATATTGACGACCTCAGGCTGCTATGCCCATTATGTAAGCAAGCACCGGAGGATGAAGTACATTTTGTGTTGTGCTGTCCAGTTTTTGAGGATGTTAGGCAGAACTACATCCCTGTTAAATATAGTAGACAGCCTAATTCATTTAGACTCTGTTTACTCCTGGCATCAAGTCATCCTGAGGTTGTGTGCAGCCTCACTTTATATTTGTGTAGAGCTTTCAGAATAAGAGAGAGATGTTATCCTAAGGGATATTTTTGTAGCTGACTTTTTGTTATACAGTAACATGTTGTCTGTGTGTGTGTGTGTTTTTTTGTTTATTTTATTTTATTTTTTAACCAAAATACTAAGCAGTTCGGCAACCCCCTTCATGTATGGGCCAATGGCCTTTTTGTGAATAAATCATTCGAGTTCGAGTTCGAGTTCTCTCTCTCTCTCTCTCTCTCTCTCTCTCTCTCTCTCTAGCTCTCTCTCTCTCTCTCTCTCTCTCTCTAGCTCTAGCTCTCTCTCTCTCTCTCTCTCTCTCTCTCTCTCTCTCTCTCTCTCTCTCTCTCTCTCTCTCTTCCTTTGTTGTTTATAGTTTCCTTTCCTTGCCTCTTTCTCCTTTTCTGGTTTTCTTTTTATTAAGCGCTTTCATCTTTCAGCTTCACAGCTCTTCTTTAATCATCCGCTGGGATCCAACAGGAGTCGTCTCTGCCAGATACTTTTTTATATTTTGAGAATCTTAAGGTTGATATAATATTGATGGGTGTATTTACAAGATTTTCTTCCACATAAAACAATAACAAAAAACAAGCAAAAAACCACTACCTTGAAACAACAACAAAACATCAAGAAAAACCAGAATGAAGGAGCCCATCTCTCAAAGAAGAAAAAAAGATCAAAATGCTATAAGTTTATGGCATTGTTGTTACATCCAATGTATTGTGTGTATTTTGTTCAATTTTCAGCAGTGATGTATGATCCTGTATAGAAGCATGGCCTTCCAGTAAAAATCAGAAAAAAGAACCTCCAAAAGCTGATGTATGACCTTATGCTCAGCTGAGCCTGATGTTAAAGAGGAAAAAAAGTTCAAATTGGCTAAAAAAACCCAAACAAAACTGAATGATATTTATGAGTGTGGGATTTATGTGAAAAGATAAATCCTGTGCCTTAAAAATAATAATAAATCTTTGTGAGTCATTACTTGTCCTGAAAAAAAAAATCTTCCAAAAAGTCGGTTGACAAGAGGCTGTGGACTATTTTCAAGTTTGGCTGCTTGCCAGTTCAACTTCTCTGTCTGTAGTGTAGCAGTAAATGGACCGTGCTGCAAAATAACTTTTCTGGCAACGGCCGACAGTAAGATGATATTTATTATTGTGAGATCACATTTTAATCAAAATACTGTGTGTGGTTTGTCTGTCATTTGTGACTTGTGGGAGTGAAAATGCGAGTTAGGTTCTTGGAAAGTGAAAGATGATTTTGAAGTTTGTTTTTGTTCTTTTTTGTTTCTTTGTTTGCTGTTTTAGAGGAGATTTTTTTTTTAAAAAGCAACTGATTCTGAATTATATATATTTTGCTCACGATTTTGAAATTCCTATGATATGAAAATGTTGAGAGGAAAAAAATAGAAAAAAATAGCAAGTGCAATTTGGGAGGGAGGGAGGGGGAGAGAGAGGGGGGGGAGGGGGACAGAGAGAGAGAGATTTTGTTGTTTAGAAATAGAAATTATAGAGATGCTGGGGGGGGGGGGGGGGGGTGAAAGTAAGTAGCAAGGGTAAGAAAAAAGAGAAAACCATCATTTAGCGATTAAAAAAACCTGTCATTCAGCTATAGTATTAGACAGTCTCTCCTTTGTTGTTGTTGTGCAGAAGAATGGAGGAGCTGCGAGTAGCAGACTACTTTGTGGTGGCTGGACTGGGGGAAGGGGCAGAACCACTAGAAGAAATCTCCAATGAAGCTGCCATCAAACCTGGCTACCGTCAGGATCCCATCACAGAAATTGCTGTCATCAACCGCAGTGCAGGAGAAAAGGTTAGTTCATTTCACATCTTTAGTCAATCTGTGAATCTTGTGTTCATCAGTAAGATTTTCGAAGTCTTTCTGCTTCTTAGTCAGCCTGTACCCTGCTCCCTGAAAAGGGATGGGCTCTGCTGAGTTGAACTTGCCTGAAAAATTCAGCACTTGACAGTCCCTCAGCTTGTCCTGAAGGAGTTAAGGGAGAAGCCAGTCATTTTTGCAGCAGGTATCTCCATAGGAGTGGGGGTGGGGTGGGGGGGGGAGCTTGACTATCATGTTTCCATTTTTTAAAAAGCTTTCTTGATAATGACCGTGCTCACAACATTGTTCAAAAATCATATGCAGCTCAAATAGTTACGAAACTGTTAAAACATTGAATGCACCAAATAACTGTTGTCAGTAAAGTATTTATTTATTCTTTTTTTTAAATTTTATATCAAGGATAATGGAGTAAGCAGTTATGTGCTTATTTTACATCTAGTCCCTGTGTGTATGCAGTTTTGTAAATTCTGTCGTCTGTTCCCATGGCACACAATGGCCTACTCGTATGAAAATCGGAACAGGTTTTAATGTGTGCGCAAGATGTTTTTCATGCGTTTGCACACGGGATCTCGGTTTATAGTCTCATCCGAAGGATGAAATGTATAGCCATGGTCATAGTAACCTAAATACAGTTGCAGAGAACTGTCTAGGGTAATTTATACATACACTAGGGAACAGCACCTCATCTGGCACAGTGACAGAACGTTGCGAGGTCTGATATATATATACATACCCCTTGCATAACCTTTTCCCCAGAATAATGTCATGGGGTCATCATGAAAACTCTCCCAGTCTATGTTTAAAGTCATGTTGGATATAATATGTCTTTTTATTTATATCTGATAGCTTGAAATAGTCAGCTTTTTATTCATTGTGTTTGAAATGATGAATATTTAACTCCAGTTTTCAAGAACTATTAACCTGTAAGTGCACAGTGCTGTGGGTTTCTGAATTGTTAAGACTGAAGTGTTTCAACAAGTTTATGTGTTGTCTTTTAAGTTTCATTGGCAAGACATAAAACGTTGGTGGTACTGTGCATATCATGCTGTTTGCTGATTTTGGGGGAAGATCATACTCAGTTTGTTTTTATACTCAATGATGATTTTTTAAATGAATATTTGAGTTACCGTGAAAGCTGTTTTGTTTGATGTGAAAAACTGTGTGTGTGTGTGTGTGTGTGTGTGTGTGTGTGTGTGTGTGTGTGTGTGTTGGGCAGGTTCCAAAGACCTTCCAGTGTTTGGAGACCACCCCATCTGGTTTCCCAGCTAATTTGAATCATGGTGCCATTCGTTGTCCAGACCTTTTCATCTGCTATAAAAGGGGTCGGGACAAACCTCCTCTTAGAGACATAGGGTGAGGACATTTTCCCAGAGCATTACACCATCGAGTCAGTGAATTTACCAAGATTCCGGCCAGTAGTCCAGTCATTTATAGTAGTAGCAGCTATATGTTTATATAGTATAGCAGCCAGTATATCATTGAATGTAAACTTTTTATATGGAATCAATAGAATAATATATATTGGTTTGAGGCTTGAGAATGAATGAACATTTCTCAGATCTTGGAATCTGAAGCCTTTAATATCCTGGAAATTGTAGTGTTTATATATAGATATGCTTTTAAATTATCTCTATTTTTCTAGAGAGCAATGCTTGCTAAAAGGAAGACAGTTTATTTAGTCTACTTGGAAGCAGTGCAGATGTTCAGTAAACAAAGCAGTGCAGATGTTCAGTAAACAGAGGCAGGGTTTTTAGGTCTGCGGAGGATAGCTGTTCCAGTCTTATTGGAGGAGGTAGATAGAGAGTTATATCCAACAGGAGTAAGACTGTAGTAACAAAATCAAGTTTTAAGGCCAGTAGTGTAAAATGAATTTATCCCTGAAGCTAGAATGCAGCTACCTTAATGGTGGGGGAGGGGGGGAGGACCTGTTGCATACACAAAAATCTCACCATTGGAGCTCTATCTGAGAAACCCCCTCCCCCCTCCAAAAAAAAAAAGATCCTCAAGTTCCAACTTTAACCATTGTTCTGACAGGATTCTATATGAAGGCAAAGAGCGTGTCATGGAAGGATGTGAGGTGGTGCACACCACCCCCTTCGGCCGTCCAGCCAACATCAACAACAGCAACAGCAGTCGCATCTACATCACCTACCGGAGGGCAACTGACACAACTGCCAGTGACACACTGGTTGTTGTGGACTTGTGCATCATTTTGACTAATAAGGTAAACTATTAGAAATTCTAATGAAGGTTTATATATATATTATATATTCTTCTTCTTCATGTGCCAGGTCTGTTGCAGACATCGGCGATCATGGCCTTCCATTCCTCTCTGTTGTCAGTTCTCCTGATAAGTTCATTGTTGGGGGATTCTTTCCTCGTTGCGTAGCTATTCAGACTGTCTGTGTATTTTGTGCGTTGTCTTCCTCTGTCTTCGGTACCACAATTCCACACAATATTTGCTTTTCTATTCCATCAGCTCTGTTTATGTGCCCCAAAAATTGTAGTTGTCTTTTTCTGATGGTTTTGAGTAGGGATCTTTTGTACCCGGCCATTTCCATTACTTCCATTTTATATATATATATATATATATATATATATATATATATATATATATATATATATATATATGTATATATATATATATAATCTTGCCTCTTTATGCTTGTTCAGTTGGTGAAATTGTTTTTCATTTATTATATTAAAAAGAACACTCTCATTATTTTCTCATTTGAGTTTTATTCAAGGTTGTGGTGTGTGTAAGGGGTGGGGGATGTGTGCGTGTGTATATCATAGTGGTTAGAGCATTATGTTTACGATTTGACAGCCTGGGTTTGAGCCACCACCAAGATGTCCATTCAAGGGGATTTTCCCCTTGAGTTGATGTCAGTACTGACTCCACTCCCCTGAAAGTCTTGCAGATGAGACTATAAACTGAGGCCCCATGTGTGAATGATTGCAGAACATCTTGTGCCCATGTTAAAACCTGTTTGTTCTGCCTTTCAAGAGAGTAGGCCATTTGTGCCAGCAAGAATGAATGACAAAAAATACATCTTTTAAAAAAAGCATACACAATGGTATCATGTTTAGAATCATCCCCGAAGTTGGAATGCAGCAACCTTAATGGTGGGTAAAAGTGAAAATCTCACCATTGGTGAACCTCGGAGCTCTAGCTGAGGAACGAATAATATATAGATGAATAAATACAAGGTAACACTGATTTTGGAGAGATAGTCTGGTACACTGTGTATTTAAATTCGCATGCTTATACATAAACTTATATATCACCTTTATTTTTTGAAACTCCCATTATCACAATTATTTTCATATTTCAATACGAAAAATAACTGGTATTTTCTGTAGCTTAAAAAAATCCATACCAAAAAAATAGGTGTGATATTTTTATAATTTGCTATGAGTCACTAGTACTAGTCTACCTGCTATGATTTAAGTGGTCTGCTGGGTTTTAGGCTTCATGAAATTTCCCATGGGGAAATCCTCTGAGTTGATTGAATATTGAATAGGTGAAGAAAAAAAAAAAGTTTTATGTGTGCAAACCTTGTCAGACCCTTGGTGACTCTGTTTCCAGGGTGAGGAACCTCCTCTGACCTACCACCAGGTTCCAAAGAATCTCAACAAGGGCATGGTAAGATGTCTGCGTGCGTGTGTGTGTGTGTGTGTGTGTGGTGTGTGTGTAATTGTCTTTCTCCACATTCTTTTTTGGTTGGTGTGTTTATGGTGATGCACAGTTTCTCTGTCTTTTTATTTGATCATGCATCTCATTCATTTTTCATATTGATAGGGTAGGTGGGGCTGGTAGTTGAGTAGATGAATGATATTGGTGGTATTTTTAGTGTTGTTTCTTGTTTAAATACTGGTATTATGGGCTGGGTTTTTTTTCTCATCAAACAGTAGTCTCGTGGTTTAGTGTGTGTAGTGTTAGAATATTAGACATCAGGGCTTGGAATCTGTTACCTCTTTGCTGTTCCTCCTACACTTGATGACTCCCACATTCTGACAACATTTTATAAGTAAGAAATCAAAACTGGAAAGATTGGGGGAGAGGGGGTGGGGTTCTTTGGCTGCTTTGGATCATTAGTGATTTTGATGTGTGAAAGCTGAATGTGGTCTTTCTGTGAAGGATAAAATTTAATTAGAAAGAAAAAGGAGGCAAGGGTTATGCTCTGCTGCGATGGAAATGGAGGTAGTTTTAGCAGGTTTCTTATAACATGTAGATGAAAGAATTTGTTTGGAATCTGTTTGGGCTTAGGTTGTGTGTAATCAAGGTTGAGGTGCTATGGTTTCACTGGGAAAACTTTGATCACACAGTCAAGTCTCATCGAGTACATGGCTGTGATTTTTCTGTAGTTGTTAAAGTTCCTTGACCAACTCCTCAGATGTTTGTAAATATTAGGCCTGATGGAGTGCCAGACTATTACATGAAAGGAAGGGGAGATAGACAGACTTGTCATGCAGAACTGGACTTCCAGTGCATCATTGGCTTATTCCTCTTGCTGACTAAAATGCAGTGAAAGGAAAACATTTCTTCACCTGTTGCCCAGGCCTCTACATTTTAGGTTGGGTTTCCTCTCAGTATTCACAACTTTGGTAAGTTTATTTTGAATGGCAAAGCATTTGGAGGCTGAAGATTCTTGATGATAACCAACCTGGCTTGGGTGTCATGCCTAGACTTGGTCCTCGACTGAGCTAAGATTATCTATCACCCATAAAGGATGTGATATTATGTGGTGCTGTGCACATGTTTGATGTGTGTAGAACAGGCACCGCTGAACACCACAGATGTGACCCAGCTGCAGTACAGGGCCTCTTCTAGCCGGTGGTTTTACAGTGGTGTAACATTGGTAACTCCTTGTAGACGTACAGACACTTTGGCCTAGAGAGAGTGTCAAAATGAACCTGCATGTGGTTGTATGCAGAGAGATTAGAATGAGGGATGTAGAAGAGAAAAAGAATGATCGCTAGTATTTGGAGTGAGAGTATATTGTTTCTGTTTCAGGTGGGGTCTGATGTCTACATGTGCTACAAGAAGGCGATGGTGAAGACAGATGTTCTGGCCTATAAACCAAGTAAGTTCTCTCGTGTGTTTGCTTGTGTATTGACATGTGTTAAAAAAAACAAGGCACACAACACATACAAAGTTAAGCAAGCAGGAAGGAGTGTTGTGCTTTGTGGAAACCGAAACGTTTGAGATTATTTCTGAAAATTTGTTTTCATACATATGACCTCAAAGAGCTAATAAAATGTGCCACTTTTTTCTGTTTATAACCTGCAAAAAGATTGTAATGATACACGTCTGTGCTGAATACTCTCTGAGGAATAGTCTTCATTTCCTAATTTTTAAAAAAAAGAATGAATGTGTGACATTTTCAGTTATGATTATACACTGCACATGATGTAGAAATGAGTATGTATGTTCATTGTTTTCCAGCTATTTTGGGTCGGTATCCAGAAGAAGATTATGACAACTTCCCCCTGCCAAAGTCTGTGGCCATGTTCTGTCTTCCTATGGGTGCTACCATTGAATGCTGGTCAGCCAAGGCCATCCACCCCATGCCAAGCTTTTCTACCTTCATCCTCACTTTGTCTGGTGGAGAAAAGGTCAGGGTAACTTTACACTCATGCATGTTTTTTCAAACCAAGCCAATCAAAAACATTTTTGTTTGCATGCACATGCATGCGCAAGTATGTGCACACATACAAGGCCAACCCCCACCCCCCCCCCCCCCCACACACACACACACAGACATACACACACATGCATGCCCGCACACCACACAACACACACACACACACACACACACACACACACACACACACACACACACACACACACACACACACACACAGTGCACACAGATTATTATATTCACAGGTTGGCCTGTTTACAGGCTGTCAGTAAAAGTCAGTCATAGTGTCAGATTGAGGAAAAGAACTGAATGTGAATGGATAGTGTCTGTAGTTTCTAAACAGGGTTGTGAAGATAAACTGTGTAGATTCTTTTATAATGTACAGTTTTGTCTGTAAGTGAATCACCTTATCAAGGATTTTATGTTTGTTTTTGTTTTTTCACAGGCAAATCAGTTGTATATTTGAGGTCAGTAACATCAATGTCAACAGAAAAAACACTCATTTTACCCACAATCATGGAAATGGTATCTGTGACAATATCAGTAAGTACTGTCTGCAACAGACTATAATTCTATGTTTGTCTACTATTGTCAGGTCTATGGGGCAGCAGTGTCATTTTACGAAGAGTACCAGGAAAGCCAGCTGACAGACATGCAGATGAGATTGCTGGGCCTGAAGAACAAGCACATCCGTGAGCAGTACAAGATCCAGAAGACGGTGCATGTACGCAAAGCCATCTGCCTTCTGTCTCACTGGCCTTTCTTCGACGCCTTCAAGAAATTCCTGTCCCAGCTGTACAAGATCTCCATCACTGGGCCCCACGCCGTGCCCATTGAGCGACACATTTCACACTTCATGTACGATGTGCCCTACCCTTCTCCCCAGAGACCTCGCATCTTGGTGCAGGTAGGAAGGGGAGGATTGGTGTTCAGAAGAAAAAAAAGAGACGGGCTCATGTATCAAAGTATCATGTATGAGACATTTGTTGATGTGCAGAGTTGCTCCTTATCTAGAACTGCTCAGGAAAAGCTTTTGACTTTTCTGTGCATTATTTACAAAATTATTGTTGTTAAAGTGCCAAATATATACTCTTAAATGTGTGACTGTATAAATTTGTAAACTCACCAGCCGCCATGGCGCAGTGGTTAGCGCCTTGGGTTACGGACTGGAAGGTCGCGGGTTCGATTCCCATAAGAGTCATAGGGATTTTTCGGACTCCGGCCGGCTCCTACCCAGAGTGAGTGTGCTGTGGGCTCAGTGGGAAGACTGGGACCACACAGTCGAGCTTCATCCACTTAACGGATGCGAGTTTGAGAGTGTTGCTCAAATTACCTGACCAACACTGCAGGTGTCTGTATCTCTCGGGCCTGGTTGACGCCGGGATATATTATGATAGTAAGCGTAGAGTACAACCCTGTCAAGTAGTCTCAAAGCATATGCACTTCCACGGCAGCATCATTACGTCATCCTCATTGTCATTGATCATCATGCATTAAAAAAAAATTGCCTCCGATTCGGTGGTCCCAGTTACTCAGGTCTCAAAGTAACCTCAGATTTGGTTTGCCCATACACTTCTGTGCCTGTGGTGAGTTTGTGTCAAGCCTTTGGGGTTGGAGGTTCGCAGGGGACGGTCGTTGGAGGGACGTTGTGGTGGTTGCCACCTTGGGTGGGCAACTCACTCAGTCTGGCTCCGCGACTGAGCTAATACTGTCGTTAGTAGGGGGCTTAGTAGGTGGTGTCCTGCGTATGTTAGCTCAGAACAGGCACCACTGAACACCGCCAAAGTGACCCAGCAGCAGTGCAGGGCCCCTCTGGCTGGTGGCCTCACGGCGGCCTGATAGTGATTGGCTCCCTGTGGACCTCCGACTCTGAGGATGAGACATAACAAATCTGGGTATGGTTGTGGCGGGGGGATTGGAGTGAGCGGCGTGGGAGCAGCCGGACTGGGGACGTCACAGAAGATGAGGCAGCAAAAAAAAAAAAAAAAATTGGTAAACTCAAATATGAGCTGATGCACTTAGAAATATGAATCGTGTTTGAAAATAGGAAAAAGATGCACCCCAAAAAAAAAGAAAAAAAAAGAAAAAAAAGAAGAAAAAAAAGAAATAAAAGGGGGAAATAAAGGCAGAGTTTTGGGAGGCCAAAACAGAGCTTAGGATGTGTCCGTTTCTCCAGCATGTGTTAGTGTACATTGCATAGAATGTTCCATGTGTACATAAATTAGCAGTCAAGTCATAGCAGAAATTTTCAGTTGGTATTCAGATTGAAGCAGTATTCTTTTTGTTGTTGATTTTGGACAGCTCATATTGCAGACATGTGCACAGTAAGTGTTCCACGGGATTCATCCGTTTCCTTATTTCTGTGTTGCAGCTGGCCCATGACTCTCTGTCACTGTGCATGCCAGAGGACTCCCCATTGCCACAAAGGTTAGTAAGGCATCGTCAAAGTAAACTTTAAGGTGACTGATTGGATGTATTGGAGAAAGTAGGGGAAGCTAAAAGGGCGGGAGAGGGAAACTTAGGTAGCTGAAAGAGGAATAGAGGTTGCCAGACTGATGCTTATTCGGACATATGAATTGTCAGTGACCATGTTGTTTTATTGTTAAGTGTGAAAGTGGATATTCTTCAAACTGTATCTATCATAGGTATCATTAGCCCATGTATTGAACTCTGTGTGTGTGTGTGTGTGTGTGTGTGCGCGCTGTGTGACAGTGGGGCATCCTTCATCACACTGCTCCTGTATTGAACATGAGTGCTTATTCCGTTATCCTCGAAATAAAGAATAAATAGATAAATCAACACTGTGTATGCTGTGTGTGACAGTGGGGCATCCTTCATCACACTGCTGCGTAACCTGGGGCCTGAGCTGTGCATGAACCTGCTGATGTACACCTTGCTGGAAAACAAGATCCTCCTGCACTCCCTCAGGCCCACTGTGCTGACAGAAGTGGCTGAAGCGGTCACATCGGTGAGTTTTCTTGCTCTTGGCTTCTTCGGTGAGAGTATTGTACTGCCCCAGTGCTCAACACCTCCATTCAGATTTTGACCAGCATTTAGATTGCATGCTAGGTATGTTCATGTCAGCTATACCACTGACCTGCTCTTCTGGGAAAGGTTAGGGTTTTTAACATATAGGCAAGATGTTATGTATGCATTCACACTAGGGACCTTGTTTTATTCTCTTCTAGGAAGGATCTACAGGGGACTGGTGACAGAACCAGTGTTAACTTCAGGGAAACAGACTGCTCTTAGAATGCTCAGCAGAGACTTGTGCCCATGCTCCTAGACTGTTCCAGATCATGACTTCAAGGCTGTTACCACTTAGCTTCCTTCCTCCCTATGTTGGAACTATTGTTTCTGGGTATTCATTGTTTTTCCTCTGCAGTGTATGAACAGCAAAGTCAAGTGCATAGTTGATGAACAGTTAAAGATGAGTAAGAATTTTCCCTCACCTTCCAGACTGAACTTCTCATCTCAGTGTCTTTATGAGCCTGAATTTTTTTTTTAAATGAGTGAACGGTAAGCGAGCCATATGGGAAACAAAAGTTGTTCTTTTTGGTTAACATATTTATGAAAAGCAGACCTGCAGAGAGAAAAAATGCCATGAAAGGAGAGGGCTTGTGTTTTCATCAGGGCAGTTTCCCCACACCACTCTTGTAATGGAGTGTGTAGTGTAGCAGGTATCTGTGTGATGCTTCAGTAGAAGTCAAAGGGTAAGAGAAACAGACAACAGCATAAACTCAGCATATTCACACTTGTCATCAGAATCAAATAATAGTTTGGTGGTGGGATAGCCTAATGGTCAAAGTGTTTCACTTGCGATTTGTTGGCCCAGGATTGAGCCACCACCAAGATGCCTGTTCAAGGGGATTTTTCTCCAGGAGTTAACATCAGTACTGACTCCACTGTCCTGAAAGTCCTTTAGATGAGATCTCACCTGTTCTACCTTTCGGAAGAGAAGGTCATTGTTTGCCAGTGGGAATAGATTACAATATTTACAAAAACTGCATGCACACTAAGTGTCGTGTTTAAACATCATGCCCAAAGTCGGAATGTGGCTACCTGAATGGTGGGTAAACGGTCGCATACTCAAAATCTCACCATTGGTGCTCTAGCTGAGGAACAAAAAGGCCCCCAAAAGACGATAGTTCAGTGTCATGAAAAGTTTCTGATGTGTGTGTTGCAGATGATTTTCCCATTTCACTGGCAGTGTCCCTACATCCCACTGTGTCCTCTGGGGCTCTCTGATGTTCTGAATGCTCCCTGCCCTTTCATTGTGGGTAAGTACTCTCACAGCAAAAGTAAGAATTCTGCAGATTTCAGATTGGTGTGTGTAACCGAAGGTTCCATATGCAGCTGTTATGCAACTTTCTACTACTGGTAATGGTTACGTTGTTTTAATATGCCGGACATACTGCTGTGAGGTTTCTGTAGAGTAGTAAAGATATAGTAAATAATGGTGCTTAGTCAAGGTGTTTATGTGAAGAATTTGAATGTTTAGGAAAAGAATCAGAATTTGGACTGGTGATTTACATGAACAGTTGAAATATAGTTATGGAGACTTATGCTTGTATTTGTATGAATGTAGACTTCATTGGATGTACATAATCTGTAAGTGCATTGCTTTTTGATTTGAATATGACAATTTTGCATCCCATTTTTTTGGTAAGAAGTGTGAACATCAAAATTTGTAGGTGTATATATGTAAGAAATGCTTGCGTCCCATTTTTTGGTAAGAGAATGTGAATGCTAAAATATGTAAGTGTACAACTGTAAGAAATACTCTCGAGTCCCATATTTTTTTAAAAGATGATGTGAATAGGTGTTTAGCTGTAAGAAATGCTGACATGAGGAATGTTTGGTGTTGGGCAGGCATTGACTCCAGGTACTTCGACCTGTACGATCCTCCTCCTGACATCATCTGTGTGGACCTGGACACCAACAGAATATGGCTGTAAGTAGGCAGCATTCTAGTCTGTTGTTGTTTTTCTCACTGTGTGTGTGTCTGTGTGTGTGTGTGTGTGTGTGTGTCTGTGTGTATGTTCATGTGTATGTGTCTGAGGACCAGCGTTGTTTTCTTATCTCCCTTCCTCTCTTCGTAAACATTAAAGAGGAAATAGAAAGATGGTGGCAGACACAGCAAAATTTTTTTTTTATTATTATGAAAAAGGTGGGTTTTTTTTTTTTTTTACAAATACAGATGTTATAGCTATATATAAGTGTAGTAAACTGCTTACATTGACGCCTTTTGTTTTTTGTTGAACAAAGTCATTCAATAAAATAAGAAAGGACAAAATTTTTGTGTAAAATGAGAAAGGACAAACAAACAAACAAAAACACCCTAAAGAATTGTTTGTATTCTTTCTCTGTCTCATAAGCAACAAAATCCATGTGATAAATATTTCCATCTACTTGCAGGCCTGATGACAAAAAGCAACTGAACTTCAAGACAATGCCAAAGGTAAGTTTGAAAGAAAAGTTTCATCTTGAAATATGTTGGATCAGTGACTGTGATGCTTTTGTTTTCTAATGGGAACAAACCTTAATAATTATGTTGGTGCATGAGAAGCACATGCTTTAAAAAAGTAAGTTTCTGGTATCTAAAAGGGGTGGATTAGCATTGTAGTACCATTACCCAAGGATTCAGATTTGAGTCACTGCTGAGGTGTCCATTTGAGGGGATTTTTCCCCCAGGGTTGTTAAGATTAGTTGTTACTCATTAGGAAGTTACACAAGAAGTAAACTGTGACCATCCAAACAAAGAGAAGGAGTATGCTGACAGCATTGACATAGATGTTATCATCTACAACATTCTTAACTGTCAAAACTGTGATACCTCATTAGATAGTCGAATTTCATCACATACTGTAGCTTTTATCATCATAATTGTGATGCTATTGTTTAATAAGTAAACTCCCCTGCTAATTGTCTACAATGATCTGCATTGTGTGTCAAAAACAGAAGGCAGTGAGGATTCTGCAGGATTCCTTGCATCGGCTGTATGAAATATCAACAGCAGTGATGCCAGGACTGGCTTCAGAGGAGGTCAGCCTGGAAATGACCAGCGTCGATCAGGACTTCAGGCGCAAAAAGAAACAGGTAGATAGATGTGTTGAAGCATCTTGTGTGTGTGTGTGGGTGTGCGCACGTGCGAGCGTGCGCTCAGTGCAGATTGTGGCTGTGTTTGTGTGTGTACATTTGTGAACGTTAGTGTTTTCAGCAAGGGTACTTTTTGTTTTATTTTCATCACAGGTCGTACATTCTTATGAAAAATTGTTTCTTTGTATATTTTCTGTATTTATGTGGTGTTATTTATGTGGTGTTAAAAAAAAAGATATCAATGTATAGAGAGTTTATGCCTCAGTGTCCAAGACCTTTGTGAGCCTGATTAGAAGATGAACAAATTCATAATCTCCTGTCTGTCAGATCATTAGTACTAACAGTTTTTTTCTCTCCTATCTACAGTTTTGTAATGTAGAGTGTAAGCCATCTGTTTTGTCCCTGAAATCTTTGTTTTCTTATATATATATTATTCAGCATTTTGTTTGATTGTTTTTTGTTTTCTTTAAAAATCTTGTATTAAGTCTTTTGGGTTTTTGGATGAATTAGGTCATGATCGTTTCTGCACTGGGATTACGCATAGGGGATGTTGAGGTTTTTATGCTATCTATAAATCATGCATTCATTCATTCATTCATTCGTTCATTCAAAATTTTTTTTTTTTTTTTTTTTTTTTTTTTTTTTAACTGTTTCTAATTTATTTTTGGTAATCGAGATTTTCTTCTTTTTTACAATTTTTTAAAAGATCAGTATTTTTTTTAACAAATGAGTTTTACATAATTTGTTTGCATAACATAGAACAAATGTACATATATGTTATAAGCAAGTATATATAAGAGTTTGCAATATATTCAGATTATGAATACAACATTTCAAACAAGTTAAATACAACCTAACAAACTGTACAGAAAAAGGAACATGGAAATGGTTTAGTACACAGATTACATTTTTGAGTATATCAACAAATAAATGCTATCAAAAACAGTTTCTTCAGAAAGTATCTAGTCATCATCAATTAGTTGCTTGTAATATTGCCATTTACCTGCAAAAACACTATAAGTCATGTTTGTTTTAGCAATACACTCTTTAGTTTGATATAGTTTTTTCAGATATTTTCTAAAAACCCCAAATAGAGGTTCCGTTTTTTGTACTCTAGATCTGTAAATAAAAAATTTTGCATTGATTAATAATTCGTCTAGTATTTCATCACTCTTTGATCGAGAATCAAATCCAAACAAAATCTGTTCCTTTGACAGCACTAGATCATGTGTATTGGTACAATTTTCCTGAAGGAAGCTTTGTAATTCATTCCAAAAATGAGAAGTTTTGCTGCAAGCATAGAATAGATGATCAACAGTTTCTTTCTCAAAATTACAGAATGTGCATTTGCGTTCATTCAAAATTTGTCTTCTATGTGTTGTTTCTTCTGCAGTTCATTCTGTGTAGGTGGTGGTGGTGGTGTTTTTGCCGCTGTTTTACTATGCATTATTTATGTCATTGTGTAGGTAGGATTTTTTATCTCAGTCATGGAGAATGTTGTGATGTTGACAGATGCAGATGGAGCTGCTGATTCAGGAAGCGTTCCTGCGTTTCATGGCCATCCTGCTGCGTGACTACAAGACCTACCTCAAACCCATCATGAAGCAGCCCAACAACAGAGCCACCGATGCCAATGTGCTCTTTGACATGCAAGGTAGTGTAGACATACGGTTCTCAGGCAGGAAGGGGACATGGAGAAAAAAAGGGAGGTATTGGACAAGCAGGGTTTTCAGATTAACCCTAGTGGCGCGGTTCCCGGAATATTCCGGTAAAGGCGGGTCTAGGCTGTGTGGCGGATCCCGGAATATTCCGGGATGACGTGGGTGATCATAGTTGAAAGCTTACTTTCGCTTTCAAAGGTCAGCCAATGAATGTTAAGGCCGTTGTAGGCCCGCAGAAAGGGGTGAAGGTCGTTTGACACACACAAGCAACGAAGAATCTGATTGGTTAAGAGTGTATTTTAATTTTTTTTCGGACCAGCCGAGATGGTCTTCAACAAAAATGGCGGCCAGCATTTGCACTAGAATTTCTTCAAGCGTTTTTCGAGCTTTTTTACAAAATTGACAGCGAGGAGGAGTTTTAGAGGCTGGATTTGGTTGAAATAAACAATGAGAGAGACGATGAGGTAAGGATTGTGGAATATTTTTGAAAAACTTGGTAAAAATCGATCGCGATCGGACTGAATCGAGCGGTGCTAGTTTTGCTGGATGGACTTCTTTGCTACTCGGCGATTTCGACGTCACAGATTGTTTTACTTTATTTTGACGCAACGAGGCTTCGAAATAACTGTTGTTGAGTCAAATCGCTATGCTGCTGAGTACTTTGCATCACATGAAATCAAGCGATCTTTGTATTTTTGTCATAGAAAGCCACCACATTCCGCCATGACGGTCGCGATGGCGTCGATCCTGTCGCTGAACTTTTCCGAGTATTTGGTGACCGATAAAGCGATACAAACTCCTTATTTTTTGAAAACTAATGTCAAGAAATAGTGTTTACCTAATCATGACATTTATGCACCGCAAGAACTTTGCTTATCGTGTTAAAATCGATCCGGGGCCCTGACAGTGGAACAGCGATCGGTAGTGCGCACATGATTTTTTTTTTTTTTTTTTTTTTTTACATAATCATAAACACTACACACTATTATAAAATTATACTCATTTAAAAGCATATTATCTCTACTTTCCAGTGATCTATAGCTTAACACATTTAATTCAGTTTTATATATCAATATCAAGGGTTGTTTGAGCCCACCCTGCTCCAAAACAATGCTAGCCAATGTTAATTCAGCCAATAGAAGTGAGGCTTGTTGCTGTTTATTTAGCGCTACTAGGGTTAAATGGTCATGATGAAGAAAGTGTCATAGCAGTTGTGAAATTCTATTTCACAATAAAGCAACCCCCACTCTTTGAAAGTTGTATATTTGGGAAAGGTTGAGAACATATTTGCATACATGCAGGCATGTGTATTTTTTTAAGTATGATGTATACACATACAAGTAAGTCTAAATTCTGAACCTGTTCTTGATAATGTTGGTAGTGAATAGCGTTTATAACTTCTCTTTTCTCTCTTTTAAAATCAAAATTTTGTTCTGTTCAGATGTTTGCTTGAGAGAGAGGAGGAGAGAGAGAGAGAGAGAGAGAGAGAGAGAGGAGAGAGAGAGAATATGAAAGAAAAGTCTATTGTTGTTTGTTGAGCTAGTTATATCAAATAATTTATCTGAGAATTTTTATGTACATTCCTTTATATTTTTATGCAGTCCTAAATGAGTCATGCTGCAAATGGATGATATGTTCAGGCTTCCTGAAGAGCCGAGACAAGACCAACACCAAGTTCTACACCCAGATGATGAAGACACAGATGTTCATCCGCTTCATCGAGGAACGCTCCTTCGTGTCGGATAAGGACGCCAGCCTGGCCTTCTTTGATGAATGCACAGAGAACGTAGGTCCATTTTTCCTTGAGATTTTTATGACTGAATGTCATTGTGTTGCATTGGATAAGGAAAATAAGTCTTGTTAGTAAAGTAAGAATGACCATGTCGGCTGTAGTAAAACTGTGTAGCTTCAAATTCTTAATTAGCTCTGGATTAATTCAATTTTCAGATGAAGAAAGTAAAGCAGTACCTGGTTTTGTTTTGTATGTGTGTGTATTTGTTTGTTGGGTGTTGTTTTTTTTAAACAAATTCTGTCAGAAACACTAACACATTTATAAATACGGGTGTTTAGGTGAAGTATTTACTGTTGAGTACATTTATTTGAAGTGACCAATGAACAGATTATTTCTAAAGAAATAGATGATTTTTATTTTATACTTGTAGCTTACTGTTGAAAATTTTCCATGTCCAAACCCCAGTCCTGAAAAGATTTGCCAGACACAGTTAAAAGTGGGTATGTTTATTCAGTTAATGGTGAATTCAATGATTATTGCTGAATGGAGAAACTTGGAAGTGTTGTTGATGGGTGGTTGGCGCTTGCTTTGACATGGTCATTTTTGTTTGCAGATTGACGAGACCAAAGAGGAAGACCGTTTGATAGAGAGTGATAATTCACAGGCCAGGTAAGAACTACCTTCCTCACCTGGTCTCTGCTTCCAGTTTAATTAACATTGCATTGTACATTAAAATGACATACAAATTCCACTGTCTGATATAGAAGAAAAAACGCAGTGCTAGTAGAACTGATGCAGCATAATAAGTAGTTGTCCAAAAAACTAAAATGCATGTTTAGGAGAGCTGAATTATCTAAAATGGGATGGTTGTTTTTATCAATAAGCATTAGTGACAAAACAAAAAAATGGAGCAAGTTTGTATTGTTCTTCAGCCAGAGCATTTTTGTTCATTTTGTAACATTGAAAGAGAATGTGGTAATCTAAAACATTTTTGAATGACTCTCCTTTTGTTGCTGTGTATTTTCAGTGAAAGGACAGTGTTCATCATGCCCCCAGAACCCACTGGCCTTCCTGAAGGCTCTGTGTACAGGTAAGACTGACTGACTGAAGTCCTCACTGTTTGTTGAGACTGAGTTTTGACTTTGGAGAATAATGTTTTATATTTTGGAGGGAGGGTAGGTTCTTGTGCTTTGTTCTGAACTTCTGGTATACTCTGTTGATATTGGCAATATCTTGAAAAGAAATGTATTTGATTGCATTAATAGCTTTGTGATTTGAAGAGATGTTTCCTGCTTTATGTGTGTTTGATGGCGAATGCATAAGGAGATTTAAAAAGAAAACAACCCCCTAAATGGTGCGTTTTCATGTAATCAATTTTCAGTTTCAAATTGCTTGATTGGACTTAAATGTTCAGTGTGAGTGGTATCTTATTCATTTGTTGAATGAGGTACTTTTTAAGGCAATATTTGAATAGTTTTTGGTAATGCTGGGGTTGTTTCTCTCTTTTTTTAAAATATTTTTTTATTCCAACACAGCAAAGGTGTAATTTAAACTACAGCAAATGTTTTCACTCGCTTCATCAGATTATCAGCAAATTTTTATTGCTATTCTGTAGAGTGTAAAGAAACTTCTTGTTCCAGTGTTTCTTGGTGTTGTGCCCTTTTAGAATAATGGAATTGATCATTCATTATACATATCTGAAGTTGGAATGTGGTTACCTTAATGGTGGGTAAAAATGGTCACATACGCAAAATCTCACCATTAGAGAACCTCGGAGTTCTAGCCGAGGAACAAAAAGAAAAAGTAAAGGAAACCATGATATGAAAGTAAGGCAGTGTTAAGACACATTATCATCTCTGTTTTCAGTTACAACGGGTTTCCAGAGCTGAAGCCAGAACTGTTCCTGAAGAAAAAGGTGTCCACCCTGTCGTTGCCTACCAAACAAGCCCTCTGTCCAAACAGCCCTCTGGCACGCCGCTCCAAACAGGAGGTCAAGTCAGCACAAAAGGTTGGACACAGTGTGTCACTGCTCCTGTTTTACACAAAAAATAGTGGAAAGTGCTTGTAATAATGATAATAATAATAATAATTATATATGTATATATATATATATATATATATATATATATATATATATATATATATATATATAACTGAGACAAAAGAGTGAGGAAAAACAAGTGCAGGTAACCAATTACAACTTCATTCTGATCATAAACTAATTTGGTCCTAGATTAGAAACCAGTTGGTTTTTGAGAACATCGGATTTAGGATCAGGAAATCCCAGATTGCCATATGTTGTTAGCTTTTTTGGATGAGATAGTTTTACCTAGTTTTGTTATTATATAAACTTGCTTAGAAACTTTTACCTCTTCTGATGCTATTAACCCTAGTAGCGCTAAATAAACAGCAACAAGCCTCACTTCTATTGGCTGAATTAACATTGGCTAGCATTGTTTTGGAGCATGGTGGGCTCAAACAACCCTTGATATTGATATATAAAACTGAATTAAATGTGTTAAGCTATAGATCACTGGAAAGAAGAGATAATATGCTTTTAAATGAGTATAATTTTATAATAGTGTGTAGTGTTTATGATTATGTAAAAAAAAATCAAAAAAAAAAATCATGTTCGCACTACTACATCACTGTTCCACTGTCAGGGCCCCGGATCGATTTTAACACGATAAGCAAAGTTCTTGTGGTGCATAAATGTCATGATTAGGTAAACACTATTTCTTGACATTAGTTTTCAAAAAATAAGGAGTTTGTATCGCTTTATCGGTCACCAAATACTCGGAAAAGTTCAGCGACAGGATCGACGCCATCGCGACCGTCATGGCGGAATGTGCGAAGTGGTGGCTTTCTATGACAAAAATACAAAGATCGCTTGATTTCATGTGATGCAAAGTACTCAGCAGCATAGCGATTTGACTCAACAACAGTTATTTCGAAGCCTCGTTGCGTCAAAATAAAGTAAAACAATCTGTGACGTCGAAATCGCCGAGTAGCGAAAAAGTCCATCCAGCAAAACTAGCACCGCTCGATTCAGTCCGATCGCGATCGATTTTTACCAAGTTTTTCAAAAATATTCCACAATCCTTACCTCATCGTCTCTCTCATTGTTTATTTCAACCAAATCCAGCCTCTAAAACTCCTCCTCGCTGTCAATTTTGTAAAAAAGCTCGAAAAACGATTGAAGAAATTCTAGTGCAAACGATGGCCGCCATTTTTGTTGAAGACGATCTCGGCTGGTCCGAAAAAAAATTAAAATACACTCTTAACCAATCAGATTCTTCGTTGCTTGTGTGTGTCAAACGACCTTCACCCCTTTCTGCGGGCCTACAACGGCCTTAACATTCATTGGCTGACCTTTGAAAGCGAAAGTAAGCTTTCAACTATGACTACCCACGTCATCCCGGAATATTCCGGGATCCGCCACACAGCCTAGACCCGCCTTTCCCGGAATATTCCGGGAACCGCGCCACTAGGGTTAATAACTCCTGGCATATTTTCGTAGTTGAATTTACCGGGTCACTTGCATACCATCATAACTAGTCAAAAGTTTTATACACATTTAACTTGTAAGCAAACCTGTTCATCCCAGTGGTGTTGTGATATGAAAAATCATATTATTAAACACCAAACTCCGTAATTCAGTGAAGGGCAGGGCACAGCAGCTGAACCCTGGATTGTAAGGACTGAAAACGATTCATCTTTTGACTGCAGTTCATTTGATATCCAGCTTTAGACTTGTCGATCAAGTAATTGAATTTTTTTCAATGAAAGATTTTATGGTGTATGAGCTTTATGCAAGAAGAAAAAACCCCAAAACAATTGCTCAATTATATCATTGCCACATTTACACAACTAATTTTTATTTTCGATACAAATTATGTGAAATTCAGTGAAAAAACTGATGTACCTGGAAATTTTCCATTATGTCAGGTAGTGTGTTTATGAGTATACTTTTCCATACCCCCCTCCTTTCGTTGTCTGACATTAAAAAAACCCACTTATGGCCTGGCATATGTTTTAAGTCAGTGGTGTTTTTATGTTCCAGTTGGCACATCAGTCTCTGGGAAACCCAAGACACTGGGCAAAGTGAGTCTGTTTTTACCCCTTTGTTCGTGATTCTCATAGTTTAGGTGTTCATATTTGATGAGTGGATTCTTATGTGTTTGTGTAAATTAGCCATTTTTCCCAGCCATGAGCCATGTCATTCAGATTTTTTTCTTTAAAAAGGGTAAAGTGTTGTTGGGTACTTCGATTTTTCGTTTGCGTCATTTGTATAAAATAACTTGGGGACGTCCAGCAAGGTCAGTCATTCTTTCTAAACATCAGAACTGTGCCATGATTTTTCTCCTTTTTCTTTATTCTTTTCTTTTTTTTCAAGAAAAAAGTTAAATCATGGCAAATAACAATGTGTAAGTATTTATTATTATTGTGCAGTTCAGGATGTTGTGAACTTAAGAATACAGGCAGTGATGTAGCGCTTTACTTAGTACTATTCTACCTAAATTTTGAAGTGAATGCATATATATGTTTCTGGCTCACTGGTGTGGATATTAAACTCACAAGCCAATGACTGTGTGCAGGTGTTTGGTGAGTCACTGCTACAGTCTGTGGTTCATCAGCTTCCCGGCCTTTGTGCACACGCACCCCTCTCACAAAAAGCTGGATGCCTTGAAGGCTGGCCTGGCTGTACTGCAGAAGATGCAAACAGCTCGCCTCCCTTTTGTTGACCAGGTAAGAGCCGCCGGTGACTGCTTGGGAAATAGTGAAGGGTTATGTGTACGGGGTCATTGTTGCTTCTGTTGTTTTTATTCAGGGAAAAGTGCAATGAATACATGTTGTAAGGGGTACAGTCAGAAGGGGAAAGAAGCCTGCCTGGAAAGAGTCGGGATCAGGGAAAAGAGCAAAATGAACTGTAACAGTGCTGATTTGGTTAAAAAAAAAAAATCTGCTTTATCAGTGAACATCATGCCTCAGCTGTATGTTTCAAGATGCTTTTAGAGACCTTGATTTGGAGGCATTGGACATGATTGATGAACTGAGCTAGCTATGATATGAAATAGAATGTAGAAGCTGTTGTTGCTCATGGTAAAACATGCGTGTACACACACACACACACACACTCACAACCTTATAGGTACCTGACACAGGTGTGTGTGTGTGTGTGATGGCAATGTTGCAGGTGTGTTACCGTGTGCTGATGCAGCTGGCTGGGCAGTACAACAAACCAGGCCTGGCTGTACAGGTCTTCTCCCTCATGAAACGACAGGGCATCCAACCCAATGCCATCACCTATGGCTATTACAACAGGGTACATTCTTTTTGTACCATTTTTTCCTTCAATGTCTTTGGCATTTTCTTTTTCCTGTTTGTACTTTTTACTTTTTTTGTTTGTTTTTGACTTGCTCTTTATCACAAGTGACAAACATGCTTGCTTTAGCCTCAAAACATACAAATTTGGGAGTTATTCCTTGGTCCTTATTAAAACAATGCACTTTTGGTCTAGTCTGGGTATAGAAATTTGAAAGATGAGGAGGAAGTTTTGATGAAAGGGGCCAGAATAAAAAAAACCACACAGAATATAATATCATTAAAAAAATATATATATATATTTTTTTAAGAGAAACGGAAAGTATTTGATTGAAAGTTTATTTTCAAAATAATTGCAGGATTTCCAAAAACTTGCTGCATACTGCTCATGTCTTTGCACAATATCTGCAGGTGATTGCTTATTCTGTCTTTTTTATTTTCTTTTTATTTGTTAAGATTTTTTTTGTGTCCTTAAAAGGACTAGGATTTAAATATAGATATATTTTCAGGTCATGCTGGAGGCTAAATGGGGATCCTCCATGTTCACCGGCAAGCAGCGATGGACCAAAATCAGAAACGTCATCGTGGCTGTGGCTCAGTTTCGTCGAGCTATCCGCCGACGTTCCATCTCTCTCTACTCCAATTCAGGATCAGAGTTTGATCGCATCAGCCACGCCAGTGTTGACAGTTACCTGGATGACCACGGAGACAAATCCAGCGTGGACGCTGTGGGTGCAGTGTCCACGTGCAAAGTGGTGTTCAGTGCAGACACGCTTCGTGGCAGCAATGGGCAGGGTGGGACCAGCAGTGTGGCCACCATTGGGGAGGAGGGCATAGAGACGGGTACTGTGGCCCCTGGCACGTCTGTGTTGGACGACAGAATCAGTACAGGTTTTTTGTCCCGCTTTCGCTTTTGGTTTCTTTCGTTCTTTCTTTTTTGGCTGTTTGTTTGGGAGAGGGACCGGGTGGGAATGGATTAGAGGCTGACTGTTGTTGTTTTGTTATGGTTGTGTTGGGGCTTTTCTTTTGTGAGACTATGTTTTTTCTCTCTATCATTTCTGTTCCACTGTATAGACTAATTAGCATTGTACCTTTCATATATATATATATTTATCTGTTGGCATGGTTGCTTTTTGTTTGTTTGGTTTTGTTTCATTTTTTCCTCAGTTTTATCTGGTTTTTTTGTTTGATTTTGTTTTAGTTATAAATGAAGTGCATGTCTGCATTTGTGTGTTTTTATAAAGTCAAGCCATCAAGCATGGAAAACATTTTTGTTGCTAGTAGTGTATTTTGAGTTTTAGTTTGTGTGTTCAGTTTTAATGATGGATTTTGTGGCTTTCATTTCTGTGATATTTGATGTATGCATCATGAATAGATTTAAATGGGGGGGGGGGGGGGGGGGGGATAGATATAGCCTTGTGGTTGGAGTGTCAATTCCTGACTTGACATGTATCTGAGGGCGCAGGTCTGAGTCTCTGCTGATGTGTCCACCTGAAGGGAATTTCCCTCTGGAGTTAACTGACTGGTTCCAACCCTATTCCTATTCCTGTCTTTAGCATGAGACTTTAAACTAAGGCTCCATAAGTACAAACTCATGCACATACAGTATGTATCCCTCCAACATTTGTAGAAGAGGAGGTTCAGTGTGGCTAATGGCACTGATGATATGAGCAAGCCTTGCATGTACTCTGTAACCTGGTGAGCTGTGGGCTGTGCCAAGCTTGTGCATCCTATCTAAGACACATACTGCCTGAAGGCTTTAGTGCAGTGCCTGAACAGCACCTCAAGCAGTTGATTAAAGGAGAATCAGCTTAGTTCAGTCACGACCATAATATTGTTGAATATCATTAATCCACAAGAAGGCAAAATTAGAAGGAATCTTAAAACTTGAATCTGGAGAAAGTGTGTGAAAAGAAATGGAGTTCGAATAAGTTAGCAGCTTGTAAAGGACCCAAGCACAAATATTTCATGAGGAATATTTTGTACTACTTCTGATGACGAGAAGTAAGATAATTGATGTTGCTTTGTAGAGCTGAATTGTGTTGGTGCTGCATTATGCAATAATCATACACTCATAAAAGCAGGCCCAGTGTCTATGTCCAGCACATTTTCACATCATTCACCATGCTTAAACGGATCTCACTTGCTGCAAATACCACAGCATGGTTCTGACTTGAGAAGTGAAAGTGTAATTGTGATAGTATGATCTGCTAGAGATACCATATGCACAGACCCAAAGCATTGAGAAAACACTTTCACTTTTTAATTTGATAAGTGGAAAACTTCAGCTTTGGGTGTTGTTATGCTGCTACCAGCTACATTGTTAAGTTTTGACTGGGATTATTTGCAGCAATTCATACAGAACAGTTGGCTTTAGTTCACATATTTGATTGTCTGTTCCACTAAGAACTTTTTTCTTCGTGGTATTATAAGCCTCCTTCTCCTTAATGTTACTGCGTTCTCATTATAATTAATTTTATCTTTATTTTTGTCACATTTATTAATATTGTTACAATAGATCATTGTGAACAGAAGAGATTTTCACTTGTTGAGTTATGTTTTATTCAGGCAGCTATTTATTGCTTTTGATAGGCAATAGAACATCTTATTCAGTTTTAAAAAAAAAGAAAGATAGGTAATTAAGGAAGATGTCAAGTTTTAGGGCTTTACTCTACATGAAGTAGCTTCACTAGTTTTCTAAGAAAATTAATAAGCTATTTTTTTTACAAGATAAAATACTGCAATGTTAAAGACATGTGATTATTGGGAGAAAAATCTCATCCTTTATGCCAGTTTCTCATCATTATCAGTCCTTTCAAGCCAGTGACTAATCAGAAGCGGGGTCTTGTTGTTTACCAGGGGGAGTATCAGATGGTGGCTACAACTCCATGACCCAGGAGGACGTACGTCGCCTGTCACAGATGATGAGCACAGAGGGGGACAGTCTGGCATCCTCCTCCCCCTCCCCCACTGCCCCAGACCCCCCTGATGCTCAGGCCCAGTCCACGGCCAAGTCCTCTAAGGCAGAGTCCTGGAACCCTTTGCGCTTCAGCTTTCGGCAGAAGAAACGGCACCACTCTGAAAAACAGAAGTCAGGTGGGTGAAGCAGCAGCAGCAGCAGTTTGAGAAAGAGTCTTCAGATTTGTGGATTCTTGTTAAGCTCCTAGGAGAATAGTTTTGAGTCATGAAGTAGATTTCAGATTTGTCATGTGGACAGCCAGTTTTTGTTATGAGAATACTCAGGAACTGTGTCAGGAAGCAGTGACGATGTCTTGAATACTCGCGTTGCATATAAACAGGTAGTAAGCCAAAAGGAGTTGAGAAGCTTGGGGGAGATCATTTAAGTCAAAGTGCAAGCATTGTTGCACATCATTAAAAAAATTTACTTCAGACTTGTTTGCTAGACATGTAGCAGATATTTATCTACGTATGTCAAAGCGTTACTCTTTTCTCTGTTTTGTTTTACACTATGTGCTAAGAGTACCACGCATATAAAATGATCTGTGTGAATGTTTCCAGGTTCATGACTCAGGTCAGGAAAAATGTGTAATAATGTTTACATTGCAGCGTTACAGCATTGATGTGTCTGTCCTTTGTAACAGATCTGGACCAGTCCCAGGACTACAGGTCCCGTGTGGGAAGTATTGTACGCAAGTCCATCTCTTCCTTCGGTGATCAAGACAATCTACACATGCTACAGGGACCATTGTGTGAGTGATCTGGGTGCTGTGCTTGTGTGTGTGTATGTGTAGTGAATGTTGCCTACCATTGTTTGAATGGGCACGATCTTCTTCTATGTTGCTGTCAACATCAGTTATCCCATGAAAGTAAGGGATGAGGGAGAGAGAGAGAAATTGTTAATTTTGTATGTATATATATATATATATTGGTCATCCTTACATTTGCAGACATTTACACTTTATGCTGTGAAGACTGTCAACATTCTGATACATTCATTTTCTCTCTGGTGGTGTTCATTCCAGAAGTGTAACAATAGGTTATCTGTCGTCATGTCTCATCCTTTTTTTTTAGGGCTGACAGTTTTAACAGTTGCTTCTGTTATTTCTCCTAATTTTGCTAGATTGGATTGAAGATTAATCAGGTTGTCTCTGTGTGTAAATGAAAGAGCTTGAGATGATATGTAAAGAAAAATTGTAGGCAGTGTACCTTGTAGTAAGCGTTTCTGTGTTGTACCTTGTGTCCTCTCATAATGCATGGAAGTTGCGTCTGTTGTTGCAGTAGGGAACTCTGCAGGTCTGCTGATGGTCAGCCAAAGTTTCCTGGAGAACGGGGCGTATTTGATCAGCGGAGATCTTCGCCTGGAAATGGAACAGGCCACGATGCGCAGCAAAAGCAGTGGTGGGCAAGGCACTAAGCCCACGCGCTCCATGAGCTTGTTTGCCTCCTTCAGACCCAAACACCTCATGAACGGCGAATCCAAAACCTCAGCTCCCATGCGGTTCTCAGACCTGGCCAAAAAGGAGGAGGACGACGTGTCCTTGTCCAGTTTGCAGTCCACTGAAGAATCGCGACAGACCTCTGTGGCTACTATGGTGGACAGTGACTCTTCTTCTGGGGGGAAGTGTGATGTGAAAGACAGTGGGGTGGGGTTGGATGAACCGTCACATTTGCCTGAGTCGGGGTTGAGTGGGGAGGGGAATCAAGGGGTAGACGGGGAGGGCAGCAATGTTGGTGCTAATCATAGACAGTGCACGGCTGAAGAGAAAGAGGATGGGAGAGGGTTGGAGCCCTCTGCCGACCATCAGAGAGACAGCAGTACTGCAGATACCCAAGTGACAGTGACCCCTGCCGCCCCCAACCCTGAATCCCTATCTAGTCAGTTGCAAGAGGTCACAGCTACCTCTTTGGCCCAACCCCTTCCAAACCCTCCTATGTGCAATACAGACAATGATAATGCCAGTGTGGCAGACTCTGTGCCAAAAAGCACAACAGATGTGTCATCAGAAACTGCTGAGGACTCCTTAGCCGGTGCTCAGAAGACCCCATCAGACAATGTGGATGGTGCCTCTGCCAGTCATCATCCCTCTGGGGACAGCACAGAGCAGAGCGCGGCATCGGCGGGTGTCAAACCCCAGCACCCTGTGTCACTGGGCAATGTAGGGAAGACACTGAGCACGCCGCTCATCTCTCCACCCACCCAACCTCTTCCTCCCTCGGTGGCGGAGTGTCGATCTCCCGTCCAGAAGCAGAAGAGCCTGCCTGACGGCCAGCAGCAACCGCTGCCGCCGCCCCGCATGGGGCCCAGAAAATCCCTGCCAGGCAAACAGTCAGACTACCTGATGAGGCGCTCCCAGAGCCTGAAGCGCAGCAGCAACGACATGATGCAGAAGACCAACGAGGCCATCACCGGCCTGTGGAAGTTTGCCTCCAAGGCAGCTTCAGCCAGCTACACCAAGTTCAACGAGCTCAAGCAGTCCATCACCACCCCCATCAAGAACGCCGCCAGCATCTCCTCACTCACCCGCTCTCAAGACGACCTGGACGGGGTGGGGTCAGACAAGGGCAGCATGGGGGGAGGGGCCGACGACGATCGTGTCAGCACCAGCAGCACCAGCGGGACCCTGCGAGAGCGCTTGAGGGACAACAGCAGTCATGACTCACACAGCATGGGAGAGGCCAGCTGCACTGATGGGCAGCGCTTGTCACAGATGTCCTTTGGAGAACATTGTCTGGGTGAGTTGGTCTGCTTTTAACAAGATGAAAAGAAGGGGCTATGTGGTGTAAGGTAAAGCTGGTCAAAATAGTATATGTAAGAAAAAAGTAACTTTGGGTGGGTTAGTGTATACAGTGGAATGTCTTGTTTAAAATGACGAGGTTTGAAATCATGGTTTATTTTGTCATGAGATGGGAAAAGAGGAGTAATGTACAGGTGCTTTACCATTTGTTTTGTTTTTCATTTATCACTGAATATTTATCAATATTTTGTATGTATGTATGTGTGTGTGCAAGCAAACACAACTCGTAATGAGCATGTTATACAATAGTGGAAATCGTTAAAGTGTGTTTTATCTCTAGTCCAGTCCGAGCAATTTTATTTTGGTCCTTGTCACAATTGTTGTATTTGTATGGAGAAAGATTTCAGATATGCACACATAAATACAGGCACATACATGAATGTATGTATCAGCGCACATGGGCATGCACACCCCCCCCCCCCCCCCCAAACACTCACACACACACACACACACACACACACACACACACACACCTTTCAAAAGAAGACATCAGTTGTGTCATATTTCTCCTTCACCTAGTTTGCCAGACTCCTGTTCTTAAACAGCAACCTCTCTTTTGTCTTGGCCCACAGGCAGGGCCCCCTCACCCTCGTACCTGGACAGTTTCCGCCCTGCCAAGGAGCTGCGTTCTGACAGCGTGAGCGCTAACAGTGCGGAAGGGGTGTTGATGACCATAGCCATGGAGGTGGAGATGTCCTCCTGCTCTCGGTGTAGTCGCTGCCACCGCCTGGTCTTCGACGAGGAAATCATGTCGGGCTGGTCTGCCGATGACTCCAACTTGAACACCACGTGAGTTTGCTGGGAATTGTATGGGTCAGCTAGTGTGTGTTTTTAGATTTCTTGAAAGAGGCTAAGTGGACAAGGTGGTGGGCTTGGGTCCTTGACTCGCAGGTCTGAATTTTGGCCGGTGCCGTATTAATAGAGCAACCCTTTGGTCGCAGCTTTGAATCTTGGCAGTGCCTGTTGTTGTGTTAAACCCTTAGCCTGCCAAGGAATTGAGAGTGTTGGGGGGGGGGTGTTCGCTGGTGTAGATTTCTTGGGTAATAACTATTTGTATAAAGTATGTAGTTTTTCTTTGTACGTTCATAATCTATATTTTGTATTTGATTCATTATGATTGATCTTTTTCCACATTAAGCCTAATTTTTTTTAAATTGCATATTGACAGTGTTTTTGTTCTCGTTTTCTGTTATGAATTTATTTATTTAATTTTTTTTTTAGTTCATGCAATCGTTCTTGTATTTTTTGAAACTACCATTTCAGTTACAAGATTTATGCTCAAGCACAAACAAGCACTATTCTTTTACTCCTTTTTACCTTGCTATTTACCATTGTCACATTTTCTTTGTCAGTAACTTTTAAAAAGAATACATGTGTGAGAGGTGGGATATAGTTATTTAAGCATGGAAAGTATGTACACATGGGAATGAAACGCTGGCTATCCCATGTTACAGATGTCCGTTCTGCAATGCCAAGTTTGTGCCCAACATGCAGGTGTATGTCAAGGTAAGTTAATTTACCCCATGGTGTATCTCCTCACCCACTTACGGTTCTCTACTGCCTTCTTTCACCCCCACCCCATTCCACGTGTTCTCACCTAGTACCACGTGTTGTTAATATGGGAATGGAAGGTCCCTTACCTTGCCTTTCCCGTATGGATTGTGCTGTTCACGTGAATTGTTGATCTAACTGGGGTTCTTGGCGTGTTGACCGTTTCACAGCTTCACTTGGCTACAGTGTATGAGAGAGACAGCATTGGTGCAAATGTAAGGCTGTAAATCCTTTTTTTGTTGTTTTCCTTGTATGTACTGGGTCTGTAATTGAATCATTTTAGTGACAAGGGTATTGATGGTGTTTATTGATTTGTTACTTTTGTGCTTTTTCTCTCTTTTATGTTCCTCTCTCCTTCCCCCCCTGTTCTCACTTTTCCTTTCTCCTTCTCTGTCTTTCTTTCTTTTTCTCTTTCTCTTTCTGCTTTTGTTCTCAAGTCTTGTTTCTCTTGCTCCCTTGCTTTTATTTTCTTCCCCATGTTTCTGTTTCTTTTTCCTCTGTCCCTGTCCGTAGGTTGCTCATGGTTATTGGTCATAGATATTGTACCAAAAGTTGATATGATGTTGCTTTGGTGAGGGAAATCTTGCCTCTTAATTAGAGTCTTTCGAGCAGATCAAGGTATTATTTTTAGCTATTATTTAACTGCTTAAGTGTTATACCAGCTGAGAGATAGGAAGAGTGTTGGACAGAGTGTGTGGGAGAGGGAGCCACAGTGTCAGGTTAGATATTCGTATCTTAAATCTCATTTAATCAGGAGCATTGTAAAGTATGCACAGTCTCAATAATTTATTTGTGTAATTGTGTATTGTTCTGTAGTTTGCTTTACCTTGTCCATTTCTCATATTTGCAATTCCATACCTGTAAGTGGGCTGTGGTCTGATGACATAGTGAACCTCTATCAACCCTACTTATTCATTTTATGCCAGTGGGACAGTGTCTTGATCTATGTTGTAATATTGGGTCTCTTCAGTGGCATTATCTTGGTTCTTTTGAATGTGTGTATGTGTGCAAGCATGATAGTCTTGGCTTTGGATGAGCCTTGAAAAGTGACCCTGATGCTCGTTTTTTTCTTTTTCTTTTCAAAAATGTTGGCTTAAAGAATGACTTAACATGACAGCTGCAAGAGATGCAACAGATGCATGGTGCCTTTGATACAGATGTGTCTTTCCCAACGCAGGCATGCTAATAATAGCCTCAAGGACCTTCTTTTTTTTTTTTTTTCAAACTACCCAACCAGCATGTTAATGTGTTACTTTCAGAGCCATTATATTGTGTTTCTTTGGGTCCTCCCCCCCTACGGGCATGCTGATTTATGACTTTTAGGATTGGCGTGGGCATCAAAAATCGATGCTGCTATCCAGTCAGGCCAACTCTGAAGGTGTGGCTACATCCTCTGAGTCGGCTCCATCCACTCAGTCAGACCCTCACCCTGATCCCGCCCCAAGCAGTTCTGACCCTTCCCCTAACTCCCCTAGTCAGGGAGAGGGAAATGTGCAAGAGACGAAGGTACGCTGTTTGCAAGGGTGTGCCTGTGCGTGTGTGTGTGTGTGTGAGAGAGGTAAGATTTCTGGATGTGTGTGTGGTGTGTGTGCGTGTGTGTGTGTGTCTGAGGTAAGCTTTCTGGATGGGTGTGTGGTGTGCAAGCATAAGTATGAAGCAGAGAGAGAGAGAGAGAAGATTGGCAGGTATTTCAGTGGTATGCTAAACCATGTTTGTGTGGATGTATAAATGTGGAGGTAAGAAAATAATCCTTTGTAGAAGAAATATGTACAAAATGTGTATCTGTGTGTTTCGTAGCGTATATGTTTACTGGTTGCAAATGTTTGTGGTGTCTGCTTTTAGTCGGAGAGCTTGTGTACATAAAGCTGGCAACTAATGTTCACCCCTTTTTTGATAACACTGCTTTACTAATTCAGGCGTATACTGTGTGGCTAATGGCTTATTGTGCATGGATATCTGAAAGTGTGTATTGCTCATATTGTGTGTACCCAAGCATATAACTGTAAATACTTTCTGGTGTACCCAAGCAGATTAATGTTAATTTTTTCTTCTGTTGTTTGTGATGACAGCACTTTCTACAGTGGGTTTTTTTTTGCTCGTATTTTATCATTTAACAAAATGGAGATCGGAATGACAACTGTTTATTTTCTGTTGTGGTTTGTAAATGTAAATATTATCATTTGATTCCCTGTGTTCTGTGTAGTATTGTTCCACAACTACTTCAGAAAATCCAGATACACTAAAAAAAAGTCAAACTGTAATGTTTCATCTGTATAGATCCTAATTAGAATGCAATATCTACTTCTGTGGGCTTTGTTGAGATTGTTTTTGTTTTTTTTAAACCAATTACAACCAAACAACCAAACAGATAACTATGTAATTGTATGGCATAGTACTTTTGCCATCTCATGGCATAATACTTTTGCCATATCTTGGCATAATACTTTTGCCATATCTTGGCATAATACATTTGACATATCTTGGCATAATACACTTGCCATCTCTTGACATAATACATTTGCCATATCTTGACATAATACATTTGCCATATCTTGGCATAATACATTTGCTATCCCATGGCATTATACTTTTGCCATATCTTGGCATAATACATTTGCCATATCTTGGCATAGTACACTTGCCATCTCTTGACATAATACATTTGCCATCTCTTGGCATAATACATTTGCCATATCTTGGCATAGTACACTTGCCATCTCTTGACATAATACATTTGCTATCCCGGCCATATGTAACTGCTGCTAATAATTACACAGCATTTTAGTAAAAGATGAGAAGCTAACTAAACAACACAGCCAAAAACATGAGAGGCTTTTCTGTCAGTTGTTGAAGAGTAAGATTTGCCAAGATGCTGTGCTTCCAGAAACTCAAACCAGACATCATCTTACATCCTTATACAGATATGACCTGTCTTAAAACAGTTTTACTACTGAAGTGTTTCTTTTACATCAGAGGGTCAGCATCTTAGAACTAAACTTACACACACACAACACACACAACACACACACACACACACACACACACACACACACCACAAAATCAGTATATTTTTAACACTGTGAAACAAAGAGGCATACAGAATGGAGAATAGCTGTAAATAAGGGATAGGAATATTTGCAAATCGGTTATTTCCCACCAAGGACGTATCACTGCATGTTGAATGTACCTTATCTGCTATTTGACATCAGTAAGAAAGGTAGCAGACGCTTTACTTAATACATAACTAAGTTGACTGTTGAAACCAGGGGTGGTTTTGCAGGGTCTTTTCGTGTTTCTTGCCACTAATATTAACGGGAAATATTGTGCAAAACAGCTGTGGAAACAAATCAAATCAGGCTATGGAAGGAGGCAGACTGGCAGGGAGTTCTGCGTGGTGCTTCTTTCATTATATCTCGTTTTCTTTCTTTTTGTGTGTGTGTGTGTCTTTGCATACTAGAATAAGCTGTTTGTGCTTACATTTAAGTTCTCTGCAGGTGATATATATATATATATATATATATTATATATATATATATATATATATATATATATATATATATATTGATTGCTTGATGTTTTTTTGTTGAAAAACTCTAGAAAACTTGTCTTCATGCATGTTTTTATGAAGGTTGTTAAAAGATTCCTAGAGTTCACTCATGTATCATTATATCATTAAAGATGGAAGTGATTCTCAGCTTGTTCGATGCTGCTAGTCAGTCAGTCTATGATGTTGGATATTATGCTTTGGAGAGTAGGTTGGACTGCAGTTTTTAAGAAACTCTCAGGGCAGCTTCTCTATGGTCATACCCTTACATAGTTGCTTTACATTTGTCGGCAAACTTGAAAGTGTTATATACAATTTTGTTTCTTTCTATGGGGTTTTGTTGTTGTTGCTTTTTTTTGGGGGGGGAGGGGGGGGGGGGTTGTTGTAAGACCATGTTAGTTCTAATGTAAGGTGGGCCTGTTAACATCATCTTTTCTTTTTGCTGAGCCAAAAGGGCAATAACTGCTTGTATATTCAAACTTGGAGGGGGATGGGGGCAAGATGGCAACAGTTTGAAAACACAGAAAGTGACAGATGGCAACACTTTGAAAGTGGCAGACAGACAACAACACTTTGAAAGTGACAGACAACACTGAAAGTGACAGATAGTAGCACTTTGAAAGTGACAGACAGACAACAACACGTTGAAAGTGACAGACAACACTGAAAGTGACAGATAGTAGCACTTTGAAAGTGACAGACAGACAACAACACTTTGAAAGTGACAGACAACACTGAAAGTGACAGACAACAACACTTTGAAAGTGACAGACAACACTGAAAGTGACAGATAGTAGCACTTTGAAAGTGACAGACAGACAACAACACTTTGAAAGTGACAGACAACACTGAAAGTGACAGATAGTAGCACTTTGAAAGTGACAGACAGACAACAACACTTTGAAAGTGACAGAAAACACTGAAAGTGACAGATAGTAGCACTTTGAAAGTGACAGACAACAACACTTTGAAAGTGACAGACAGATAGCAACACTTTGAAAGTGACAGTCAGACAACAACACTTTGAAAGTGACAGACAACACTGAAAGTGACAGATAGTAGCACTTTGAAAGTGACAGACAGACAACAACACTTTGAAAGTGACAGACAACACTGAAAGTGACAGATAGTAGCACTTTGAAAGTGACAGACAGACAACAACACTTTGAAAGTGACAGACAGACAACAACACTTTGAAAGTGACAGACAGACAACAACACTTTGAAAGTGATAGACAGACAACAACACTTTGAAAGTGACAGATAGTAGCACTTTGAAAGTGACAGACAGACAACAACACTTTGAAAGTGACAGACAGATAGCAACACTTTGAAAGTGACAGTCAGACAACAACACTTTGAAAGTGACAGATAGCAACACTTTGAAAGTGACAGACAGACAACAACACTTTGAAAGTGACAGACAGACAACAACACTTTGAAAGTGACAGACAAACAACAACACTTTCAAAGTGACAGACAGACAACAACACTTTGAAAGTGACAGACAGACAACAACACTTTCAAAGTGACAGACAGACAGCAGCACTTTCAAAGTGACAGATGGCAGCACTTTGAAAATGACAAGGCAACAATTTGAAAGTAACAGATGGCAACACTTTGAAAGTGACATATGGCAATGTTTTGAAAACACAGAATCAGAAAGTAACTTGCGGCAACAATTTGGAAACTCAGAATCTGAAAGTAACAGACACATGAAAGGTTTAAATTTGAAAGGAAGTTTTCTTTTGCTGTTGTTGTTTCGTAGTCAGCTATACTTGGTGAACTGTCCCTTCTTTTTATGTTGTAAACTGAATAATGCACAGGATTATATCATGTATCGTTTATGGATTATTTCTTTGCGTGTTATTCTTATACTTGACAGTTTGCTTTGAGAAGGAACTCTTGGTAATTGGTGTTTTATTTGGAGAATAACAGGCTTATGTATATTTTACAGTCAGTGTAGAAATCGAATAAAACATGGAAACGAGAGTTATGTTAATGTACAGATCAAATAAAACATAGAAACAAGTCAGTGTAGAGATCAAATAAAACATAGAAACAAGTCATGAAAATGAAGCATGAAACTAGTCATAAAAATGAAGCATGTAGGGTGGTTTGTGTGTCTTGATAATGGTTGGAAAAGGAGAATGGAAAAATATATTTTTTCCTTCACATGGGCCAGAGATAATACATAGATACATAGTAAGTCCACACACAAAGCATTCAGCATCAACTTCTGTAACTTTCATCAGATAGGGGTGGGATACCTTGTGGTTAAGGCATTGTGTTTGTGATTTAGTGGTAACTGGTGGGTACGGGTTCAAGTCTCTGCCATGGAGTCCATTCAGGAGGAACTTTTCCCTTGTGAGTTAGCATAAGTATTGACTCCACCTACCCTTGAAAGTCCATCGGGTATAACTGTGTAAGGTCTTGTGTGCAAATGCATCTTGACTAGCCGTTAAAACCCCATCCACCTTTTGTAGAAGAGTAGACTAGGTATGGCTTGTAGGATTGATGACACAAACATACCCAGCATGCACTTGCTATCAGGAGGGATGGACTCCACCATGTTAAGCTGGCCCTTGATACATTGCCTGAAAAATAGAGCACTGCCTCAGCAATGTCTCAAAGAGTTATGGTAGAAACAAGGTCAAGTCAAAGTTTATCATAGTTTCAAAAGTTATCTTTTAGAATAAACTTTTTGTTTTTGTGTCGTTTTTTAAATTTTTTTATTAGTGTGTGGCAGTATGATTTTGTGAAGATTATCAGTCATTATTCTTGTTCAGTCAGTATTCTTATTTGGAAAAGTTTGTTTTATTAAATATGGATGTAACCAAAAGTTGTATAGGAAGGAGTTTGCTTGCTGCATATAGAGGACAGGGCACAACCAAACAAGTACAGCTTCTGTGGCCCTTTTGGTCTAATTTTTGTCATGGTCTGCATTACACTTGAATCTCCACTTCCATGTCTGCAGGAAGTTTATGCTGTACCCTGCAAGATTAGCAACCTCAGAGACTTTTCACCAAGGCAATACAATGAGAGTTTCTGCTCAGAATGATCTTTATATTGCTTGACTCAGTGGCAGAATTATGAATGTAGTAAAAAGCTGCAGTAATGTGCTTTTAGTAAAATAAATGCAGTTGATGCGTAAAAATACCCAGCACAAGTGCAGGATGTCACTTGTAAAGAGGGCCTTGTTACTGCTTTACATTGACAGCTTCTGCTTGCTCTAGCGGTGCAACAAGCTTTATGTGGGTGGTTGGTGAATGTAGCATGGGGGTAACAACAATATTATGGAAGATTAGGAAAAAATGAAGTCATGGGGAAGCAAACAAAAAAAGGATAGTTAAATCATATAGAGGACTTTTGCATTTTAAGTGACAAAAACAAATGTATATTAAAAATACGTTTTACCAGTGACATTGTTATGCTGTTTTAGAGTGGTAGGGAAACTCTGATACATGGCATCTTGATAGCAGCTACACTGGGTCAGAACTACCAGTCACTACTTGCTACTTATTTGAACACATTG
>CM054147.1:30692453-30707453 GCA_028751875.1 Rapana venosa | reverse complement strand
TGCATGCTACCAACCTTCATGGGCATACATTCCTTCATTTGGTACACACACACCAACACACAGTGAATTATACAGAGACATAGGGTACAGGATAGCCCTGTGGTTAGAACGTTGCGCTCGTAATCTGATGGCCCGGATATCAGGCACCCTTCGAGGGGATTTTTCCCCTGGAGTTAACATCAGTGCCAACTTCACTCCCCAAAAGTCCTTCTGATGAGACTAGAAACTGATGTCCCATGTGTGAGTGCATGCAGAGCAACTTGCACACAAGTTAAAAACTGTTCTGCCTTTTGAATACTTGGCCGTTTGTGCCGGTGGGAATGGATAACAAAATGTATACAAACCAAATTCACTCTGGTATTGTGTTTAGACATCTCACCTGAAATTGGAATGTGGCTACCTAAATGGTCTGTAAACAGTTGCATACACAAACCTCACCTTTGGTGAATCTTGGCACTCTAGACAAATGCTGTCAGCGCCTGGGCTTTATCACAGTTCTTGATTAAACCATTGACGCTGGGGGCAACAGCAAAGTGAGAGGCTGTATGATCAGTGGCTTTCCCACTCATGGAATTCAACTTTACAGCTTAGTCTTTAGTGGTCGACTATGACTCTGTGACTAGGAGGCTTGACTTGCACAGTCCTTATGTGCTGCAGCCCTGGGGGCTAGTTGGCCTTTGGAGAACATCTCCAATGCTGACTGTCCTTATGCCCACTTGGCCGAGAGAGTGGGGATATGCTGTGGGCAAGGCATCTCCACTATAATCAAATTTCTGCCCAATTTCCGAAACAGCAGCTGCCTTCTCTGCTGTTTTGGAGGTCATCGTCGAACATGATGGACAAACATACATACAGACAAACATACTTACAGACATGTACACATACACATAGACAAAGAGGCAGGTACACACACACACACACACGTGCATGTGCACACACACAGTGCACGTACATACACACACTCACATAGGCCAAGTCACAGACCTGCAGTTGTCCTTTTCTTCTCTTTCTCAGCCCTCACACCTTAGCTCTTTTTCTTCATAACGACGCCCTCCCTCAACATATTGCAGGTGGCTGCTAAGGGCCCAGGTCCCTTTGACAGTCGCAACATCTTGATTCGTCCCATGTGGGACAACATCCGTATTCATGACGAAGTGGGCCTGCCCATGTACATGGCTTGGGATGCTGGCAATAAATCCACCGTCGTCGACGCTCTTGTCACAGAGTCCGAGTCCTTCACCAGACCGTGAGTGATTGTAGACATTTGGGACAGGGGGGTGGGGGGAATAAGATTGTAGGTGTTGAAAGATTGGGTCAGGAAACTTGATTGACAAGAAGATATTGACACTAATAAGAATTCCTGGTTTCACACATTTAATAAAAAATTGTTTTCACAAAGTGACTCGCTTCTTGAGTTTTGTGTGTGTGTTTTTCTTTTTTTAACAAGTTATAGACAAGTGGATGAATTTTATGTTTTGGTAGTTGGGTAAAACTGACTCCATTAACTCTATTGTGCTTGGAGCTGTCATAGACAAATCACAATGCTGGTCGGAGCCTGCAGTGTAGAAATATTTTTTATAACTACTTTTAAACAAAACCTCCTTGCAGGACTGGAAGAAATCTCAACAACAGTGAACATGCATGATGAGTTTAGTCAAAAAGGGATGCTCAACTTGACCTTAGTTGACCTCAGTTATAACAGTGGGTAGCACTCAGTTGTACCTTTGGTTGAAGGTTCCAGTCCTGGATGTGTTGATAGTCTATGAAATTACAAAGCTTACTATGACAACCGTCCGCATATCTCAAGCAGACAAATCTACAGTGTTTTCAGCCTCATTTGTTTTTTGTTGGATAGTGTAACATAGAAGTGTGTGTGTTTTCATATGCATGTTCCCGATCATTTCCTAACATAGAATGGTGTGTGTTTTCAGGTGCATGTTCCAGATCATTTCTTAACACAGAATGGTGTGTGTTTTCAGGTGTATGTTCCAGGTCATTTCCTAACATAGAATGGTGTGTTTTTCAGTGTATGTTCCAGATCATTTCCTAACATAGAATGGTGTGTTTTCAGGTGTATGTTCCAGATCATTTCCTAACACAGAATGGTGTGTGTTTTCA
The DNA here is from genome assembly GCA_028751875.1 of Rapana venosa. Taxonomy (NCBI): domain Eukaryota; kingdom Metazoa; phylum Mollusca; class Gastropoda; order Neogastropoda; family Muricidae; genus Rapana; species Rapana venosa. Next base: position 30,705,335 of record CM054147.1, on the reverse strand, counting down.
GGTGCATGTTCCAGATCATTTCCTAACACAGAATGGTGTGTGTTTTCAGGTGCATGTTCCAGATCATTTCCTAACACAGAATGGTGTGTGTTTTCAGGTGCATGTTCCAGATCATTTCCTAACATAGAATGGTGTGTTTTCAGGTGCATGTTCCAGATCATTTCCTAACATAGAATGGCGTGTTTTCAGGTTCATGTTCCAGATCATTTCCTAACATAGAATGGTGTGTTTTCAGGTGCATGTTCCAGATCATTTCCTAACATAGAATGGTGTGTTTTCAGGTGCATGTTCCAGATCATTTCCTAACATAGAATGGTGTGTATTTTCAGGGCATGTTCAGTCCATCTTTCCTAACATAGAATGGGTGTGTTTTCAGGTGCATGTTCCAGATCATTTCCTAACATAGAATGTGTGTTTTCAGGTTCATGTTCCAGATCATTTCCTAACATAGAATGGTGTGTGTTTTCAGGTGCATGTTCGTGTTCCAGATCATTTCCTAACATAGAATGGTGTGTGTTTTCAGGTGCATGTCATGTTCCAGATCATTTCCTAACATAGAATGGTGTGTGTTTTCAGGTGCATGTTCCAGATCATTTCCTAACATAGAATGGTATGTTTTCAGGTGCATGTTCCAGATCATTTCCTAACATAGAATGGTGTGTGTTTTCAGGTGCATGTTCCAGATCATTTCCTAACATAGAATGGTGTGTGTTTTCAGGTGCATGTTCCAGATCATTTCCTAACATAGAATGGTGTATGTTTTCAGGTGCATGTTCCATGATCATTTCCTAACATAGAATGGTGTGTGTTTTCAGGTGCATGTTCCAGATCATTTCCTAATATAGAATGGTGTGTGTATTCAGGTGCATGTTCCAGATCATTTCCTAACATAGAATGGTGTGTGTTTTCAGGTGCATGTTCCAGATCATTTCCTAACATAGAATGGTGTGTTTTCAGATGCATGTTCCAGACATTTCCTAACATAGAATGGCGTGTTTTCAGGTTCATGTTCCAGATCATTTCCTAACATAGAATGGCGTGTTTTCAGGTGCATGTTCCAGATCATTTCCTAACATAGAAGTGTGTGTTTTCAGGTGCATGTTCCAGATCATTTCCTAACATAGAAGTGTGTGTGTTTTCAGGTGCATGTTCCAGGTCATTTCCTAACATAGAATGGTGTGTGTTTTCAGGTGCATGTTCCAGATCATTTCCTAACATAGAAGTGTGTGTTTTCAGGTGCATGTTCCAGATCATTTCCTAACATAGAAGTGTGTGTGTTTTCAGGTGCATGTTCCAGGTCATTTCCTAACATAGAATGGTGTGTGTTTTCAGGTGCATGTTCCAGATCATTTCCTAACATAGAATGGCGTGTTTTCAGGGGCATGTTCCAGATCATTTCCTAACATAGAATGGCGTGTTTTCAGGTGCATGTTCCAGATCATTTCCTACATTAGAGCGTAACGCTGTCCAACTTTCCTAACATAGATGGTGCTTTCAGGGTCCAGATCTTCTAATGAATGGGTCGCAGGTGTGTTCCAGCCCTTACCAACATTGGTTCTGTCCTTGGTGTCATGTCGCGAGAATCATTTCCATCAGGAATGGTGTGTTTTCATGATGTTCGGATCTCCCTTTGGTGAGTGTGTGTGTGGTATTGGTCTTGTGATGGTGCAACGTGTTTCCGCACGTGGACATTGTGGTGTGGAATTGATATTGTTTCCTTTATGTTGTAGGATTCCTTTTGTGAGTGATATTATAGTGAGTGTGTGTGTTTGAGTGCTGTGGTTGAATGATCTAGAATGTCACTAAGATGATATTCAGCTGGTTTGTGTGGTGAGGTAGCACAAACTTAGAAGTAAAAAAATTAATAACAGGAGGAACAAATCCAAGAAACAGGGGTCTTATATTTCAGACTGAGGTCAGTTCAAAACATCTTTGTTCCTGTTGTTGCAGATGTATTTGACCGAGAGTTCACAGTGGCCTTTGAGGAGAAACTGTCACCGGCTGAAATTCGTCGTCTTCAGGCAGACGATAAACCTCGCTCTGCTACCGTTCAGTGGTGTCGCCGCGTTTTCTGTGAGCTGGAAATTTAGGGTCAGAGTCTGCAAGGCTGGAGCAGACAACCGGCAAATACTACATTGCATTGAAAGTCACTCCCATCTGCTGCTAGCATTAGGACAGATTGGCAGGCATTTTGGGTTTTTTATGTCTTCGTTTAGTTGTTTATTTTTTATTGAAGGATGAATGTCGTTTAGGTAGTTGCGTATTTTTATTGATGGACGAAAGGAGCATTGATGTTAGTGGGAAAAGATTTTGCCGCTGTGTTCATGTATGAAGTTGTGGACTGTAACATTCTTCTGGAGCAAGTTGAGGGCTCTTGCCCTTGCTCTATATTCATGACGCAAGAGAATTACGGAGAGATTATGAACATTGCGAATGCATTTTATACTATGACATGAGTTGAATGAGAAGTATTGGGTGTGTGCTCTTGAGTAGATAAGACTCAGCAGTTGCTCATTTCATCCAAATTGTGCGCATATTAGTCTGTTGCCATTGTCGTTTTTGGTTTTCCTGAATGAAGTGGAGTGGTATAAGCCACGTGTTCTCTTCATGGTTTCTGCAGTAGATGTGAGGAATAAATAATGGCTGTTGATAATGTGAAACAGTTCTTGTCTTGAATAGTCAAAGTGTATTCTCATTTTAGTAAGTCTTTAAGAGATTCGTATGTGTGAGTTGATTATGAAATTATTGCTTGTGTTTGTTTATTTTGTTGGGAGGGTCCCGCCCCCCCCCCCCCCCACCCATTTTTTTTTAAAGCCCAGAATCAGTGGGAAGAAATGTATGAAGGAAGCAACTGTTGTGATCCTTACCTCCCTTTACTGTCAAGATTTCTATCATACTGAACAATGAACCTGTTAATTAAATCTGATGAGGGATACATACATGTATCAGTTAAATATCTGTGATCATTATGATGTAGAGTAGGTCTTTTTTTGTCTTTTCTTCTCAGAAGGGCTCCTTTTTTTTCAGATTTGATGTTTTCAATGCCTTACGAATCCTGTGGCTGAACGTTGGGTGTCTAGTCCTTGTTTTTGCCGTTAACGGCAGACATGAACATGGGGTTCTGGGGGGAGTGATTTTGTTGTTGGTGTGTATGTGTGTGAAGGCTTAAACTTTTCACCTTAGGAATTGTCTGAATAATGGCAATGTTAAACTCTGTTGTGATAAAATGATGATAATAATAATGATAATAATAATAATAAAGTCTGGCCTTTTATTGTTCTTGCTCGTCACTAATGGGTGTCATCCGTTTATTTAAGACTGTCACCCAACACTTTTGTTATCATCTTCTTTTTCCCTTGTCTTTGTGTGTGGTGTGGTCTTTTTAAAGAAGGGGTAGTTGAAAGTAATTTTTGTTTTCTTTCTAGGTTTCCTTGTGACTCCTCCGTCTGTGTCTCTGTCATTTTTCACTTTACTTTGACTAGGTTTCATTTCAAATGTATCATCTACATCTCTCTGTATATCACTATTGATGTAGCATCCCTACTCCATACCTCTCCCTTTTGGAAGTTCCTTTTTTCAAAACTTTTTCGTTGTTGTCTTTTCCTATAAGCAGGTATCAAATCACCTCTGACATGAATCTGATTGATCTCTTGGTAGTCTGAAGTTGGTGTGTAAAGCTTTTGGTAACTTTCATTTGACACGTTGGATAGAAAGGTGTTTAAGGTGCTCTGGGCTATTCTTTCTCTGGTTTTTGAGGTAGTTGAACATGGAAATGAACAGTATTGGCTGTCTTGCTGATGTCAAAATTCATTTAGTTTTGTGGATTTCTACTTTTTAAAAAATTGTGAGTGAGTAGCTGTTAATGTCTGTGTGACAGTTTTGTGTGCCCCCTTTATTCCGTTTCTGGATGGGTAGTTACAAGTTATGTGAAAAAGTACATTGAAATGCATTGTTCCATTGCGGCTGTACACCACTGTGTAGCAATAATCAGTTTTGCTGTTTGTTCCCTACTCTAGAGAACATTTGCAGAGTAGGTGCATAGGCATTGAAGTGTTCAGCTTATTCTGGTAAGTCCTGACTACACCCAATATAGTGTGTCATCCTGACCATCTCTACATGTGCCTGAAACCGTATGTCATAGTGTGATTCTAGCCAAAGAAACACATTCCTGGTTATTATTCATAGATACCGTCATTGTTGTACCAAAAAAAGTTCAGATCATCAGTTCTGAGTGCAGTCCAGTAAACAAATACACTACAGTACTGTTAGACTTAAGTTTTAAGCTATGTAATAGACTCCGCTTCCCCTTGCAGTGAATGAATGTGTGACTTATTCAGTGAAAAAAGAAAAGAAAACCCAAAAAAATCACCACACCCACAAGTATAATCACTGTGCTGATAAAACCTGTTTTTTTTAAGAGGATTTTTTTTTTTGTCTAGAAGGTTCTCATTCTAAGAGTATTGTTTTATTTATTTATTTATTTATATTTATACCACTTTAAGTCGCGGCAGATTTCTGGGTGAAATTCGGGCTGCTCTTCCCGGGGAGAGTGTGTCGCCACAAGAGCAGCACCAGCCCCTTCCTTTTATATATACATATATTTTTGTTGTTGTTTTGTTTGTTTTGCTAGTTTAACTTTTGAGGGTCTTTTTAAGAAAACATCCACTTTGGTGGATATGGCATAATGCATTACTGAACTCTGTAAGAAAGAGGAAAACGAGAGAGCAGCATTTTGACCCTGTACTCTCTGACATTGGTGGAGACGAACAGAAGCTCTGAGAAGAAAATGTGCTGAATGGCATACACGTTCAGAACTTGTCAGGAAGGCTGAAGAAATCAAAAGAGGGAGAAAAGCCTGGAAATTTTGTAAATTTCAGAGAGAAAAAAAATTTTCTGTCTGAAGGAAAAGAAGTGTGCTTGTATATTTTAAATAAATATTTAAAATAGATTTTTTAAAAGGAAAATAATATAAGAGAAGTGTGCTTGTATATTTTAAATGAATATTTAAGATAGATTTTTAAAAAGTAAAATAACATAAAAGAAGTGTGCTTGTATATTTTAAATGACTAAAATAGATTTTAAAAAAGTAAAATAACATATATTCAGCAGGACTGCTTTGGGCTCAATTGAAATCTTATAGGCTGGAAAAAAAGAATTGCCTTTTCAGAAGAAATTGTATGTTCAGGTGATTTCCCCTGCCTCTATCAGGACACTGTGATAATCATCTACCGTGATTAATTAAGAAAAACCTTCAACTACTACTCCCAAGTTTTAACAAAAAAAACCCTCAAAATCTCTTCCCTCTCTCTCCTCTCTCTCTCTCTCTCCTCCCTCTCTCTCTCTCCTCTCTCTCTCCCCTCTCTCTCTCCTCTCTCTCTCTCTCTCTCTCTCTCTCTCTCTCTCTCTCTCTCTCTCTCTCACTCTCTGTGTCTTCATTTCATTTTGCTTTGGTAGAGTTTTGGTGGTTCACTGGTTGCTTCAATGCAACATTGAAGCACGTATCATTTTTTGTTGTTGTTTGGGTGTTTTTCAACAAACTTGCGGGGGCTGTCAAAAAAAGAGTTTTGATCTGGGCAAAGGTGTATGGATTCAAGAGTCTTGCATGTCTCTAAGTGTTAGAGGGGGAAAAGTTCCTTGTTCAAGTTACAGTCCGTGTAGTGATTGCTTAGTACTGATTTTACGATATATTTTTAAACATGCTTTTCAGCTTTGAATACAGTACAGGAATCACCAACTTCCACCAGGAAACACTTTTGTACTGTACTGTGAATGTCACCAAGTGGCCAAATCCCAGTTGTTACCTGCTCAGGTTCTATGTACTTTATCAATCTCACTGAATTTAAATTCTTTTGGTCAGAAAGAAGACAGTAATCGGTGTGTGTGTTTTAGATACACATTTTAATGGATACATTTTAGTGATTGGGATTTTAATATATTTTAAATGACAGTCTTTTGAAATGAAGCACACACATTCGTGAGGTACTTCACCAAAGTTGTTAAAGTGAGTAACTGACCTCTTCCTTTTTTGATTCTTATCTTCAGAAGCAAGTAGGCTTTGTGTGCTGTAATTTATCAGATCGTGCCTGTGTAAGTTATAGCCTGTCTGGCCAAATTTTGTATAACACTGCTGTATGAAGTCCTCCTGTTGTCCGGTTTCTTCTAGTTTTCTTTTCCTCACTGTGTCTGGCCACATTTTGTGTAGCGGTGCTGTGTTTCTGATGCTACCTAACCCTCCTGCCCCTGCTTAGAGGGAGCCTCAGGGCTGACTACTGACATGACGGCTGTGCATTTCTACGATGACTCCCCTTTCCGTGGCCAGCTTTCTCATTGTTGGCATAAATGATAAAATGATTCGCGTTTTCGCTCTTTTGTGCTTGCTCCATTTTTTGTTTGTTTTAATTTTTAATCAAGCTGGGTAGTCATCATTGTGAGGTTTTTTTTTGTTTTTGTTTTAAATGGTTTTGTTTGGTTTTTTTCCCCCTTTTTTGCCTTAGTCTTTTGGTTTTGGTGTTTTCATTATCTTGAACAATTCAAATTGTCTTCTTATATTTAGAAAGTTTTGCTTGATTTAATGATCGGAGTGGGGTGGTAAGGCGCATTCTTATTGAGTCATTACTGTGAGTTATTGTATTTATTTTTGTTACCATTTTTTTCTTCATTATGGCAACCACTGTTGTAGGTTGTCAGTGCCTGTTTGGGTTGAAATGGTCTGCATTTCTACCTCTTTAGAGCAGTGCGAAGTTGTCATCATTGTGAGAATGTGATAAACAAGAGACTCTAGAATGGTTTTCACAGACTCTAGTAGCTGTTTCTTTTTGGTTCTCTTCTTCTACCATCTCCTCCTCTCCTACTTCTTTTCGTTTTCTTCTGTAGTTTTTCGTGTAGCTGGGGTGATAGGAATATTGTAGTCTTCATCAATAAGTGCTGGTAATGGTTTTAATTCTTCCATATTAGTAGTATTTCTAAACGTATGCTTGGCCTGTCATGAATATGCCAAAAAAAAAAAGAGTTCTAGGATGGGAACAAAGAAGCGTTTACTGACTGGATTCCTTTCAGTTAGTTCTTATAAATGTAGTAGGATGCAGCACTGTTAGTATTGTGAAAAAGGACCCATGCTTTGCTGCTAAGAATTTCATTTTCTTGATCCTTACTTATGGTTTATCAATTGAGATTGCAGAGGTATCTCGTTTGAGATTTTTAAGAATGTATATGTATGCCAGTTTATGGAAGATGCATAACTGTGGGAAAGCCTATGTATTTGGAAGATATAAGTATGTATACGTTCACATGTGTATCTGAAAGATGAATTGTATTTGTCAATCTTTCAGTGACCCGTAGTTTCAGACTTATCTAGAAACTTCACTTGTGAGTCGGCATAAATGTGTGTTTCTTGCTGTATTAGCAAACTAGGCAAACTTCTGAACTTTGTGTTCCCACTTGTGAGGGTGTTTCATCAGATGCTCTGTAAGCGATGGTCAGTTCTTTACGGTCGAGCAATAGTGTGCCATCAAGACTAATCGTTGGAGTCCTTGTTGTCTGTTCTGAATCAGTGTGACTGGGCAGTCTTGTCATGGAATAGTGCACTGTTTCGGTTCCTCTTCTTTTTCGCTTTATTTCATTTTCAGTTTATTTTCCTGTCTCCCCTTTGCCCTTATTCAGCCCTGATTGTTTTAGTGTGTGTGGTTTTTTTGTTTTCTTTTAGTGTGTTTCTAGTGTGCTGATGATTTTTGTTGCCAACATTTTTGTTGGGTTATTTAGTTTCTTTTTCTTCCCGTCCTTATGTTTTGTGTTTCCTCTAAGTGGTGTTAATGCATTGCCTGTGCTCTTGAGTCTGCAGTTTCATAGACAGGTCAGAGTTTTTGTCCATGGTTATAATCGTCAATGGCAGCTGTTCAATTTCAAGAAAGAACAAAGTTCACATTTAGTTTACAAGGATTTTTTCTTTTCTTTCTTTCTTGTTTAAAATATTTTAAAACTGTATTTCTCCTGTGAAGAAAAGAACCCATCATGGTGAAAAGACTGGGGAGAAAAAAACACACCACCTTGTTACCATTGTGCCCTTAATGGATTATATGATGGCAAAGGGAAGATAGCAATATACATTTATTTGATGAAAAGAAACTGTTTAGAAAACTAATAATGAATGATAATGAAATGTTTCTTCATGAAATTGTTTTTATTGAAATTTACTGTATTAGGAAAATGGAAAGTGGTCTTTCATTGACACATTTGCTCTGGGCAAGAGCCCTCAGTTCCACTATTCATGAAACACAGATCTCAGAAAATGCTCCAACAAGACAAAAACCCACCCATTTGGAGAACTGAGTGAAGGGTAAACAAATTTTACTGTTTATTTTTGTTACACCTTGTTAATTTTTTTCCTTGTTTTTTTTTTTAAAAAAGCTTGAAAAATGTTTCTGATGAAAGAGATCAGTGAATTGTCGACCTACCATTTTCTGATTATAAATTTTGTCATTTTATTTTATTATTTCTTTTTGTGTGTGTTAACTCATCTAAACTAAAGTTGGGGGTCTGTGGCAGATGGTAATTTTTGAATTTGGGTACTGTATTCTTTCAGCCTTGTGGCTCTGCCTGCAGCTTTGAACAGTTACCTAAAAGACAAGCACGTACTGTCAGTTATAAAGTTTATCACCACAACATCGTGTTTGTTCAATGGACCCCTTACCATTCTGGTTTTACTGATTGACTTTGATCATTATGATTTGATTATTAGGCTCTTGTGTCGTCATGATTTGTGGGGTAGCTGGTGTGAAGAGAGAGAGGGCTGAGCCCTTGTTCTTTTGCTTTACTGAGACTCGACGTTGAAGTCGTTCACAGCTGCTGTCGTGTTAAAGAATGGGCTGCTCTGGTCCTGGCCATCAAACAGTTCTCTCTTAACAGATGTGATATTAGGAATGCTCACTGTGTGCGTGGCGTGTGAGTGTGCCTTTGTATTTGTTGTGTGTGTGTGTGTGTGAGTGAGAGGGAGAGAGAGGTAGTGAATGAGAGAGAGTGAGTGAGTGAGAGAGAAAATTCACATTGATTACAGATTGATAGAAAGAGAGAGAGAGTACACATGGAATGTAGAATGATCATCGTATGTTTTCAGAACTGCAAACCTGTTTGGTTTTTTTTGGCATTGGTATCAGAGATTGTAGTTCTTGTCACATTGTTGGAAGAGGGCAAGTGTCATGTAGAAACCGTATTGAAAGCAGTCATCTTGCTAATTTGTACAGTTGCCATTTATTGCTTTTGAAATTGTTTTGGATACCGTGAATCATAGAAAAAGCAAGACATTGCTCAATGGGTTTTTGTGTTCTTTTCATATTTGTAACTTCTGCTTTTCTGTTATTTGCATACTTGCATGTTTATGGATGTTTTGTAATAAATTGAGTGTGGTGTTGTGCTTTTTGTAGAAGAGGGGCAATATTGTGTTTGTATTGATTGTGTATTTGGGAGAGAAAAACTGCGTAAAGCCATCTAGATGTGGAATGTCATTTTTTAATTTTTTCATTCTGATTATCTTGTTTTGTTTATCTTTATTTTTTGTTTATTTTTGGTTTGATGCTTTTCATCTAAGCTTGTTGGAGTTTGACGCAATTTATTTCATTGTGGAGATAACTTCTGTTTCTTTTTTCTCGTTTTTTTTCTTTTTTCTTTACAATATAAGTGCAAGAGTGCATATATATGCATTTGTCAGTAAAGAATGTGCATGCAATGGATTCTGAAAGTATAATTTTTAGACTATAACTTTTAGCCCATGAAGCATATTACTTTCATGAAAACAAAATTTGCTGTGACAAGTCTCATTATTTCTTTTTTATGGGCTTATTTGTTCAGTTTTTAAATTGCTGTTGTTCTTGTTTATGAACAAGGAGGGGAGACTGAGTGAACTCTCGACGTAATGTGAAGTATGTGGGAAAAAAGGAACTACTAAATGTAGCGCTTGCTTTATGCACAATGTGAGGATTATGCTCATATGTTAAGTGAATATTTGAGACAGTTCCTTGTTTTCTTTTAAACTGTTACCAGGCCTCAGAAAGTGAGATAAAAGTAGTGGCTTTTCTTTTTGTACTTTATTTTTTATGATGATTATGTAAAGCAGTCTGGTCAACAGAGCAGTAGAAGTTATTTCATACACATATGTAACATTTTGTGTTTTGTATATGTATAAATACCGCTGCATTATTTGTTGCAAATATTGACATTGAGCTCTTGTTTCTCTTTCTCGCTGCCCAATTCGTTTTTTGTGATCTTGACTGTGGATGGATGGTTGGTCTTCTTCATGCCTGTTATAATCTTGTTCAACCATTCATGCCCATGATCTTTAATTTTCTTCTTCTTTTGTGTGAACAATCTTCTCTCCCGACTTTGAGATGGGGAGTGAGAACCGACGATTGTAGACAATGTTTCTGTCCTCTCTAACATTCCAGCAGTATTTTCTTTTTCTTTCTTTGCTTGTCTGTCTGTCTGTCTTTCTTTCTTTCTTTCTAGCAGCGCTTCAGAGTGTGGTGAAGGAAAGGTTTGGGAGCCTGTGTTTTGGAGCTGCTTGATTTTTCTGTTTCTGAATGGTGGCTAGCACTTGGGAAGAATTTGGGGATGGGGGGGGGGGGGGCGGGGGTCCTGGGATGCTGAGGATGTAGTGAAGAAGTAAATGCTTATTGTAGTACTTATTGTAGTTGGTGAGGGGAAACTAAGGACCATGACTGTGTTTTGATAATAACGGTGGTTGAGGGTTTATAAGAGGGCAGTGCTGTTCAAAGAGGGCAGTGCTTTGTAGCTTCTTTTTCTTCACCGGGGTGGACGATGTAAGCCCTTGTTTTTAGTTTAGCTAATCCATAGCTTTTTGTATGAGAGAAGAAGAATTTCTGATCATTCGAATTGGCGTCTCCTTTGATGGAGTCCTTTATTTGTGTGAGGTGGTGGAAGGGAGTGTTTTTCTATTTTTTACCTGTTTGTTTGCGTTTCTCCTTTCAGAACGATAAAGAGAGGAAAATAATGCTTAATGTACAGCAGTACTGCTCTGAAGCTGATTTTTGTTGACATTTCTGCTCCTGCTTACATACCACACAAACATACATACAGCCGTGACTGTTTGGAGGAAAGATGTGTGGAAGTTAAACGCTCTTTTTCAATTCCGCTTTGCTTTATCTGGTTTTCCATGGGTTTGTGACATTTTGCTGTCAGTTCCAATTTACGTGAGAGTGTTACGTAGAGTGCTAGATAGGTTTCTAGAGGAGGTATGAACAACAGGAAAATGTGCAGCAGTTCTTGATTTGTTAGGAACACAGTGTGTTGTGTACATTCAGAGCTGATGGTCTGAACTTGACTATCCTGCGTGTTGTATAGGGGGAATGGCATTTTGAGTCAGAGTATGTGTGTGCGTGTGGATGTGAGGATTCGTTCATAGATCCTTGTTTGGGAGGAGTCACCATTTTATTTTCATCTCTTTTTTTTGTTTGTTTGTTTGTGCAGTAAACCATTTGGAATACTCAGTTTTGGGTTTTGTTGTTAAAGTGTGTGTGTGTTTTAAGGAAGATATCATATGCTGCTGTGAATCAATATCTGAAATATGGAAGTATTAGAGTTGGTAAGCATGTACATGATGATGTAATTTTTTTCTATACTCACACACAAGGCAGCATATACATGAGCATGTGTGCACACACATGCACGTGCATGCACACATACACATGCGCACACACACACGGGTGCTGCACACACACAACTTTTGGGGGGTAAACTCCAAAGAAACAATATGGAGGAGTTGCACAAAGTTGGAATGCAGCTTTCTTAAAGGTGGTGGGAAAATGGTGGCAGTACGCGAAAATCTCACGATTGGAGAACCTCAAAGCTCTAGCTGAGGACAAGAAAAGGCAGTGGCCCACAGAAAACACCTTTGATGTACTGTGCACAGCAAGAGTGGATACAAATACCAACTATTTTTTTTATCTCAAAAACATAAGAAAGCCATTAGGGTTACAAGCATGTATAACTAAAAAAAGCAAACAAACAAACAGGTAAACATTTGTGACATAAAATACCAGAATCTCAGACAATCCGTTTCATGTACTTATAAACAAAGAAATTTGTGATTATCTATATATGGACACACTTGTGCAAGTAGTCAGTGCATGCGCAAGTACTAGTGCAATGCATGTATGCACACACATACACACACACACACACGCACCCACACACACATATTCCAGAATGGTTACAACATGATGGGGGAACCCATCACAACCAGATTGACCACATCTTCAAGCAGAACTGATCTAGCGTTAACAGAGCAAAAACAGTGACGTTCCTTGCCATACATACACATTGGATTTGATCATTTCACTGCAATTTTTGTTGTTGCTTTTGTAAGGCTGACAAGGACATAGAAACCCAAGCACGTGAGTACAAAGTTTGATCTTGAAAGGCTGAAGGAATTTTTGAAGCCTTTAAAGCAAAAACTTATGGGAAAGGCTCGCTCCATTGCATGTAGTTAGAAGATGCAGTATTGAAGGTCTGTCAAACACCTTCAATGTAGCCAAGGCAGAATAAGTGAAAGAAGAAATGTGAGCAGAGGGCAGCAATCACAAATCAAGGACCAGCTTTCTGCCTCATTACTGATAAAATGCTTTTCTTTAAAGTTGTAGGGTTTTTCATTTGTTCTTGTTACCATTTTTTTTATATTGTTTTGCCCATGTCTGCATTTTACAGTACTGTCTGAAAAGATGCCTTATAGTACAGCCTTTACAGCAGACGCGACTGCTCATAACAGAAAGCAACTTTTAAAAAATGTATAAATTTTTAAAATTTGAATTTGTAAAGTTACAAAATAAAAATATCTTTTTCACTGATAAACAAGAACAAACAAACGAAACTTTTTAA
>CM054147.1:30684953-30687453 GCA_028751875.1 Rapana venosa | reverse complement strand
ACGCACGCACGTACACACATTTGCGCGCTTGGCACCCCGTCTCTCCCCACGCACACACACACATACATATACACACGCGCGCGTGCGCACGCGTTTTAATAACAGGAAGAAAAGAAAAAAACAACAGCAGAGACTCCAACTAGACACAGAACAACGACCACGCACATTTATTTCTTTCCATGTAATAAAAGTACTCCTCGCCCCCCAAAACAACAACAACCCCCAAAAAAAAACCCAACACCAAAACAAACAACACCCCCCCAAAAAAAACAAAAAAAAGCAACAACCCAACAACATCCCACCCCCAAAACAACAACAACCCACAACACAAAACCCCCCCCTCAAAACAACAACAACACACAACAACACACACCCCAACACAACAACAACAACCAAACAACGAAACGAAAACGAAACAAAACAACAACAAAAGCAAACAAGCAAGCAACAAAACCCTTCTGTTTGTAAACATTTCAGGGGGGGGGGGGGGGGGGGGGGTGGAGGGGGGGTGGAGGGACTAAGGGTCTGTCATTATGTATCATTTGTTTGTAAATGAATTTTGGTTTGAGGTAATATCCCCCCTTCCCAAGTGATGTTATTAACTCTGTGTGTTTGTGTGTGTGTGTGTGTTTAGAGTCTGGGCATACAAATGAAAACCATACGTTGCCCAAGGTTCTGCGCGTGCTACGTCCCATACTGATTCACATAAAAAAAAAAATACATATATAAAAAAATTACGTGTCCTCAGCGACTTACCTCCCCTCTTGATGGAATGGAACAGTCTAGTGTGACGTCACATGCTACGGACTTCCAACCTCGTGAAGTCTCGCCTGTGTCCGCTTGCTTTGAAAGCTGAGCAGACGACATGTGGGTTTGTTCGCTGGACTAGCCGAACCAACTTGGAAAAAAGCGAATTTCATGGAAAAGGAGATATTTTGGGGGTAAGTTATGTAACTTTCTGGCTTTTCGTCTTCAGTGCATTAAGCTGTTTTAAGTTTTGCTCGTTGAGGGTCAGTAAATTGATAGAATATTACGAAAAATGAACCAAATCAAGTAACAACAAAAAGCAAAACAAGTTTGAGAAGTGCATATAAAGAAAATGTCAAATGAGAAAAATGCCAATTTAGGGGCTGTTTTCTTATTTGGTTTGAAAAAATATTCGCTGAAACTTTTCTTTCTTTTCTCAGTGTGTGTGTTGTGTGTGTGTGTGTGTGTGTGTGTGTGTACCGGCGCCGCCGGATTTTGTCATTGTTAGACTACAATTTTTTTAAATATCAATCATTTTTGGCCTCTAGTGACACTATGAAACCGTTAAGTACAACATACTACGTATACTACAGGGTGAGGTCAAACAATTTCAAGTTGTGATAAAATGATTACAGCAGCAATCCCTCTGTATATATACCAAACATTCACGGCTCTCGTACTTGTCTGTGTATGTCACATCCACGTGCAGGCGCGCAAGCGCGCACACGCACGCACATAGACACACTACACACAAACACACGCACGTACGCACGCGCGCGCGCGCGCGCGCGCACACACACACACACACACACACGCGCCGCGCGGCGCATGCCCATTCGCACACACATACACACGCTTTACACACAGATATACATGCATACACAAACACACACACACACACCACACACAGATACAGGCATACACACATCACACACACACACACACACCACCGCACGCAGCAGTCACCTCCTCTCTCTCTTCTCTCTCTTCTCTTTCTCTCTCTCTCTCTCTCTCTCTCTCTCTCTCTCTCACACACACACACATACACAGATATGCAGGCATACAGCACTACACTACATAAACACCCACACCACACACACACCCCCACCACCACACACTACACACCTACACCCACTACACACCACAACCTACATCACACTACACACACACACACACACACACACACACACATACAACAAACACACACACACAAAAACACACACTACACACACACACACACTACACACACTACACACACACACCACCACACAACACACACACACACACACACACACACACACACACACACACACACACACTACACACACACACAACACACACACACACACACACACACACCACACACACACCACACAAACACACACAACACACCACACACAACACACACACACACACACAACACACACCACACACACACACACAACACACACACACACACTACACACACACACACACCACACACCCCTACACCACACACACACACACCACTCACCACACACTACACACACACACACACACACACACACACACACAACACACACACACACACACACACACACACCACAACAGAAAAAAACACCCCCTAATGGACTGTTTGCTCCTAAAGCAGTCATGCCATTTAAAGAAGACCCTCAGTACATATATTATTAGCATAACCATAACGCGTGCTTCACTACACATTAGTCAAACGGTAGGTTTGTATAAACAGAAACGTATTTCATTATAGAGCCGG
>CM054147.1:30679953-30682453 GCA_028751875.1 Rapana venosa | reverse complement strand
GTTTCTTATTGAAAGTGTTTGGGAAGCGCTTTCGTCCGATTTTCTTCCAAACTTTATAATCCATTGTCGTTTTCTACTTCTTTAGAGGTATCTGTAAAAATAACAAGTACACACACGCGCGCACGCGCGCACGTACGCACGCACGCGCACACACACACACCAGCAAAATTTTTACAGAAATGTACCTGAAAGAGAAAGCTCCACTCTAAAAATTGCAGTATGTTTGTAAGTATGTATTCTGTAAGCTGATGTAAGTATACACGAGTGTGTATGTTTTGCTTTTTCTGTAAGAGATTAAAAAAAAAAGGTTTTATAAAGCAAAGGGTCGAAAATTTTGTTTTAAACACACACACACACACACACACACACACACACACACACACACACACACACACACACACACACACACACACACACACACACACACACACACAAATCCGCACATCTGAATATGTCGGTTCATGAAAGACGTTTCTTCTACTCTAAAGGTATCACAACAGCAGTGTTTACGACACCTTGGTTTACTGGGAGCCGTTCACTCATTACATTATCCAAAAGTATGATAAACCTTGTCTTTTATCAAGTTAAACGGGCATACCAACAACGATCAAAATCGGCAGTGACAGTCTAATCGGATTCTTCTTTTGAAAATTGTGAATACATTTCATTTAAGGTAGTCATGGAGAGAACAGATTTTGAAGACTTTCTGAATTAAAAAGATCATTGTCTTATTAATGAAACATTTGGCTTAGATAAAGTCACCATAACTAACATATCAAAGTTGTTCATGGAAACGTTTGTGTTGTGCACATGTACGTATACAAAGCACATTATTCTACATGTTGTCCATGTGCCTCTTTCTTTGCTCACCCATCTTTTACCTCCCGTGTTTATCCCAAATGTGACATACTAAAGCAGAGGGCAAAGCGATATAAAGACATACAATTTTCGGTCCAGTTAGCATTTACTGTGAAGAGGGCAGTAAAGGTGTCCCATAACTTATGTGGTCGTACGGGGCTGAAGCATCAGAGACCTCAGCTTTTCCAGGGACCAGCACATTGAGGGCGGCGCCCATCTCCTCTCCCTCGCTACGTTACCTTCCCTGACCCTAAAGAGGCAGGTACCCATTTACAGGTGGGTGAACTAGGGGACTCAACTGAAGCCAAGGCGCGCAAACGGTCACCCATCCAAGTGGTAACCACACTCCATGCTGCTTATCATTGGCTGGGGGAAAGCGAGCGCTCTGACCACTGAGGCAGGCAATCCCTCAAACCATGAACAGTAACAGCGAAAATGAAACCAGTTTGCTTTTGCACTGAAGAGGTACTCTCGACAATAATATAGCTTGTAAACCTCTTACCTTGCATGTACTTCTGTGCTTCAAGTTTGTTCGTCTGCCTCTTGACCTTTGGCCAGCGTGGAAAGGAAAAGGGAAAAGAAAAAGACAGAAAGAAGAAAAAAGACCAGACAGACTACTGCCGTGAGCGATGGTAGACAAAGACTGTGCAGAAGACGCCTAATGAGGGTGGTGGAGGTGGTAGTGGTGGTGGTGGATAGTTTCCACAATTTTCAAGGGGAGTGATGAATATTGGGGGAGGGGAGGGGGGAAGAGGGGGGGGGGGGGGGCGGGGTAGGCAAAGGGCACGGGATAGGTCGTTGAAAAGTAAAACGGATGGACACGGAGGAAACTTTTATGATCCCTGCTATGGACATGTGTATGGTCAGGTGTGATCAGTATAGAGCTTTTTATTGTTTTTAAAAATATATTTTATTGTTTTATATCGAGGATAATGGAATAAGCACTAACGTGCTTTTTTATACCTAGTCCCCGTGTGTATGCGGGTTTTGTAAATTCTGTCATCTGTTCCCACCGGCACACAATGGCCTACTCTTACGAAAAGCGGAACAGGATTTAACGTATGCGCAAGATGTTCAGCGTGGGGTTTTGATTTACTTCTAAATATAACAGGGCAGCATAAAGTAAAATTATTAGGTTTATTTAGGGTTGGAGGGAGAGTTTACGATTTCAGAAACGGATAGCAACAATGACCCTGCTGATGACTCACCCTATGATGGGTAGTGGTGAGCTTTTTTTACTTCCTCCATACCTCCATCCATACCCATACTTTCTGTCTGTCTCTCTGTCTGTCTCTCTGTCTGTCTCTCTTCTCTCTCTCTCTCGCTCTCGCTCTCTGTGCCAGGATGTAAGCGTTGTGCCCCTTTGAACCAGGGGAAGTGACTGTGTATTACAGATTGTTGATTCATCATCGTTTTGTCAGGAGTTCGTTGGAGGCTTAAGTTGTCAGACTCTTTGTGTGTCAATGTAAACTTTTCTATAGCGTTTTTTCTATTTTTCAGGCAATCATTTTGATACTGGCATTCACACTTTAAACTTGCATACCCGTGTTATGATGGCTGCTGTGTTCTTGTGATAAATTACTTTTTGCATCGCCTTGTTATAAGACTTTCATGAATAGAGCTGAACCCAAAACCTGTTTAG
>CM054147.1:30667453-30674953 GCA_028751875.1 Rapana venosa | reverse complement strand
AGCCTTTTATTTTTTTGTTTTTTTTTTACTTTTAGAGGTGTGTGTGTGTTTTGTGTGTGTGTGTGTGTGTGTGTGTGTGTGTGTGGTGTGTGCGTGCGTGCGTGCGTGCGTGTGTGGGGCGTGTGTGTGCGTGCGTGCGTGTGGGTGTGTGTGTGTGTGTGTGTAAGAGAGAGGGAGAGAGAGAGAGAGGGAGAGAGAGAGAGAGAGAGAGAGAGAAGAGAGAGACTTGTTGATGACCATGTGGACACATTTTCATTACTGAGAGGGAAAGCCGATTATGTTCTTGCCACAACCCGTTTGAATATATATATATATATAAATAAATATAAAAACTATATATATATATATAAACTATATATATATATATAAACTATATATATATAAACTATATATATATAAACTATATATATATAAACTATATATATATATATATAATATATATATATATAATTATGTTCTCTCTGCCTCTGCCTTTAGGATGCTTCAGAAAGATCAGTACTGTGAGACCTTTTCCATGTTGTGTCCGTGCAGGAAATAGGTTGATGAAGTCTGAAGAGAATAAACGTTCTCCTTTTTTGGGGTATGTCTGTTCACCTCTGTCTGTCTGTCTCTTTCTGTTTCTGTTTCTCTCTCTCTCTCTCTCTCTCTCTCTCTCTCTCTCTTCCTCTCATCTCTCTCTCTCTCTCTCTCTCTCTCTCTCTCTCTCTCTTCTCTCTCTCTGTTTTTTCTGTATCTCTGTCTCTATCTCTCTCTGCATTATATGTCGCTTGTTTGATATTTGTCTCTCACCCACCGAAAGCAGAAAAAGTACGTCAGTGCTTATGTATTACCCTCGAAATAAATAATTTTGCCTTGCCTTGCTTTGCTCATCATCTTCTGCCCCTAACAATCTCTCTTGTACTTGTTGCGTTCCCGGTAATAAAACTGTTTGATGTATAGACCTGAGAGCTGGGGATGGATGTAGGGCGGAGGAAAGGTCGTTGACTGCAGATCTATACGGAACCAGAGATCAAACCTCATCTAAGAAGAAAGAGACGATTCTTTGTGCTTGAGATTATACTTAAGTTCCAGTGGAGATATTCGATTTGGGGACTACAAGGCAAGATGGTGCGCTGCTAACAACCACACAGCGCAGAGAGTACAAGCAAGTCTCTTTGGAACGATTCGGTCTGTTGATTTGTACTAGAGTCCCATCGGTGTTGTCCGATTTAGGGACTGTATCAACCAGCCTCCATTACCAAGCAGATCCCTCGATGAGACTTTTCATAGTGCCATATTGGAACAATTCTCTCTTGATTATAGTATAGTCCCAACGGAGTTATCCGATTTAGGGGCTGCATCAACCAACCAGCATCATCGTGCATATCTTTCTGAGTTACTGGGACGGTTCTCAATAATTGGTTTGATTGTATGAACGTCCCAGCGGAGTTATCCGATTTAAGGACTGTACCAACTACCAACCACCACTGTTATGTCCATTTCTCACTTCTAGCTAGGAACTGTTCTCTCATGCCTGCTTCTTTTAAAGTGCGTCTTATGATTGTCAGGTGGAAAATGTTTTGTATACACGTTACCAACATGATTGTCCCTGGAAAGACGATTCTCATGATTGTCTGCCTCATCCACGTTCATGTATGTAAGGTAAAGCTGTCCCATAACCTATGTGGTCGTAGGGGAGCGAGGTGTCAGAGATCTCACTTCTCTAAGGGGCCAGCATATTGAGGGCGTCGCCCATCTCCTCTCTCTCGCTGCTTACCTTCTCTGACCCTAAAGAGAGCAGATACCCATTTACCTGCTGAGTGAACTGAGGGACTGTACTGAAGCCAAGGCGCGCAAATGGTCACCCATCCACTTGGTAACCTCGCTCGATGCTGCGTAACATTGGCTTGGGGAAAGCGAGTGTTCTGACCACTGAGATATCCTGTCCCCTCATGAATATGATTAACTTAAATCTTCCTTGCGAGTCAAATCATACATATTTTGAAAAAGGAGTTTAAAAAAAGAAAGAAAAAATGAAACATAAACGAAACAATCATTTGTTACTGATATTCTTGTAAGATAGAAAGTACGAAGTGTGTGTGTGTGTGTGTGTGTGTGTGTGTGTGTGTGTGTGTGTGTGTGTGTGCGTGGATGCGTGAGTGCGCGCTTGTATGTGCATATGCGCGCGTGCGTGTGTTTGTGTGTGTTTGCGCGTGCGTGCGTGTATGGGCGTGTGTGGGTGTGGGGGGTGGGGGGTGTACGTTTAGGGGCAGAATGGAAATGCTATTTTACAAGTATTTAAAAGAGCTACACGTCTCAGAGAGAGAGAGAGAGAGAGAGAGAGAGAGAGAGAGAGAGCTTAAATGACCACTTTAGGAGCTCTCGGAAAGTAGCCTAGTACTTTCGCTTGACATCTTTTCGTACTAGCTCATAGAACGCTGAAAGACGACAGACTTCATCCGCGGAACTGCAATGACGATATGAGCACGGCAGCATCGAGAAAAAGAAGAAAAGCTACATTAATTCCGAATTCCCGAGAGTGTGTGCATGGAGAATAATGGCGTTTTGGCTGAAGCGTTTGTGCGTGTCTGTTTAAGCAAATTTGGAATGTGTTTGTTGTTGAACCAACACTTTACAGCGCATTTGTAGTCGTAGTTTTGATTTGTTTTTGTTGTTGTTGTTATGTCTGAATGAAGGAGTGCATGTATTGCTGTGTTGACCGTGGAAATGTAGGCTTACATTGTTTATTTTGTGTTATGTCAAGTTGTGCTCAGCGCTTTGTTGTACAGTTCAATTGTCTTGTTCCGCATTGTATTTATTGCGCTTTGATTTGTTTGCTTTACAAGATTCAACGCTGTAAAAATTCCATATATTAATAATAATGATAATAATGATAATAATAGTATAGTTATATACTGTTTTTCATAATTCGTATCAGTTATGTAGTAGTGTGTAGTTTCAGGCAACACAGCTAGCCAGCAGCATGCAGCAGCAGCAGCTACAGCAGTAGTAGTAGTCCCAGATTATTCTGCATGAAATTCGGGCTAATCATAAGAGAAAACACGTTCGTATGGCAGTAGTACCTCGTGCTCCATCTTTCTTTTCTGTGTGCATACATCTGTTCTGTCTTTTATTTCTGCAGAACTTTGACAAAGATCTCTTGCTCTTTGTTGCTGGTTCTACCATGCTACGTTCCATACATGACTGGTTTTTCGCTTCCTCCGAAAGACAGGAGCGTGAGATCGTGCAGGGAAGTTTGTCAGCGCACTACGGAAATTCGAACCAAAACCTCACATGTACCTCTCAGTAGAAACTCTCAGGGTTTCTCCTTTTTTGTTGCGTTGTTATATTATGCACAGCAATGCGTTAATAACAACATGAACTGAACTGGAAAAAGAAACCTAAAATGCTAATGTATGGAAATATCATTACCGGGTTTCTGTTGAACTCGGGGCTTTGCTCTGTGTCTTTTTTGTGCCACTGTTCAATGCTGCAATCACACGTTCGGGTGTCAATAGTCGTGGTGGACAAAAGGCGTTGGCGCCTGTCCAGACCCTGTGACATGACAGGGCCGCTGTCGAAACATGTACACACACTGTAGTTACAGTCCTCCTCTTCCCCGCTGTGCCGTACACAGGTGTCTAAACACTTAGACTCGCTACAGTGAATTTCTTCTATAGTAAGTATAGCAGAAGCACCGAGACTTGAAATAGGGCGTGGGCACAGTCGGGTAGCCTTCGTGTTTAAGTTCTTACGCTACTGCAGAGATTTCGTGGTTTTTTGTTGTTTGTTTTTTAAAAAAATGTTCTTTTTCCAGATGTTTAGTGTTTGCTTGACTTTCTTGTCCTTTTCTCCAATTCTTGGTTTTTGTTTGGATTTTCTTTTCTTGTCTGTCTGTTGTCTTCCTCTTTCTCCTTTCTTTTCTTCTTCTTTCTTTCTTTCTTTATATCTTTTTCTTTCTTTCCTTTTTTTCCCTTTTATCTTTCATCCGTTTATTCATTCTTCCTACCTTCATTCTTTCTTTCTGTGCGTCCTATCAGACAAAGAAAATAAAGGCAGACGTGTTTATCTAAATACGTTCACATGTCCCTCTATTTACTCCTGCTGCAGTTATTGTTGCTAGTTTTTGTTGTTGCGGTTGTTCTTTTTTCCTCCCAGAGAGTCGATGTTGCATTTTTGGCTGATGTTTTTTGTTTACTACTCAAAATTTTATCCAATGTTGTTCGCTATGGTATAATTATGATATTACTAAGCTCTCTCTTGTGTATGCACGCACGCACACACACACACACACACACACACACACACACACACACACACACACACACACACCACCACACAACACACACACAAACCACACACACACACACCACACACACACACACACACACCCCACAACAGACCATAAACAAACGAGAGCGATCGCTAGGTGAGAAGCTGCTAGCACACGACGAGCCACACTCTGACAAGCAAACAGGCTTGCAGTAAGGCAACCGAAGAAGAATCGGATTTTGCTTAGAGGATGGTTGCATAAGATCATACATGTCATTCCTTGATGTATATAGGCTAGAATGTGACGGAGGGGAACTTATTAGATACGTCCTTGCTTCTACGATGGTTCTTAGTTGGGTCTACATTATCATATACCAGCATTCATTGTAGCAGTAAAGTCAGTAGCTCTCTGTCTTCTTCCGTTTCGTCTTCTCTTTCTCTCCCTGTTCTGTGTTCTGTCTCTTCTCTGACACCCTAGCGCATTAGATTTGTATCAACATAAAAGTCACATAGCCTTTGTCTTATCATGCATGTTACTGCCTGGGTCTATTCACATTAAGCGCCTGATGTCTGGTGTTTTCTGCTTGTCTCTCTCCTGTATTAGATCGTGCGTCTAACGTTAGAATTTGGTAGTAATTTATTGACATAACTGTTTATTCATTTGAGTCTAGTCACACTGATTTGCCAGCCTGCTATATTAATTTGGTAAGCCTTTAGAGTAGAAAATAATCTTGGTTTTCTTGTCCAGTATTATTTGTAAACAGATTAATTGTTAATGGTGTGTGATCAATAATTTATTAGATTGGCTTTTCTCATGCCCGTCCCACCCCCTAATATGTGCGCAACCTCTTTATATTTGGGCAAGGGCCTTTTAGAGTAAGAGATCTTGGTTTTTCTTCTCCCCCTATCTTTTGTAACTGTTTCTTCTCTCGTGTGCTTTCTCTTCATCTTTTTTTGCGTCTTTTTTCCTCCCCCCCCCCCCCACCTCCTCCTCTCATTGAATACTAAGCTTCGAACCCCTCTCTATGTAGCCATGCTTTTTGTGAACCTTTCATTTCTTCTGTCTCCTGTCTGTCTCTCTCATCATTCATCATCATTACCACCACTCCTCTCTCTCTTTCTCTGTCTTTCTCTTCCCGTCTTCTCTCTTCTGTCTTCTCTTAATGTTCTTCATCCCCCCCCCCCACCACTGTCTGTCTCTCTCATTCATTCATTCATTCATTACCCCCCCTCTCTCTGACTTTGTCTCTGTCTGTCTGTCTGTCTGTCTGTCTGTCTGTCTGTCTGTCTCTCTCTCTCTCTCTCTCTCTCTCTCTCTCTCTCTTCTCTCTCTCTCTCTCTCTCTCTCTCTCCATCAACTCGGTGACGGGGACGAGAACTGAACGGGTGTGCTGTTAGTAAGCTGCTGCAAATTTTTGCATTTTAGCTTCAAAATGTCAGTTACTGGCCTTCCAGCAACTGTAATAACAACTTTAAACGCCCTGCTGATCGACAACGTCGTATCGAGTTGGAAAGTCGCGGGGGAGAGCGGCAGCGTTGTGTTCGTCTTGCGAATGAAGCCAGCTGACAAGTCAATGTCAACAGAAATGGCGGACCCGGTGCTGAACCAACTCCGTGTTCAGTACTATCGCAAAAAGCCCCCATCTCAAATCCGTCGCGATGTTCAAAGAAGCAGACAACACCAAGAAAGACAGGCAAGTCGCCAATGTGACAATGACAGTGTCTTGGAAGACCCGGGTCTTGTGAAAACATTGACTCCCTGCTCGATGTGGAAACAGAAGAAAAACAAACATGTACAAAGAACTGTGTGTCAGCAGTGAATTGAATGCCTCGGCCACACCAGATTCACTTGATCTACTGTGTGATCCAGCAACAGACAGCAAGATCGGTGGGGTTCTGAGGCGTCTGATTTGGGAGAAGAGCTGACAGTTGGCTGCACAGTGGATGACTCTGATACTGGGATTGTGAAACAGTTGTGTCTACTCTAACGACAAACGTGTGCAGGTCAATTAAGGGACAGCAAGAGAAACACACAGTTTCGAAAGGTGGTGGTACATAGTTCAGGCGATCAAAACATTGTGATGTGTGAATCAGATGACATCACCCTGGAATACTCTTGTAATGGAGATACTGGCGAGGAATCTAAGTGTGTGTTCTGGTACATCAAGCAAGAAGAGAAAAACATGTTGCCAGAAGAACGTGTCAGGTTTGCCAGACTTCGTAAAGGGAAGCAGTGTACTAACACACAACACACAGTGACAGTGGCGAGTGCTGAGCAGGAGTTACAGCATCTTCGGGACCTGATCCGGTCTTACATGGGCTGACTTGGCTGGCTGTAGACTGGAAAAGGAAAGGCTGTTTTAAAATTGAGACACAGACAATAATGTATCGAATCTTGATGTACATA
Source organism: Rapana venosa (assembly GCA_028751875.1). Lineage (NCBI taxonomy): Eukaryota > Metazoa > Mollusca > Gastropoda > Neogastropoda > Muricidae > Rapana > Rapana venosa. The sequence goes on along the minus strand of CM054147.1, from coordinate 30,668,295 downwards.
CCACTACTGCCATGGTTTCCATGTCATTGTAATCGCGTCGCGTTCGATATCATTGTTACAGCGCAGCAGCGCTATATGGCTTGATTGCTAAATAGCAATAAATTTTGTCAATTGTCAATTTTGTCAATTGTCTCCATCAACTCCCTGAAGGACTCTTTCGGGCATTGCACTGAATTTTTCAGGCAGTGTATTGGGCAACTCGCATATGGCAGAGCCCATCCCTCAACGTGGATGCATGCTATGATCATGCCGTCCATACCACCAGCCATAGTACTTCGGCTTGCTCTTCTACGAAATGTGGACAGGATTTAACGTGTGTGCAAGATGTTCAGCGTGCGTTCGCACACGGGAGCTCGGTTTAAGAGTCTCATCTCTCTTCTTCTCTTCTCTTTTCTGCGCTTCCCTGTTGGGTGGGATGTGAAGTGCCTGGTCTCTCTCGTCTGCTTGTAACTCCGGAGAAGGTGTGCCCGCTGGCCTCAGAGGGCATATTCCAACTTCAGAGCAGCCCATTTTTTACAGGATGCATGCTGGGCATGTTCGTGTGTCCGTAATCCACGGGACGCTGACACGAAGTATGGGATCTTAAAAGAGTATATTTGATCTTCTGAATGTGTGTTTTCTGAAAAGGAATTAAAACAGGGCAGGTCTGCACTCCAGTTTACCTAGGAAATCGTAAAAATCCCCACCCTTACTTCACCAGTGTGCCGAGATTCGAACCCACGACTTCATGGACCCACGGGATTGAAGCCGGTATTAACCCCTCGGCTGATAATAGCGTCTGCCAAAGTCTCATCTGAGGGACTCTCATGGGAATGGAGTCAGAATGTATGCTAACTCTAAGG
>CM054147.1:30639953-30662453 GCA_028751875.1 Rapana venosa | reverse complement strand
ACTCAACTCAACCGTCTCCATCGCCAGCTGTCGTCGGTAGGAGCTCCACACAGTTCCACCAGAGCTGGCGCTCTCTCTCTCTCTCTCTCTCTCTCCTCTCTCTCTCTCTCTCTCTCTCTCTCTCTCTCTCTCTCTCTCTCTCTCTCTCTCTCTCTCTCGTTTCAGTTTCTCGTTTTATGTTGACATTGATGCATGGTGTGAGTGCGTGCGCGCGCGCGCGCGTGCGTGTGTGGGTATGTGTATGTGTGTGTGTGCGTGCGTGCGTGCGTGTGTGTGTGTGTGTGTGTGTGTGTACGTGTGTGTGTACGTGTGCATGTACGTGTGCATGGGGATGCAAATTGCTTATACAATATTTGTTTCATGTAGTTTACTATTGCTGTTGCCTCCCATAAAAGCACAAAGAACTTTTGACGTTTTTTTCTAATAGCCAAAATGAAACTATTTACGTGGTTTGTTCTCCTTTATTTTATGGAGGTTTTGCTTTGTTTGGTTCTGTTTTGGTTTGGGGTTGTTGCTTTTTTGAGGGGGGACTATTCGGTTGTTCCCTCTCCCCTTGTTGTTGTCGTTTTTGTTTTGCTCTTGGTTCTTGCTATTTTTTCGGTTGTTTCTGTGTTTTCTGTTCTGCTTTCTTTCTTACTTGTTGCTACTTTTTTTTTCTTTCTCTCTCTCTTCGGTGATTTTTGCGGGGATTTTTGTGTAGATATTTTTTCCGTAAGCTGTGTAAGTGTATTGCTATGGGCTTTATTTTATTTTATTATCATATATATCCTTAAGGGCGGGGACTGGATGTAAAAAAGCACATGGGTGCTTATTCATTATCCTCTAAATAAAAGAATTTGTCATTGTCATTGTCGTTTATTAACGCTTTCAGGCAAAGATTGATTGACTGCCGATGGCAGCAATGGAGTGATCATATACAAAACAGTGAAAGATTTCGAATGTACAGACAATTTATAAGTTCACATGATGTCAAACCTTATCTAAAACTTGATATGGATATACATTTAAAGAGAATTATGTCTAAGTTTAGACTTGGTGTATCAGATATATAAATGTTCAGAAATTCAGATACAGAGAACATGATATTGACGACCTCAGGCTGCTATGCCCATTATGTAAGCAAGCACCGGAGGATGAAGTACATTTTGTGTTGTGCTGTCCAGTTTCTAACAATTCCTGGAAAGTACACCTGTAGAGAACGACATGCAGGTTTTGAATCCCTCCTGACCCGTGCTACCCCTTCCCCCTTTTTTTCATCTGGGTTGGTATGAGATCGAGTGCTAGCTTTCGTATAGACAACCAAAATTTCTGTGTTTTAGTGCGATCGCTTTAGTGCTCTTAAAAAAATGGCTAGAAAAGTTTTTTTCTGGCAAATGCATCCCTGAAATCGGAATGCAGCTACCTTAATGGTGGGCAAAAACGGTTGCATACGCAAAATCTCACCATTGATGAACCTCGGAGCTCTAGCAGAGGAATGGAAAAAAAAAGCACGTAGATGCGCTTCCACAAACAAATACATACATATGCAAAGGGGAAAAAAGAATAGCACCTGCATAGGGGATACTTTCTTTTCAGGGAACATTTTATATACAGAAATCATCCAATCTGCCTTGAATCATTGTTACAGTACAATGTAGTTCAGTGCAGTGCAATACAATATAATACAATACTGCCAAACAATACAAAATACTACACTACAGTACAGTACAATACAGCACAGTAAAACACAACGCAGTTCAGTTTGCAATTCGATCCAACTCAAAACACCATACAATAGTATATCACTGAGAATACAACACCATCAGAGTGGACACAATTCTGCACCACCGAAATACAACGCACATCACCACACCACCAAACACAACATATCACACCACATCAATCGTCACAACACACCACACACCACATCACACGTCACAACACATTACCACACCACACAACACCAACCAACACATCACCACACTACCCAGCACAATCATACCACACCACATCACTCATCACAACACATCACCACATCACAACAAAACACACCACACAACACACCCACACCACACTACACCACACTACACCACAACACACCACACAACACATCACACAACACAACACAACACAGTGGCTATGGCACGATGCCAGAAGACAGTTAATTCCGATCGTGACACGCTGAGACAGAAAATTGCACGTGAGTCCTGTGTCAGCTGCCAAAGACTGTCGCTGTCCCCTCTGCTGCCCGCTGTTTCCTTGTCTCCTCTCTGTGTTTAGCCATTTTGTACTTCAAAACGTTTTGGAGAGTAGTGGAGAGATTTGTTTGTCACAATGTCTTTCGATTTTGCTTACCCTCCCCCTCCCAGTCTGTCATGTATACTCTGTCTGTCTGTCTGTCTGTCTGTCTCGCTCCCTCCCTCCCTCCCTCCCTCCCTCTCTCTCTCTCTCTCTCTCTCTCTCTCTCTCTCTCTCCCTCCCCCCCCCCCCCCTTCGAATGAGACTATAAAACGAGGTGTCGTGTGCGAGCGCACGCAGAACATCTTGCGCTCACGTTAAAACCCGTTTCGCTTTTCAGAAGAGTAGGCCATTGTGTGCGGGTGGGAACGGATGGCAAAATTTACAAAACTGCATGCACACGGGGACTGGATGAAAAAGCACATGAGTGCCTATTCCATTATCCTCGAAATAAAAGAATAAATAAAATACCTAAATAAAGTAAATCTCTCTCTCAGTCTTGGAGACTGGCTGTAATTTTTTTTTTAAAAGCACGTGGGTGCTTATTCATTATCCTCGAAACAAACGAATTTGATTTGGTGATCTCTTGTCTCTGCTGAGTTCTTACGATCTTCTTGCTAACGCATCAGCAGTCTTATTCATAGCAGAAATATTACGGGGAAATAACTGATACATCAGCGATCTTGTTCCTGTAACAGAAAGATACTGGGAAATGAAGCAGCCAGGGAGCGGGGTTGTATAGGTCAGGAGGGGGGTGTATACAGAACAGGACTTTGAACGAGGGATGTGGCCGGCCTCATGTAGTGACTGACTGGTAAGTAGTGGCTTCCTGTTGTCTTGATAGGGCTGAGAGCCGCTGACAGTTAGTTGTCACTCAAGTTTACTGGTTTCCATGATTTTTGCAAGAAATAGTAACTGTTGAAAGTGCAGTCCCAACAGTAACAAATAAGAAACAACAGAAGTAACAAACAGTAGCATTTTTCCCCCCCTTGTTGTTATGAAACAGCCGAGAGCCGTCGAAGTTGTCTGTCAGGTTTACGTTTAGGATGCTGCTGACCCCTGTGGGGATGCCGGGGACCTGTCAGTATAAATAGCATCCCCAACTTCTGTGCTAGGAATTCCCTCTTTTCTGTCTCTCTCTTTGTTTTTGCTTTCAGTTGACATTGCTTTGTATACCAGTCTATTTGGCAATATTTTGTTAAACTCTTCGCATTTTTTCTTCGCGTAGGTGGATCGGTGGTCTAGAGGTAACGCGCCTGTCTAGAAAGCGAAAAGTCCGGGTCTGAAGTGTGCGGCGGTTCGTACCCCGTTTGGACCGGAAATTTTTCCCCCATCCATTAGACCATGAGTGGTGGTCTGGGCGCTAGTCTTTCGGATGAGACGATAAACCGAGGTCCCGTGTGTTACACGTAATTATTTAGCGCACGTAAAAAAACCCCACGGCAACAAGAGAGTTGTCCCTGGCAAAATTCTTAGAAAAAAGCCACTCTGATAGGGAAACAAATACAGCTGCAGAAAAAAAAAAGAAAGAAAAAAAAAAAAAAGGGTGAAAGGGTGGCGCAGCGCTAAGTGGCGACGCGTTCTCCCGCTCTCCCCGGGGAGAGCAGCCCGAATTTCACGGAGAGAAATCTGCCGTGACTTAAAGTGGTATGAAATAAAATCTGAGCGCTTTGATTTGTTGCTTTACGAGATTCAGCGCTATATAAATTCCATACATTATTATTATTATTATTATTTTTCCTTGCACCACCCTCCTCTCCCTTTCTTCATTACCCTCCCCTCTAACTTTCTCAGTCTCATCTGTCTGTCTCTGTCTCTATCTATCTCTTCTCCTCCCCCTCCCTTCCCTTTCCCCTCTCCAATTTCTGTGATATATGTAAATTAGATCCTCTGAGACCGACAAATCAGCAGTGGCCTCCCGCTGGCTCGTCTTTCTTCATATCAACCTTATAATTATGACAGGCATAGCGGAACAACAGGAGCCTGTGTTTCGCGTGACAGGTGCAGCTGCTTAGCGGGCTCCTATTGCAACCCGACTGTCGCAGTCACTCCATTAGTACAGCTTAATAATGGAGGGTCTCTGGTTTACAGGAGATGTTTAAAATGGTCTGCAATTTTTTGTGTGTGCGTTGTTACCGTTAATGTTTCTACTGACTGGTGCCATAAAAATAAACTGATTGGTACGTAAACTGTCGTTGTCTTTAGTCAGTAGAAAAAGGGTGTGTGTGTGTTTTTCAGAGAGAGAGAGAGAGAGAGAGAGAGAGAGAGAGAATGGCGTAGAATTTGCAAAAGGGGCTTCAACGTTATATAATGTGCAAACATCGAAACATTCCAGCAGGTATCCCTTCTGGCAATAGCTGATAACAACTACTGATAAGGCAAGAGACGCAGAAAACCATTTGATACAGTCCGCTTTGCAATGTTTGTGCAGTGATGTGATAACGGAGATTAAAGGAAGGCAGAGTCGACATTTTGACCCTCACATATGGTTGAAACGTAAAGAGGGCATTGAATGCACACGTTTACCAAAAAAAAATTAATTGAAGAAATGAGAAGCAAAGGGAAAAGGAAAGCAAATGAGGGATAGTGAGTAAGAGAGTGTTGGGGGGTAAGGTAAGTCTTAACTTTTAACTTTCCGTATTTTAAGACATATACATAGTGCATGTAAGACTTAGGAATGCCGCTTTCCCTCTTCGCTTTATATCTACGACAAAATTTAAGAAGTTGTGTTAGACGAAAGGTATTCATTCATCAAGGGTGGATTTTAAAATAATAATTGAATTTGAGATACAAATCCGAAAAATACTTCACAAAACGATCAGGAGATGGCAGTCGGAATGCAGCTACCTTAATGTTGGGTATAAACGGTTGCATACGCAAAATCTCACCATTGGTGAACCTCGGAGTTCTAGACGAGGGACGGGAACAAATCCTAACAGTCATCGGGCTCTGGTAGATAAAGAAGAAAAGGGGATGGATACAAACGTGCAAATCACAAGGCAACAATCATATCTTCTGATCCGTCCCGCCAGTAACAAACAGCGCGCCTCAAGGGCTATTTTGTCCTTTCCTCTCAAGACTTTACTCATTGGCGCTGTTCTTCCAACATGAAATTGATGTACCTGTGACCTCACGGACCAGAGCACCCCCCACCCTCCACACCCCCAATACTAAACTGTACCAGCCACCTCTCTTATCCATCTCATACTTCCACTTGGAAAGTGTGGTGGGGTAGGATAAATAGTCTCTCGCAAAGATGAGAGACATTTGGAGCGAGCAAAAATTATCAATCTCTTGCACGAATGAGAACTACATTTTATTTTAAAGGAAAAATAAGCAAGAAGGGAAAACGGAGATTAAAAACAAAAACCCACCTAGATACGTCATCTGTCTTGTGGACAGGGGTTCTTTGGGTTTCAGATCCCGGGTTTCACTGTGATAGCAAGATAAGGGAGGTAAACAGATTTCGACACATGTAAGGCTCAAGTCATGTTACCTACATGTTTGATTTCAGAGCGATGAAATTTGCTTTACCCAACAGGAACTGTTTGTTCAAAATATTGTAAAACAGTCCACCACAAAATTGGGCATCTGAAGGCCAGTTCATGAAAAATCAGATTAATTAAACCACTGATGTTATATATGTCATAAGCAAAGATTAAAAAGAACCCACTCGTGTTATGTGTCATAAGCAAAGATAAGGAAAAAAACCACCCCACACCCCACTCATGTTACATATGTCATAAGCAAAGAAAAAAACACACCACTACCCACTCATGTTATGTATATCATAAGCAAAGGCTCAAAAAATGTAACACACTGTTCCTGAAACATGCCCAGTATCAAACTGGAATCATGAACATCGAGAAAGACCGAATGACTGATCTGGTCTTCTTCAGTTCAGCTTTGAAAGTTGACTTATAGTTTTGTGATTTGGCTGACCCCAGGGCATAATTATCTCAGAAACAGTCGGAGGGAGGAGGGTAAGAGGGCGCTTATTGAATCCCAGAATCACTTTTGAAAGTATTATTTTTAACCGAGGTTTTTTTTTATATGATGAGCAGTTGAGAGAGAAAGAGAGAGAGCGACAAAGAGACAGACAGACAGACAGACAACTACAGAGAGAGACAGAGAGCGACAGACAGACAGACAGACAAACAGAACACCAGAAAAAAAAGGAGGTGGGGGAAAGACAGAAAGAAACAAAACCAGAAAGAAAGAACAAAAAGGAAGAAAGAGAGAAAGAAAGAAGGGAAAACCCAGACAGGAGAACGGCATTTTGTTGCCCAGCCCAGCCCAACCCGTTGTATTCAGTTGTTCCAGTCATTCCAGTGGTGCCCCCCCCCCCCCCCCCTCCCCCATTCCCTCTCCGTTTCCAGGACTGTCGGTGCTACCGGTAAAATCACGGAAGTGATGTCGACGTTTAACTGTAGTTATTTTCAGTCCGTAGTGGAAAATGTGAATGGGTTCATAAAGGTTTTGAGCTTTTGAAAAGGAGAAATGGTGTGACTGCGATGTAAAAGTGGTGTGGGTTTTTTTCTGTGTGTTTCCCAGTACTTACTTTTTTTTTTATTCAGAAAAAGAATTCTATCTATCTATCTATCTATCTATCTCTCTCTCTCTCTCTCTCTCTCTCTCTCTCTCTCTCTCTCTCTCTCTCTCTCTCTCTCTCTCTCTCTCTCTCTCTCTCTCTCTCTCTCTGTCTGTCTGTCTGTCTGTCTGTCTGTCTGTCATCCTTCGGATGAGACTATAAACCGAGGCCCCGTGTGCGAACGCATGCAGAACATCTTGCGCACACGTTAAATCCTGTTCCGCTTTTCGAAAAAGTAGGCCATTGTGTGCCGGTGGGAACAGATGACAATTTACAAAACCGCATACACACGGGGACTGGATGTAAAAAAGCACATGAGTGCTTATTCCATTATCCTCGATATAAAAGAATAAAAAAAATTAAAAAATGTATGTATGTGTGTATGTCTCCTCTTTCGTCTCCTCTTTGTCTTCCTGTTGATGGTAGTATAGTGCCCCAGTGCTGGCGGCCTTATAACACGCATGTGGCATGCTGGGTGTGTTATTCTCACCCACACCCTCCGCCGTAACCGGATTTTTACGCAGAAAAGACGGATGGGATTTTCATTTGTGTGCAAGATGTTGAACGTGTTTTAGCACAAACGTTAATAATCTCATCCAAAGCCTATCAGCATAATGGTAGTAGGAGTTCAGCTAAATTCTTTGAATTTAGTTGTTGCCCATATGTTATTGTATTGGCTTACTTGCTCAGGATAACTCTTCAGCCAGTCACCTCCGAAACATTCGCCAGATCCAGATGCTACCCATGGGAGTTCTGACTGGAGCCATATTTTCAGCAGCTTGTCAGTCCCTATCGGACATTTCCGCAGGGACGTTAATACAATCACCACCACAACAACACTTTCAGCGAAAAGGACTACCTGCTGCTTCTGACGGCTCTATTCCGCATGATGTGAGCACATAGTTAGGCTATCAGCTTTCTGGGCTAGAATGCGTCTAGAACGCTTGTTTGGAACGAAAATGTAAATTTGCATACAAACGGAAAAGGGGTTTTGAGTTATCTCAACCAACCAACATCAGATCAAATACATTCGTCGTGGCTAGCCTCTGGAGTTAAGTTGTCAGTTAATAGCCTGCGCACTTGTCGAGTAGCCAGATAGTGAAGCCTGTTTCTGGGTATGAATGATTCCCACTGCACATATTCAAGCAGGTGCTGAAAGAATGTGTCTCTTCTGGATTCAATTTTTTGCAACTTGTTTCTGGGGTTTTAAGGTTGGCCTAAGCAGCTAGAATCTTTGGTCTCTATTGTAGGTCTAAGGCTTATGACTGTCTTTCCTCAAGATGGCTGTATGTAGTCAGGTGTATCAAACACAAGGGAATAAATAAAATATCAGCAAAAGAAACGAGGTAACATAAAGTCAGGAAAAAACTAATAGATAGCCAGACACTTTTGGAAAAATGAGAAGGGGGGAAAAGGGTGGGGGGGGGGGGGGGGGGGGGGGGGGGAAGCAGCAAAAGAAAGAAAGAAGCAGCAACAGCAGCAGCAGCAGTAGTTGTTGTTGTTTTGTTGTTGTTGTTTTTTGTTGTTGTAGCAGCAGCAGCTGCAACAATAACAACAGCAATAAAAGCAGCAGTAACAACAACAGCAACACGACGACGACGAAAACAAGAAACAATTCTCAAACAACGAATGAAGCAAACCAATAACCGCGGCTGGCCGGACGTCTTTAAGGCAATAACGCTCTCAACTTTTCCCTGGGTTTTGTACTAGCCCTCCTCAGACACGTAGCTTGAAGTGTAAAGGCTCCGTCCCTCCCAGCCCCACGCCCTGCCTCACTAATGCCATTAATTCCAACTGTCTTAGACGTACTGACCTACTCTTCGTTTTTGGCCTTGAGCCATTTCTTCAGACACAATCTGAACTTTGCTGTGGGCCCACACTAGGGTTGGAGGAGTGATCCACTGCTACTACCGACAGTGCGTGGTACATACGCGTTATTTAGGGTATCTAGGTACATCTGCTGATTTCCCGAATCCTTTTTTTGTTTTGAAAAGTATGGATTACTGCTACAGTTAAAAGGTGTGTGTGTGTGTGTGTGTGTGTGTGTGTGTGTGTGTGTGTGTGTGTGTGTGTGTGTGTGTGTGTGTGTGGGTGGGGTGAGAGAGAGAGGAGAGAGAGAGAGAGTAGGTGTGTGTATGTGGAGAGAGAGAGAGAGAGAGAGAGAGAGAGAGAGAGAGAGAGAGAGAGAGAGAGAGAGAGAGAGAGAGAGAGAGAGAGAGAGAGAGAATGTAGCTTGCAATCCTTGAAGGACAACGCAAACAAACTTTAATTACAGAACTGGTTTATCTTTTGAAGTGCACCTATATGTGTTTCAACAACCTATCTCTTACTTTTGTCCCTCTCCCTTCCTTCTTCGACTCTGGGCTTCAATCATGTCGCCCAGTTTTCCTCTCCCTTCATCCCTCAATGGTGGATTAAGTCAAATATCTCCCCACCTCACCTCAGGGTATATGGATTTAAGACAACCTCCACCCCAATATCTCTGTGAACTAATTCACCCTTGGTTCTGCATTTCTGGATGTAAACTAAATACCCTTATATATATATATCCGGGTATGGCTACACCTACATTGCACTTTTTCCACCTTCCTTCGGACAGTCTGGGTTTGAGATAAATTATGACTCCCCTCCCCATCCAACTTCCCCCTCCCCGGCTTAAACTTTAACAACAAGGAAACAAGCAAGACAAACAAAGAAAGAAACGAACAATAGATCCCGAGCAAACAGAAATATATCCAAATGCCAACAAATACAAGAACAACAGAACAACAACAACAAAGGTCGCTTTGGGAACCCTGACGATTCACAAAGAAAGAAAAAAAGGAAATCAGGACAGAACAACAGTAAATCAAGGGATGACAGCCCACCCCGCCCACTGCTCCTTGCCTCATCACCCCCCCCCCCCCCCCCCCCCGCCCCGCAGGAAGGCGAGATACAAAAAAAAGTTCGTAGAGTTAGAGATCTTTCTTTCTTCAGGACGGCTTCGGGATATTTTCAGCTTGTCTGGATGTTATTTCCAATTTTGGAGATCAATGGGTCTCCATAAACGTACAAAGAAAAAGCTACTGCGGTTTTGTGTATAAACAACGGTTCATGAAAGGAGTACAGAGCGAGGTCATTACCTCTGTGTGTGTGTGTGTGTGTGTGTGTGTGTGTGTGTGTGTGTGTGTGTGTGTGTGTATGTGTGTGTGTGATGTTGTGTGTGTGTATGTGTGTGTGGTGTGTGTATGTGTGTGTGTGTGTTGTGTGTGTGTGTGTGTGGTGTGTGGTGTTTCCTTTCTTTTCTGTGCACGTCGAGTCGATGAGAAAGACACAGAGAGAGACAGAGAGAGAGACAGCAGAACAGCGAGAGAAACATGAGCTGCCCATTAACAAACACATCAAAACGTTTGTTGTTATTGCTTCGATTTTACGTCTGTTCACTCAAAGTGATATCAGACGATGGGAAGGGGAGGGGAGGGGACATTTATGTTGATAGTTATGTGCTGTGAAATTTGTGTCTGTTGCTAAATATCGTTGGCAGGATACATAAAAAGGCTAAGCGATGATTACAACAAATAAATACATAAGAAATGCTAGTACTACTTATAAATATAACAAATAACCTATAGGACTGTAAAAAACAAAAACAAAAACAAAACGTATCAAAAGACATCAAAACGTATCTTGTGAACTGTCAACGCTGTTGCGGTATAGATGTATCGATAAACTGAACTAATAGTTCCATGTTTGAAAAGTGTAATTCGTGGTCACTGGATCGTGGTCAGCTCAGAAGGTACCAGAACAGATTTTCAGCTCTGTATGAAACCAGAGAGGCGTGTCGATAAATGGAATCGATTGTCCCCTTGTTTGAAAAGTCTAAGTTGTCACTTTAAAAAAAAGTGGCTGTCACTTGATCGAGTTAGAACTTATTTTGAGCAGTCTGTAAAAGCAGACGTTGAGAATGGGAAGCGGCTTATACATTGAGGGAGGTGGAGAGGTGGTGGTGGCGCATCCAGTTCATCGATTTTCAGCTGAAGGCTTTTGGAATTACTGTTGACATGCCGCGTGAGCCTGTGGTGCGGTGGTCAAGCCGCGAGGCATCCGTCTAGAAAGCAAAACGACGTGGGCTCTGTTCTCATCTGTCGCTGAAATTTCCCACATCCAATATATGTATGAGTGAAAGTTTTAGAATTCAGTCCTTTGACAGTGACATTACACTGAGGTTTCGTTTGGCACCATATATTTGCTTACGTAAATGAAACCACGGCAACAAGAGAGTTATCACAGGCGAATTTCTATTTTAGAAAACAAAACGGTTCTTATTGTGAAACAGTGATACCTGCAGACTGAGGAGGGGCGGGGCGAGTAACCTCCTGTAATGTATTGCATCATTAGAAACTGTCATTAGGCACCCTGTACTGTATTGTATCATTAGAAACTGTCAGTATGCTTCCTGTAATATGTTGCATCATTAGAAAGTGTCATTATGTTTCCTGTTATGCATCATTAGAAACTGTCAGTAGGCTTCCTGTAATGTATTGCATCATTAGAAACTGTCAGTAGGCTTCCTGTAATGTATTGCATCATTAGAAACTGTCAGTAGGCTTCCTGTAATGTATTGCATCATTAGAAACTGTCAGTAGGCTTCCTGTAATGTATTGCATCATTAGAAACTGTCAGTAGGCTTCCTGTAATGTATTGCATCATTAGAAACTGTCAGTATGCTTCATTTAATATATTGTATCATTAGAAACTGTCATTATGTTTCCTGTAATGTATTGCATCTTATAAACTGTCATTATGTTTCCTGCAATGTATTGCATCATTAGAAACTGTCAGTATGCTTCATTTGATATATTGTATCATTAGAAACTGTCATTATGTTTCCTGTAATGTGTTGCATCATTAGAATCTGTCAGTAGGCTTCCTGTAATGTATTGCATCATCAGAAACTGTCAGTAGGATTTCTGTAATGTGTTGTTTTTACTGAACACTGTCAATGGGCTTCCTGTAATGCATTGTTTTATCAAACAGTGTTATTGGGTTTTCTGTACTGGTTTTTTTTTTATATATATATATCAAACATCAAAAAGGAAGGTGGCAGGATGGGTAAGACGTTCACCCGTCAAACAAGTAAACCGTGAGGTTTGGGGTTCGATTCCAGCCTTGCCCTTTCTTTCTAGTTTGACAAGAAAATCGAACTGAATGTCAAGAGTTCTTCAGATGAAATTATAAACTGAGGTCGCATGCGCAAAAATCCTCACCATTGGTGAACGTCGGAGCTCTAGATCAGGAACAAACAAAAAAAGATACACAGTTTGTAGACTTTCGACAATATGCATTTTAAAATTATTATTAAACGGGATAGCTCAGTGGTCGAGCACTCGCTTTCCCCCAGCCAATGTAAAGCAGCATCGAGCGTGGTTACCAATTGGATGGGTGATCGTTTGCGAACCTTAGGTTCAGTACAGTCCTCCAGTTCACCCAGCTGTAAATGGGTACCTGCCTCTTTAGGGTCAGGGAAAGTAAAGCAGCAATGGAGAGGAGATGGGCGCCGCCCTCAATATGCTGGCCCCTAGAGAAGGGAGGTCTCTGACGCCTCGCTCCCCTACTACCTTATAGATTATGGGACACCTTTACCTTTTCATTAAACTGTCATTGAGCTTTTCGTAATGTGTTATTTTATCAAACAGTTAGGAGGTTTCCTGTACTCCGTAACACCACAGTAATGGGATAGAGCAGGAAGAGACATTATATCCAACGCTATTCTTGTTGTTATTGATAATGTTTCATGTCAAGTTGCCATTGTCACAAAGAACTCCGCTGTCTGTCTGTCTGTGCCCCCCCCCCCCCCAACTCTCTCTCAGTGTCTGTCTCACCTCTCTCTGCCTCTTTGTGTGTGTGTGTGTGTGTGTGTGTGTGTGTGTGTATGAGACAGACTGACTTAAGCAGAAACAGATTCAGAAAGGATTGAGACAGACACTCAAAGGGAAGTCTGCTGCTGTCCCTAAAATGGTGAAGCAAACAAAACTAATTTGTGAAAGATTTACGCCGTCGCGGTAAGGACCTGTCGATAAACGGGACCAGAAAGTTTAGGTTCCAAAAAAGCTTAATTAGAAGTGAAAAAGATTTTTTAAAAGTCTTTGCCTAATTGTCGTCACTAATTTGGAAGGTATCAGGATTGATTTCGAAGCCCATTAAGATAGATTCAAGACTTCCTTGAAATTTTAAAGTTAAAAATTCTGAATTATTTGAGAATAACGTATAGAATAGAACATGCCAGTAACAGAGTGACTACATAACGTCTATTTCTTAACTGTAAAAGCTAGAAACAGACATGCAGATATATACAGATTTCTTAAACCAACCATTACCTGATTGACAAGAGAAGGGGATTAACTGATTTAAGGAAAAATCCTCTGGATTGATTTTGGCTGTCTGTTTGAAATTAGTCAAGATCAAGTAGATGTTTCCTTTTCTCCAGTTTAAAAAAAAAATCCGTTTCTTTTTCTTGTCAATGGATTTCATTTACTGTACGTGTGACTGCTGCAATCATTGTAGATGTTTGATTTACAAAGAAGGTTCATTGCGGGATCAAACTTGTGTGAAACAAAAAGAAACCACCCAACATTACATGCTTCTGTTAATGATGTTTTCTTGTTATTTTATCGTTTTCAACAATGGCACGAGGCATCTAAGGACTAGGAAGCACTTCAGGTTATCAACCTTGCCCTGTGAAGAGAGTGAAATCTGATCACATGAGCTCAATTTCATTTTGGTTCATGTAAAATACAGCCTTGCCCACCATGAAAGCCATATAATAATAATAATAATGATAATAATAATAGTAATAATAATAATAACAACAACAACAACAACAAAACATGGAATTTATATAGCGCTATATCTTGCAACAAAACGAATCAAAGCGCTTATATCAAGGGTGTCACCCCGTTTAGGTCCAGACACCAGTCCCCTCAAAACAGGAAACACTGTCAGCCGGCAAGCGACACCATTAAAAGTCATCATTGCATCATTTATCTTGATCCTTGTCATCACTAATTCAGAAAGAAGGACCGAGACAGACACACGAAAAAACCGGGCTGTACTGAGGACACCAACCATTCTTCTTTATTTATCATTCTCAGATTGCAGGAGAAAAAGCATGAACAACTGACAGACTGATCTTCTCAAAGTATCACAAAAAGCACTTATGAAATGCCCTACAGACACAAAAAACGCAGCAACAACCAAAAACAAGAAATCAAAACACAACAAATCGTATCAAAAATCCATCGCAGAACTGACACGTTACGCTCATGCCAGCATTTACAATCTTACTTCCTGGTCGCTGGAACAAGACGGTTCGGGGAAAAATGCTTAAACTGTGTAGCTGAAGCGGGGAGGGGAGGGATGTCAGACTTGCTTGCTTGAAACAAAAACAAACAACAACAAAAACGAGAAAAAAAAACCAAACAAAAAGGCAGGAGGAAACAAAAGACAGAGAACAGAAAGATAAGGGTAAAATGGAGGCAGAAGCAAAGAGAATAATAGAAAATTGGTTCTTTTGGAACAGAATTTCCAGGAGACAACGAAGTATCATTTACGCAGAAAGAGTCCCAGCTTCTCCACGAGAGATTGTTTACTCGATTAAATGATAAATCAAGAAAGTTAGACCACACGCTCATGCGCCCCCTCCCCCCCCCCCCTCTCTCTCTCTCTCTCTCTCTCTCTCTCTCTCTCTCTCTCTCTCTCTCTCTCTCTCCCACCACATACACACACACGCGCTCGCACACACACACACTTTTTTATGATTAGGCTAAAATGGAGCCAAAATTGTTTCGGTCTCAGGGAGGAAAAAAAAGCCCCAACACCTTGACATTTATTCCAAAAGTTTATTTTCTTGTCATCAGAGAAATTGCATCTGTCAAAATTTCTTTTTACGACAAAATAAAGACGTCTTGATTATTGATTCCTTTCTACCACTGTACATTTTGTCTTTCTACTTGAGCCCATTGTGCCACACACTTTCTCCTCGTTGTGCCTAATGTTAAGGGCCACTATGTACATCTAAGAGCTCGAGAACAGCCGCAGGTGCCGCGTATTTCAAGAAAAAACTCACAAATGCATCGTATTTTGTTAGGATTGGAATGTACATCTCATAGGGGGGCCTGACTTACTCGATTAGATGTGGACGTACTAAGTTCCCTTATCACTATATAAAACTGCAAGAGGAGGAATCGAATCGTCCACCACTCCCGCACAAAGAGATAAACTTTTTTTGGTAAGGTAAAGAATTAGTTGCGCTTTTATCCCCGAAACAGGAATCATCATCATCATCATTAGCCATTACACCCAGTGGTGTGTAGGGCAGCAACAAAGCGCTTCCACTCCTGCCTATTCTGGGCCAACCTAGTCACTGATCCCCAAGAGTGCTGCATGGCCTTCATCTCACTTTCTACAGTTCTTCTCCACGTTGCTTTTGGTCTTCCTTTCTTTCTCCTTCCTTCTGGGGTCCAGTGCAATGCGAAACAGGAATGCAGTTACCTTAATGGTCGGTATAAAAGGAACGGTCGCATACACAAAACCTCACCATTGGTAAACATCGAAGTTCTAGCTGAGGAACGAAAAAATGAAGTTAGGCTTTTGGTGCATGCTGGGTATGCTTGCGTGTCTGTTGCCCTTCAAACGCTGAGATGAATTATTACATAATCTTTAACAAGCGTACGTGATCTTCTGAACTCCTATACTCGAAGGACAATTAGGCTCAGGAGAATTCGCACATAAATGATCTTGGAGTTTTGTTTAATCCCCAACTGATATCCACTCTGCGCAACGAGATCCAACCCTGGAACCCCTGATGAAAGGACCTTTAGGCACGGATATTTGTCGCCCCATTTACTGGGGTATTGCCTTAAGCATAATTACCTCTGAGATAATGCTTGTGCATCGATAACATCACAAAGGAACTGAGGTGATCAACAAGGAACGTAACTCAGTTACAGCCCACCCTCACCCTCTCACGCCATACAGCAGACACAGGAGAAAATTGTGGCCCATTTTTGCCGGCCATGGTTTGAAAAAAAAAATCAATATAATGTTTTTTGGTTGTTGTTTTTTTAGAGCTTGACTGACATTATTTCCAATTATCGGATTAACGAGTTCCCATAAAAAAAGATTGTAACCAGAGAAAAGATAATGTCGCTTTCTGTTAAGATTTTTATAGTTCGCATAAAAATGACAAGCATAGAATTTATGTGCTCTTTTTGTGTTTGTGTGTGTGTGTTCGAGTTAATGCTTGTGCACATCTGCCTGTGTCACACACACACACGAAAGAGAGGAGGAAGAGAGAGAGAAGAAAAGAAGGAGAGAGAGAGAGAGAGAGAGAGAGAGAGAGAGAGAGAGAGAGAGAGAGAGAGAGAGAGCGCAGTGCACGTGCATGTGCATGTGCGTATATGGTGTACCTATCATGTATGCAGGTGCGTGTATAAATTTGTATGCACGCACATAACGAAAATGGTTTATTCGGTTTTTGCAGGCGATCTGGCCCATATGAACAGGAGATATGCACGCACGTGTGTGTGTGTGTGTGTGTGTGTGTGTGTGTGTGTGTGTGTGTGTGTGTGTGTGTGTGTGTGTGTGTGTGTGTGTGTGTGTGTGCATGTTTTCGAGTTTTCGCACGTGCACATCTGTCTGTGGTTTTGCAGAACACAAAAAGAGAGAGAGAAGGGGAGGGGGGGGGGGGGGGGGGGAGGAGAAACTGCATCATCTTCTTTCGTGCCACGAGAGTATCAGTCTTTCGAAACCGGATGCAGTTAGCATTAACCAAAAGAAGGCATATATCTGTCTGTCTGTCTGCCTCTGTCTGTCTGTCTGTTTGTCTTCCTCCTTTTTCTTCTTCTCTCTCTCGCTTTTCTTACAGTACCATCTACAATAACTCTTAGATGACTTTTTTGTTTGTTTATTCCGGCCAGTATGCCAACGACAGACGTTGCATCAGTTGAACCCTTACTCCACAGTCTGAAAGTACCGTGATGCCCCTCAAAGTTAAGCGTTTGTCCTGTTCTCCTCGCTGTATTAGGCTTACAATCAAATCATTCAATTTTGTCTGAATATGTATGAATGCAAATGAACCTCTCAACGATGACGTTTCTTTAGATTTTGACGTGTCTCCATCTCTCGATTTGTATTTGGAATGCCTAACTGGAATTCTATGCCATGCAACCCCCACCCCTCACCAAAGTTATCAAAAGTTACGCGCTTATAGCACGAATGGAAGAAACATCAAAGGAAACTTGGCAAAATCTGACAGTTTGTAGTTCTAGTGTTCATTCTGATGATATTCTTGTAGAAGAAGCTGATCTTCTCACGGTACCACTTTTTACAATAAATTATTGACCGGGGCGATGGGATGGGGTGAGGGGTGGGAAAGCTTAGTGTCACTTTTTATAGTGAAAAAGCCACAATTTTGGAACACACACAGCAAACCGCGATGGGAGATGAATTCTTTACGTCGTCAGTTTCGTCAGGATTTACTCGTCTACCTTAGAAGAAGAGGGGGGGAACCGAAAGAAAAGATGTTTCCCCTTGCTACTGACATTGTAAACATTTACTTTCTCGCCATGATTTTGCTCACGTACAACTGAATCTGGGCGTTGATATATGCGATATGTCTGTGAAAGATGGACAAGAAGATAGCCACGGAATCTGTGACGATAAGTTAACTGGAAGAAGCCGTGGATTGTAGAAAACCGCATGGTTTGTATATGATTATCTTTTGATGCAACCGACTTCATCTCTAAATGCACCTCGTGTTTTCCGCTCGAGATAACCGTGTTGATATTGCCGTTAAAAGAAAAACAAAAAGACAAACAAACAAAAACAAAAACAAAAATTTGCCCTGCAAAAAAACAACCACAAAATAATCCCCTCCTCCCGAAATAAAATGAAAGAAAACGATAAGAAAGAAAAAGACCGAAAAGGAAAAGAAAAGAAACAGGAAGAAAGAAGACAAAAATACAAACAAGAAATACAAGGGAAGAGCACACACACACACACACACACACACGCGCGCGCGCGCGCGCGCACGCACGCACGCACGCACACACGCCACCAATCAGGTCTAACATCGGCACATTTTCCATTCTTTGTTTTGGCGGATGGAAATATAACCCATCCAAGCATATTATAGAAAGAGAAGTCCTGTTAAAGTAAGCCTTCAGTTGTAACCGCTTTCTGCTTCAAGTAATACCGGAAGTCCTCTTGAACGTTCTACTATCATTGGTCCTACAGGACATAAAGAAGGCAGCCTGCATGTCCTTTTCGAATATCTGTTTCTTGGCAATTAGCCTCTTTTTTGGACGCCGTAGAATCGAACTCGTCAACTTCTTTTGCAGATATCATTGAGATGAATTCTTTACGTCGTCATCTATCAGCATCCAGAGTTTCCTTCTTCTTCTTCAGCTCTCTCTCTCTCTCTCTCTCTCTCTCTCTCTCTCTCTCTCTCTCTCTCTCTCTCTGTGAACGCCGTTTCAATACAACCATAAATAGCAAAAAATGTCAGTGTCTGTCCATATGGTCAAATTCTCCGAAAAATCAATTCGTATAGCCCATACAAATCATAGCTCACATTAGGCCTTTGGCCGTAGTATGAACGTGGACGCGTGCAAGGAGTTGTGAGCTGCCTCATTTAGCTTCTGCTGTGTCATAAATCTCTGTATATCAGTAAGCAGAATCACAGTTAAACGGTACTTATATATTCCTAGACGTGTTTCATGAAGATAAGAGTCCATGACATGTTTCATGCAGATAGGAGTCAATCAAGCGTAGGCCTATTACCATAACGTTCAATAAGCATTTGCTTTGAATCATTCAGATTGATTAATTAAACAGACGCGCAAAATGCGTGCGTGAGCAGGAAGATAGTATATGCACTCATTCATATTCTCACGCTTGCGCACATGTGGACATACACCGCGCGCGCGCACACACACAGAGTAAGACAGAATGATCGATGTGGTGCAGTCATGTGGTGTGTGTGTGTGTGTGTGTGTGTGTGTGTGTGTGTGTACGCGCGCATGCAAGTGTGCAGGTAGACTGGATATGCGTGTGTTGTGTTCGGAAAGAAGTTTCATAAAATACAACGGACAGAAAATCTAAGTCAAGTCAAGTCAAGTCAAAAACACTTTAATCATCCAATGAAGGGCAATTACAATACTGACAGGCAGATTGATACACATCAAATATATCAAAGACACAAAAGCTATATTTCATATTGGTTTTCAAATAAAATGTCACAAACACACACACACACACCAACACACACGAGCGCATGCGCACACACACGCAAACACCCGCACGCACGCACACACATCAATTGTGAACACAATTTAAAACCCATTGACTAGAAGACATAAAACTTATTTTTACGCACGCATATACGCAGCACGTACACACGCACGTACGTGTGTGTGCGAACACGCACACGCACACCCACACCATACACCAATCTAATGCAACTGTACTGCACTCTCACCTATTCTCTCCTTTTCTTTACCTGTGATCTGAATGGAACAAGTTTGATGATTACTTATGATCCAAGATTATAATAGTTAAACAAAAACGAAAGTTTCATCCTTCTTTCACATGATTTAGGGCAAAAGGCGTGGGTTGACTCTTTTTGAATAGTGCGGAAAGGAAGATTACAAAGAAAAAACACCTCATGTGACTTTTTCCCCTCCTTCAGCATAAATCAGTTTTAATGACTTAAGAAAGAAAGACTAGACTGTTCCTAATCATAAACGCCTTACTGTGTGTGTGTGTGTGTGTGTGGATGGATGGTTTTGAGGCAGTTATGGGCCTTGGCAGCAGGACATCCGGTAGTCGATAGGGGAAGTGTGAAGCTGAAGTGTCACATGTTTAGCGGGAAGTTGAAGGGGAAACGTCGATGGCTATCGCCCAGTGCTGTTTTGAGAACTGCAGGTCCCTTGTTCCCTGTCTGCCAGTTGTACAAGACAGCTGTTTCTGCGCTGACACGTATGTATCGTGTTCTTTCGCTTTGGTATTAATGCAAGTGTAGGTTTACCACAGAGAGAGAGAATCTTTGATAATTTTTATGATAATCTTTGATTGATAATTTTTATTACCAAGGGTAGCATAAATATCAAAATACTTTTTTTTTCAAAGGGTGACAAGTATTAACATATTCATTTTTTCATCTGCCCAGAATAGAGCTTATCATTCATGATGACAGATAACAATTTTACATAAACTTAAGGGGGGGGGGGGGGAGAGAGAGAGAGAGAGAGAGAGAGAGAGAGAGAGAGAGAGAGAGAGAGAGAGAGAGACCTTCCATTGGATCCACGATTTATGTAAAAGAAAAAAAATCCATCAAGTTGTTACTTTGCCTACAGACCTAATCTGGAGCATCTAATTTGTATACTGATGAAACACGTACTATTAAAAGGAAGTGATAAGGGAGAGGGGGGATTTCAAGAAAACTGAAAGAAATTGGTTTGTGTGTATGTGCGCGCGTTCGCGCCTGTGTGTTCGTGCTTGAAAGAGAGAGAGAGAGAGCGGAGAGAGAGAGAGAGAGAGAGAGAGAGAGAGAGAGAGAGAGAATGAATGAATGAATGAACGAATTTTATTTGACAAAAGCTACAAGCCCATCAGTCAAAGGGGGTAATTGTAAGTAACATATTAACATAGGAATGAATATGAAAAGGACATGAGTAATAATCCAAAGTCCAGATAAATGCCAACCAATATTTTCAGTTATTACGTATAGGATCCGTTTCATTCATAGTCTGCTTACGTTTATCTAGAGCCTGCGTTATATATATTGCTAAAGATTTAAGCTCGGACATATTATTTGAAGATAACACCTTTTGTACAAGATTGGTGGACCTGTTGGTTGGGTTTGTCAAAAAAGCAATTTTTTGGCGAATGTCATGATAAGTTCTACAAGCAAACAAAAAATGAAATTCGTCTTCTTCTTCTTCTCCACATGCTGGACAAGAGTTGTTGTCTGTCTCTGCTGTAATATACCATTGTTTGCAGTTCAAAAGACCACACAATCTTAGCCTAAATTTTAGTAAATTACTTCGAAGCCTTTTATTAGTTAACGATATCAGATACTGTTCTGGACCAAACGCATTTTTAAAGGAGCTATACCAAGTGTATTTTTCACTAGACATTAACTGTCCATGCCAGTTTTGATGAAAACATGAAATAAGTCTATCTTTCAATTCTCTAACAAACTGTTCTTCATAACCCACCCCCTGGCATAGCCAAACAATACCAAATCCATTTATCGTCAAAAGATCTTTTACTTTAGTCGCCCAGTTTACTTTACCATTATTATGTTGTATAAGCAGCATCTCGTATGCTTGTCTGTTTATTCTTAACATAGGAAGCCTGATAAGTTTAATCCAGTAATTAATGCATTTAGTTATGGTTCTTATATAAAAGGGGTATCTACCAGTTTCTCCGTACATAAGTTTATTTGATGGAACACACAGAGAGAGAGAGAGAGAGAGAGAGAGAGAGAGAGAGAGAGAGAGAGAGAGAGAGAGAGAGAGAGAGAGAGAGAGAGAGAGAGAAGGGTTTTCTTTGCTTCTTTCAGTATTGCTAACATATATCTGTATCCATTTTTGCATACAAATGATAGTGTGTGTATGTGTGTGTGTGTGTGTGTGTTGTGTGTGTGTGTGTGTGTGTGTGTGTGTGTGTGTGCGTGAGTGCATGCGTGCGTGCGTGTGTGTGCCTGCCTGTACAAGTGAGTGTGTGTATGTGTGCGTGCGCGCGTTCGTTTGTCTGTGTTTTTCATGATACGCACATGTGTAGATCAAGATTTTCTCAGAGGATGGGGTTTTGCAGCCAGCTGCTATTGTTTGCCAACAAAGGCATCAACTTGGCGGCTGCATGCAGCGTGATCGTGAATTAGATGGAGACCGGGGATATGTAGAGAACAGAAAGCAGATAGACATCCATCTTTCTCTATTGGTTGATATTTCTGTCCTTGTGTGTGTGTGTGTGTGTGTGTGTGTGGACCAGCATGTCCAAGATTGCAAGCAGCGACACCAACTTGACGGTTGCATGCTGTGTAATGATGAATCACATGGAGACTAGAGACAAGGGAAAAAGATAACACACCAGTATCCGTCTTTACGTATGGATTAATCCCCCCCTCCCCCATGTCCTTATCAAGTGTGTGTGTGAGAGAGAGAGAGAGAGGGCGGGGGGGGGGGGGGGGGGGGGGGGGATTGTGCGTGACTTCACATACATACATGTACAAACACATAAACACGATGATGTGTATGAGTGTAGAATTTACAAGTATCCCTATGCATCTGAAATTTTCTTTGAACACAAGGAGTTACCAGACGTACAAAAATACAAAGCTGGAGGTATACTGGTGTGATTAAATCAGTTTCTCTAACCATGAAACTTACGAAACGCAAAAACAAAACCAAAATAGCTAATTGTCTTTAATACACCAACACTTATTGAAGTGGACTATAGTCAGTTCTTGTGTGTGGGGGATATGAGTTTCTAGTATCATGAACTCGTGAGCAGAGCAGAGAAGAGCCAGGATGTGAGTGTGTACAGAAGGCCAGCACTAGAGTAGAGACTGGCAGTGTCAAGCAGGGTTAGGGCTGCCCCAGTTATTGCCTGGGACGTTGAGAACGCTCTTTGCTGGGTCTGAGTGG
>CM054147.1:30619953-30637453 GCA_028751875.1 Rapana venosa | reverse complement strand
GAATTTTGGAAGTCGCATGATGAAAATGGTCATTTAAGTGCCGGTGTTAAACCTTAAGTGTTAAGTCTTGTGAGGGGATATAGATCTAGGCCTAGTGTTCAAACCTCCCCCCCCCCCCCTTCTCTCTCTCTCTCTCTCTCTCTCTCTCATAGTCACTTGGGAACAGTCAAGTCAAAAACTTGCTGTCTACGTGAAATGGAAACGGAACATGACTGAGCTAGATCTATAATCAAAAACATTTGCGAAAGTTTGCTGACTGCCGACTGCATGAAAAAAGCTGGTCGTTATCTAGAAAGTGGTGAGGGGCGATTTGCATGTTAACTAGTAAAGAGGGAAAATTTACTGATCCTAAACGATCTGCGTAAATCTCCATTCCGAATGAATAACTTCCTAGCGGAAAAAAACGAGTCTGTGTGCTATTTTAAGACTGGCATGGCAGCTAAGTGAATAGAAAGTTGTTCAAGTGTATGTGATGGTGGGGGCTTGATTTTCCTCACTGGAGTGGGTAGGGGGAAGGGAGGAGAGAGGTAAAAACGGACATTTCTCACGTTTCCCTAGATCGGCATACTAGGGCTACGTAGACCATGCACAGTTTGAGCTTTGACGTCATACAAGTACATGCAATTACGTTCTCATGTCCCACTGTTCTGGAACACACTTACGTGCTGCAGGCGTTCTTCATACGAATGGACGTAACCACGCGAATACAGAGAATATACGAATACGAATACTTTATGATCTGAAACCAGAGAAATTAATGTAGGTTGGCTTACGAGCAAAGGATCAAACAGAGAAGGATAAAAGAGTAAATCACAAATTTAAAGTCACATAGCATACAGCGTCATACAAATTCAATGCATTAGGTACTGTATGCAAACAACACACACTTGGAGAGCCCCCCCCCCCCCCCCCCCCCCCCACCACCACCACCACCAAAGCCTCTTCTTCGAACGCTCAGACAGCAACCATTAGTGTCTGTTATATGAGCAAAAATGCGTCACGCTGCCGTTAAGCGCCTGACTAGTCAGGACCAGCGCATCCGACTTCGGCATAAGGGAGAATTATTATCTTTTAAGTCTTTCTGGAATCGAGGCAGGAGAATGGATCAAGAAGGTAGAAAATAGACAAGAAGGGGGTGACAGGAAGAAAAGGAACAAGGCAGAAAGAAAGAGAGTGATAGAAAAGAGGAAATTTCTAGCACAAAATTTCAAGAATGTGGGGATGCTATTGATACTGACAGGCCACGTGGGAAACAACAAAACCAAACGACATAAAAGATGTACTTCCACACACACAACACACATCACACATAGTGGGGGATGGGATAGCCTAGTGGTTAGAACATTGCGCTCGCAATCTGACAACCCGAGTTCGATTCCCGTTCAAGGGGATATTTTCCCCTGGAGTTAACATCAGTGCAGACTCAACTCTCCCCAAAAGTCCTTCCGATGAGACTATAAACCGTAGCCCCGTGTGCGAACCCACCCAGAACATCTTATGCACACGTTAAATCCTGTTCCGCTTTTCGTAAGAGTAGGCCATTGTGTGCCGGTGGCAACAGATAACAGAATTCACAAAACCGCATACACACGGGGACTGGATGTAAAAAAGCACATAAGTGATTATTCCATTATCCTCGATATAATAGAAGAATAAAATAAATAATTAAATAAAAAACACATAACACAGCGTTTGACACAACCCCACCGAGACACACCACAGGGCATCATCACAAAGCACGCCTAAATCATTTCCTTATTCCAGCAGCCGACACAATCAGCAATGGATCTTTGTACAGAAGTTATTTTCAACGTAGTTGATATGCACAGTACACTCTTGATTAGTCTAAAAGCTTTTAAAAAAATTATTATTATCCATGCAAAATTATACATCTGCACAGGTATAAAATCCAGGTTCTCGTGCACGTGTGCACCGCGCGTGCGCGCGCGCGCAGATAATAGTAACAAGACAGATTGTTTATGAGTAGGTATGATAAGAATATCAATAGCATAAATAACAATTCCATTAACTTTGGAAATCTCTAAATATTTATAGCTTTAAGCTATCCTACATATAGACTAGAGAAGACATTCGTATATATAAAAAAAAAAATAGTGTGGGAAATGAGTGGGAAAAATCAGAAATAAGGAGGAGAAGGAGGGAGGCCAACGTAAAGGAGAAAGAGAAAGTTCATGCAAGGGTTATTTAAAAATATAAATAAGAATGATTATCAGTTTTTGATTAATCCTGTTCGTTTGGAAAAGGATTATGGGAAACGTGGCATATAGTTACCATGTGGTGTGTGTGTGTGTGTGTGTGTGTGTGTGTGTGTGTGTGTGTGTGTGTGTGTGTGTGTGTGTTCGTGACATTTTTATTTGAAGTTATTTTGGAATGTTTTAACCAATATGAAATGTAGCTTTTTGTGTGTCTTTCGAGATTATGATACGTATCAATCTGCCTGGCAATATTGTAATTGCCTTTCATGGTATGATTAAAGTGTTTTTGACTTGACTTGGGGGGGGGGGGGGGGGGGGCAAACATACATGACTGACGCAACGCAACCTTCCACCAATACACCTTATTTTTTCTGTCTTGGTTAGCCTAAGTATCAAGAGAGGATGGAGCGTACAGAACGGCACAGATGATGTAGATGAAATGCATGCCATCCGTGCCGTTGTTCATTCTCCCATGCTGCTGGCCGCAGTGGCCTGAGATATCGATTGATCGCTGCGTTTTGTCCTTGGCAACACAAGATGTATGGAATCTTTGGTGTAAGTCGCCGGACGTTGGCGGAAATCTGAACGGCATGAAAAGAAAGAGTGGAGGTCCTCTGAGACAAAGTGTAGCATCTTCTTATGGTCTTTTAAAAAAAAATCTTTCGGGCCATGAAAGAAGGTTGAAGGACGGTTAAGACGTCTACCTGCCTAACAAGAAAACCGTGAGGTTCTGGGCTCCATTCTAAGCCTTGCCTTTTCTTCCCAGTTTGACGAGAAATTCGAACTGAATGTTAAAACTTTTCGGATTAGACTATAAACCGAGGCCTCGTGTGCGAATGTACGCAGAACATCTTGCGCACACGTTAAAAACCCTTCCCGCCTTTCGGAAGTGTTGGCCATTAGGTGCTGGTACGAACGGTTGATGAAGTTTTTTTAAAAAAAGAGCATGCACACAGTTGTCATGTTTGGACATCATTCCCGAAGTCAGAATGTGGATACCTAAATGGTGGGGAGAAAACGGTCACACATACAAAAATGTCACCATTGGCGAATTTCGTATAGATTTGCACGTTTCTAATCTGAGCTTTTAAAATTGGACGCGGTGACAGCCTTAATATGGCCTCTGTGGTCGGCAGGGCTATAAACAACAGGATTGGATTGGCTTGGAACCTCGGGGAGCTCTAGCCGAAGAACGAAAATGAAAAAATGTTTCGGGCCGAATTTTTCTCTTTCGCCATTGAAGAAGACTTCTTTGTTGAAGACCTTTGTCTGGAGATCCCTCCTGTCCTTAGAATGTCTTTCTTATTAGGCCCTCTGTTAGCTTACGTTTTGATAGTTTGTGCGCGCTCGCGCTTACTCACAACACACACGCGCGCGCGCACGCACACGAGAGAGAGAGAGAGAGAGAGAGAGAGAGAGAGAGGAGAGAGAGAGAGAGAGAGAGAGAGAGAGAGGGGGGTAATTATGATGAATTTATTTCGTTGCGTCCAATACGTCTCTGTGATATTTATAACAAGACAATTTCTGATTCACACACACACACACACACACACACACACACACACACACACACACACACACACACACACCACACACACCACCACACAGATAACACATTTTTACACAATACAATGCAATGCACTTCAATACAATACAATACAACACTGGTGCATAGGTGTTTGGTTACATACAGATGATAATGACGACGGTCACAAACGATGTGTCAGGGACTGGCAGTTTGGGGGGGGGGTGGGGGTAGGGGGGGAGGACTTTGGGGACGGGGGGAAGGGGAGGAGGGGGGTCGCAGGATGAGCTTCCTTCGGTTGTGCCAGTGGTAGCAAGGTGTGTTCCCCGCTCAGTTAGCTGCCAGTACTACTGACTCACAGTAATATCGAACAGTAAAATCACATAACAACAGGTAGCGGGTCGTTGTCCCAGGTGGGGGGGAGGGGGGGGGGGGGGAGTTAGGCCACATACCATTGTTTCTGAGCGTCACCACCGTTTATGTTCTTTCTCTTAGGGAGTTGTTGTTATTATCATCATCATCATCATCATTATTATTATTATTATTATAATTGTTGTTGTCGCCGTCGTCATCATCATCATCATTTAATAGTAGTAGTAGTAGTAGTAGTAGTAGTAGTAGTAGTAGTAGTAGTAGTAGTAGTAGTTCTTTATTTCGTAATGGTTATTTGGTTTTTAAAAAAAGAAATATTGACAAGAAGTGTTTATGAGCACCGAGTGTGTATGTGTGTGTGTGTGGATGGGAGAGTGAGAGGAAGGAGAGAGAGAGAGAGAGAGAGAGAGAGAGAGAGAGAGAGACAGACAGACAGACAGACAGACAGACAGACAGACAGACAGACAGAAAGACGTGACACACACACAAAAACTGACCGACAGAAGCAAAAGAGGCAGGCAAAAGAACGAGCATCCCAAGAATGTGTTCGTGTGTTTTTTTTCTGTCCACAGGAGCTGAACAAGGAGGAAGCAAACAGCCGGCTGCCACAGTGGCCCTCACAACACAGTCGTCTGAAACTCGCCGAGAGGGGGAGGTGGCTGGCTAGCCTACACTAGGACAGGAAATAAGGGCTTGCTCGGCAGACAGACAGACGTGCAGGCAGCGCTGTCCCGGAGATAGCATTGACAGACCTGAAGTGAATGACCAGTCCATCGCCAACGTGGATGTGTGTATGTGACAGATCTGTCCACTGTGTGTGTGGAGACTTAGCCGAGGGCTGATTATTCTGCGTTGTGTGTGACTGTGTACCATTTTCGTTGATTTTTTTTCTTCTCTGGGGCCTCACTGTTCGGAGGGATAGGTTTTTTTTCTCTTCAGTGCACCTGTGCCAGAATGCGTTTCTTGGATCGATTTTTGCTGATTCCTCTTGGAGTTTAAGGTATTCTATTGCCGTTTGGTGAAACTTTGCTCTCTTTTATCTGTTCTTGGTTGTTGTTTTTTTTAGTTACTTGTTTAGGTGGTTGGTTGGTTGGTTTAGTTTCACTGTTATGTCTTTCTGTCTGCCTTTTTCACTAATAATTTATAACCACATATACTTTCTCGTATGTGCGGGCGCGCGCGCACACGCCACCACACACACACAACACACACACACACACACACACACACACACACACACACACACACACACACACACACAGCATGCAAGTACCATGGCAAGTACGTACAAAAGGAGTGTGTTTTTTTCCACATGGGCTTAATACAGCAACATGCAGGCTGTTGTGTGTGTGTGTGTGTGTGTGTGTGTGTGTGTGTGTGTGTGTGTGTGTGTGTGTTTGTTTATTTATTTTATTCTTTTATATCGAGGATAATGGAATAAGCTCTTATAGGTTTTTTTTACATCCAGTCCCAGTGTGTTTGCGGTTTTTGTAAATTCTGTCATATGTTCCCACCGGCACACAATGGCCTACTCTTACGAAAAGCGGAACAGGATTTAACATGTGCGCAAGATATTCTGCGTGCGTTCGCACACGGGACCTCGGTTTATAGTCTCATCCGAAGGATTTTTGGGGAGAGTGGAGTCTGCACTAATGTTAACTCCAGAGGAAAATATCCCCTCAAACGGGAATCGAACCCGGGTCGTCAGATTGCGAGCGCAATGTTCTAACCACTAGGCTATCCCATACCCCCCTCCCCACCGTGCGCGCGCGCGCGTGTGTGTGTGTGTGTGTTTGTGTGTGTGTGTGTGTGTGTGTGTAAGTGCAGGTAGTGTTACGTTTTCTTTGGTTTCTACTTATCATCACAGTCAATCAAGTGAGAAAGGAGAGCATTGAACTCTGTGGATACTGTCAGCTGTCCAGTATTGACCACAACAAAGTTACCTCATACAGAAAAGACTGACAGCCGAGCCAAAATCACCATGTCGGCCTTTAGCTTGCCAAAATACTAAAATACTTGGAATTTTATTATCAATAGTTTTTAACTGTGTTACAAACTAATCAAACAGTTCAGTATGGCAGTATCCCTGACTGTCAATGGTCCGAATGTTCTCTGCCCTTCGTTTACGCTGTAATGCTGCTGCATGTTACCGATTGTACCATCAAAACTGTTTATTATCATACTCATCTAGGGTACATTTGTGCTTTAATGTCAGTGTGTTTCCGGATATGCTGTGTGTCTCAATATGTAATGTGTGAGCATCTACACTTTTTATTGTTCAAACGTGAAATTTTGCAAGGAGAGAGGTTTAAGAGTAAATTATGGCACAATTATTTGTTCCTGTCAGTTCAATTTCAAATTACTTTGAGTCCTTGTCTGTAATTTTCTGGTATGAAGGATCGTATGGAATTAAGAAAAAACAACAACCTGAATTTAAAGATAAGTTTTTAGCCTCAACTTTGTGGAAACTTGAAAATCTTTACTTTTCGTTATCTACTGGTGAATTTGGGGGATTGTGTAAAGAATTAAGAAACAAGATTGACATTGTCATATTCATTAAAATGTTAAAGGACAGAAGCGAAAACATTCACTTGTCAGTTAGTCAGTCAGTCAGTCAGTCAATCAAACATTCACTTGTCAATTAATCAGTCAATCGGTCAGTCGGTTAGTCAGACAGTAAAGTTGACCAGTATATGACTGTACTTTGGGATGCTGACAGTGTCTTTGCTAATCAAAGCCTGTCGGAGTACTTCACTTATGATGCAAATGGAGTTGCGAAAGGAACTCTCTCGTACGCGAGTAGTACGCACTTTGGGCATTTGTATTGATCAGTGTGTTCGGCCAGTTCCAAGTTGTTACAATGTTGCTGAACACTTTCCCGGGATCATTGCTACTTTTTCTGTCTGGCATTTGTATTGACTTCTCTATTTAGCGAGCGAATTCTTCCCGGGGTGATGATACTGCCGGTAATGTGTGGCACTTGGTGTACATGAGTAGGAAAGGCATTAGTGGTAATAAGAATACGGGGAGGGTGGGGGTGGGGAGAGAGAGAGAGAGAGAGAGAGAGAGAGAGAGAGAGAGAGAGAGAGAGAGAGAGAGAGATCCAAGCGTAAACGTTTATCAATGAGTGTGTATGCATTCTGATGCATATCAATGTCAAATGCCAGAAGGATCGGCAAGAAACTATGTCAGTAAGACATGTTTTTTACTTCAAAGAACAAGATGAGATTTTCTTTCTGATTTGCACTTAAGCGGTCAAGGAACGTTCTAGCACCTCTAGCCGTCTACAAAAGAGTGCTCTCAAACTGGAGTGCACACTACTGCCAGGGTCACTGTGTTAAAGGTAACGGCTGCCTTTACCGCTGCACTGCACCCAAACGTGGGTGTGGTGTGGTGGGGAAGGGGGTTGGGGATGGGAGCAAGAAGTGGTGGGGGTAGGGGGCTGAGTGAGTAAGACGTTTCTAGCTTGATTGTAGAGTCAAAGGTTCGAATTCTAACTCGCGAAAGTTAGGTTGGGAAAGGGTCTTGTTGCTGCCAATATTTATGCAGAGCCTAATCCTCTTGCCACCCTTGTACTTCTCCCTCAATGACTGTCCATGTCAGGGTTGATGACGATAATAATGATGATGGAGATGATGGAGATGATGATGATGATGATGATGACGACGACGACGACGACTTCAATGTTGATGATGATGAACCCCCTCCAAGTGTCGTGTTTAGATATCATCCCCAAAATTGGAATGCATCTACTTTGATGATGAGAAAACGGTCATATACGCAAAAATCTTACCATTAGTGAACCTCAGAGCTCTTCAAATTCAAAATTCAAATGCAAAAACTTTATTATCTCAGAGACAGAGAAATTCTCTAGCCCAAGAACGAAAAAAAACCCACCCCAAACCTCAATGTCATGTGCATAAGCATACGCCTGAATCATTATTTTTCACCCACCTTAAATCCTATTCCGCCTTATAAAGATGTGAATGCCGTGGAGGGCTTTGTTGTAATGGTTGACATAACAATATATACACACCAGTGTATTTATTTAGACTTCACGAAAGTGGAACGTTTCTACCTTTACGGTAAGGCGGAATGTGTCTACTTTAACGGTAAGATTGAAAAACGGTGGCAAGAGCAAACAAACCGCACTGACGGTAAGTCCTCGGAGTTAAGTGTTAGTCTCCACCAAGCTCCCACTTATTACCCTTGGCCTAAAGTTTTAACGATAGCCTAGCCGTAGTGCCGAGGTTTCGTTAACACGCAAAGCAGCTGGCACGTGTTGTACATTTGTTTTTGTCAAGACTGTTTACAAAGTACTGAGATGTAGATTTTCAGGAGGAAGTTCTTTCATGCTGTGGTGAATGGTGGTACAATGTTTAGAGTTTCGCTAATGGGATTTGACTTGACTCACTATAGGGTCATTGCGTTGAGGAAAGGCACTGAAACTGTCAGGCAAGTGTCTTGAGTGAAATGAACATGTTGAAGTCTATTTCTCCTCAAGTAGTCTCCGATTCAATAATACTAATAATGTTTTGTACTGCCCCGTTCATAGAAACACCACCAGCAAACAAACAAAATGAACTATCAATGATACCCAAATAACGTTACATTATGATATATGAAATTCAGTTGCTATCAGGAATAACCATTACATTTAATGCCACATTAATTTTTTTGTAAATCATAGTGGGTTCTTTCTTTCTTGCAAAGAGATTATCTGAATCTTTCTGGTCAATACTCACAAAACTAACATTCCTGTATGGGGACGGGATAGTCTTCTGGTTAGAGCGTTGCGCTCTCAATCTGATAACCCGGGTTCGAGACACCACCGAGTTGTCATGTCGAGGGAATTTTCCCCTGGAGTTAACATCAGTACCGACTCCACTCCCCCCGAAAGTCCATCGGATGAGACTAGTAACCGAGTTCCAGTGTACAACGCACACAGAATATCTTGTGCACCTGTTAAACCTGTTCTGCCTTTCGGAAGAGTAGGCCATCGCATGCTGGTAGGAACGGATGAAAATAATCGAAAAACACATGCACATTAGTCTGGTGCGTTGACATCATCCCCGAAGTCGGAAGCGGCTACCTTAATGGTGGGCAAACTGTCGCATACGCGAAATCTCACCATTGGTGAACCTCAGAACTCCAGCCGAGAAACGAAAAAAAAATCTGTTCTTTTGTGGATAGATTGTCTGTTGGTAGTGCCAAGAATTTTTCTGACATGATGAATAGCAGTTCGCATCTGCTGCAAGTCTGTTTTGTCAAGTGTTGACTCGAAAGGTCTTATTTTTTAGCCATCATGGATGTCTGGTCTAAACTGTTCTTTCACCTCAGCTTACGTAAGCTTGCTTCAAGCTTCTCAAATGGCATATGACAAGACGTGATTTCTTGCACGTGTGGTTGGTCACACTTGGCTGTTAGAAATATCATTCATTCCATTCCGTGGGGTCTTTTTTCCCCTTCCCAGTCAAGCGCAAGGCAGCATACAGCTGTTGATTGGTTTTCAGATCAGAAAAAACAAACGAGAGACTGCGGCAAGCACTTCACACTTGATGGACAGATTGGCTGTACATGTCATGAAAGCCAGTTAACTTTACAGGACCGGGCTTGTCTCTCGTAAACCTAAGTAGCCTTCAGTGTGGTACGGTTTGAATCAGACCTTTGTTTTTAATGTAAGGGGATCTCGATTATGGCGATAGAATAACACTGCTGAAAAGTTCACGGGCAGAGTAAGCTGTACACAAACGTGTGAGTGTGTGTGTGTGTGTGTGTGTGTGTGTGCGTGCGTGCGTGCGTGCGTGCGTGCGTGCGTGTGTGTGAAGGAGAGAGAGGGAGAGAGACAGACAGACACAGACAGACAGACAGACAGACAGAGACAGAGTGAGATGCGGGTGGAGAAAATAGCTCAGTTGGTAGAGGATACCAAATGCTACTTAGGGCATGGATCCAGATCACTACTGAGTCTATCCATTTGAGATTCTTCCAGCTTAACCCTGGTTTTGACTCATTATCGATGATGATGATGATGATGATGATGATGAAAACGATGATGAAAATGATGATTAATCTTTTAAAGAGCAGTTCACCTGAGTGCTGTGTGTAAACGCAGGCACAATACCTGACACAAATCAGCATGCCAAACTGCATGTGGAAGTTAAACCCTATTTGGCTGATGACATGAATAAGGTGCATGGATATACCAGATAAGCTCCGAAGTGCATCGAGTTTTTAACTAGTTAAACATGGTAACTCTAAAAAAACAATATCAAAAGAGATAAAGAAGAAAAAAACCCCAAAAGTTCTGATAAAATCACTCCTCTCTCTCTCTCTCTCTCTCTCTCTCTCTCTCTCTCTCTCTCTCTCTCTCTCTCTCTCTCTCTCCTCTCTCTCTCTCTCTCTTCTCTCCTTTCGTGCTGCTGCCCCCTTGTCCTTTTTTACTTCGTTAACAGAAGAATATGACCCCTTTTCTTTCAGGCCAGTTGTGTGAAACATGTTTCCATCTAGAAACGAGTAAGGATCATAAACCTTTGGTCTCCTCAATCATCCGGGTCCTCTTGAGTGCAAGACATCCCGCGGGTCATTTTTGTCAACAGGCGTTGTGTTGACTATAAGCATTAGTCTCTTCAGGGCTTCCACTCTTCCTGGCACTCAACCGTATAGTAGCCAGTGTGTTGGCTGTGCCAAGATTTTTAACAGAAAAAATAGATGTTTGCACAAGACTGTTTCTAAACACTCGGCCTCAGATGTGAATGATGAGTTTTGGTGGCTTGGTTAAAAGCTAAACGTTCGTAATCAAGTGTATTGAGAGCATCTGAAGATTGCGTCAGAAGATTGGCTTTTGTTTTAACCAGTCACGGTCTTCTGTTCTACTATCTTGTGCATGTCCTAACATAGTCAAACAATATATGTTCAAATATGTGTAAACGACAAACCACTAGGGGCTGTCAATACCGCAAGGCTGGTGAAGTGTGTGTGTGTGTGTGTGTGTGTGTGTGTGTGTGTGTGTGTGTGTGTGTGTGTGTTTTCCCATAATCTTTCCAATACTGCAAGTTCGGTTGATAGTAGAATTTTTGGCATTGTTTTGTTTATCCCTCGTATAAAGTTTTCTAGTATGTTCTCATAAATACAAGGTTACTGTTGATCGTCAACGCTGTGGATCTTTAAAAAAAGTTTTTTTGCAATAATGATCTAGACTCGTGGTTTCTGACGTAATCAGGTGTGTGTGTGTGTGTGTGTGTGTGTGTGGTGTGTGTGTGTGTGTGTGTGTGTGTGTGTGTGTGTGTGTGTGTGTGTTTCTCATGAACAGCATTCTCCACTGTCTTTGCCACTTTCTGTCCTCTTTGTTCCTCATCCCTTTTTCACTCCAATCCCCCCCCCCTTTTTTTTTTCACAGTGGAAATTTTAAATCTTTAGTTTTGGGGTATGCGCTTAAAAAGTATTTATACGTCTCTCGGTAGACAGTCAACTACCCTGGACTCTCTGGTTTATGCGGATTAAATGTTTAACATTTGGAAGGTTTATGTATCACTGAACAACCTATGTGTTGAATTGAGTGCCTAAGTCTTGTGGGGAATTTGGTCATGCTTTGTTGACAGTGTTAACGTCTGTCAAGTAGTTGGCTTGTGCCACAAATCTGGTTTTGCCAAGGGTGGGTAAAATCAAACTTGACATTGGCAGACGTTTGATTTTGCTTCTTTGTGTGTGTGTGTGTGTGTGTGTGTGTGTGTGTGTGTGTGTGTGTGTGTGTGTGTGTGAGTGTGTGTGAGCGCGCGCGTGTGTGTGTGTGTGTGCGTGTGTGTGTGCACGCGCGCGTGTATGTGTGTGCGCGCGTGCGTATGTTGGGAGGGGGGAGTGTACTGGAAGGGGGTCATGCGATGTTAGGAAATAGGCTTACAGCGTATCATTTCCAGAAAAGGAACCTTTTGAAAAGGCGGTCACGTCCTCTCCTCCCCCCCCCCCCCTCCCCCCCCCTTCCCCGCCCAAGCAGCCGTTCACCCCTGTTCCATTGGCATCTGTCCAGTTGTACAAACCAGATATGTTCAGTTGCATTTATTTCTTTATTCCGCAGATCTGCGAAGAGACTTATTTATGTATCCTTTTATTCCGAGGATAATGGAATAAGCTCTCCTGTGCTGGGTTGGTTTTTTTTTACATCTAATCCCAGTGTGCATGCAGTTTTGTAAATTTTCTCATCTGTTCCCACCGGAACATAATGACCTACTCTTCCGAAAGGCGGAACAGGTTTTAGTATGTGCGCGAGATGTTCTGCGTGTGTTCACACACTGGACCTCTGCTTGGTTTATACTGTCATCCGAAAGTCTGTTAGGGGAGTGGAGTCGGCACTGATGTTAACTCCAGGGGAAAAATCCCCTTGAACGGGCGGTATCTCGGTGGTGGCTGAAACCTGGGATGGAACCCGGGCCGTCAGATCGCGAGTGTAACGCTCCAACCACCAGGCCAGGCTACCCCTCCCTCCTTAACTTCATACATCGGCGTTTGTTCACGATCAGTTAACTTTGATGATGATGATGACGATGACGACGACGATCATCATCATCATCTTCTCTCACACCACCATCATCATCATCACCACCACCACCACCACCACCACCACCACCACCACCACCACCATCTTCATCATCTCATCATCATCTTCTTCTTCTTCTTCTTCTTCTTTTTCTTTTCCTTCTTCTTCTTCCTTCTTCTTCTTCTTCTTCTTCTTTTCTTCTTCTTCTTCCCTTTTTCTTCTTCCTCTTCCTCTTCTTCTTTTCCTTCTTCTTCTTCTTCGAACGCTCAGACAGCAGCTATTGTTGTCTGTCATATGGGCAAAAAAATGTGTTCTGCTCAGACCCAGCGCATCCGACTTCGGCATGAGAGAGAATTGTAATATTTTAAGTCTTCTCTGGAATAAAAGGCAGGAGAATGGACCAAGAAGGCAGAAAATAGGCAAGAAGAGGGTGACAGGAATGAAAAGAGCAATGCCAAAATAATCCCCCAGAGGGATAGAAAAGAGGAAAATTCCTACCACAGAATTTGCAGAAGATGCTGTTTATATCGACAGACCCCCGGTATCCCCACGGAGGATTTTTTTTATATTATTAGAGGTCATGATTTAAGTGCGAGACTCCTGTGTATCCCGTAAATCTACTAAATGTCTTCTATATGTCAGATTCTCCAGAAAGCAAGACTTGGTTTCTGACATAACCGTCATCTTCTGTGGTTTATAGTGTCTGATAAAGTAGCCTTGGTTTCCTGTGTTATTTGGAGAATCCTGACTACGATCCAAAATTATGCTATGAAAGTCATGAGGCTGAATGTGAACGTATATATAATTTGTAAGACGTAGTGGGTATCTCTGTATTTATCTCCTTTGCTTATGGGTGTGTGAATACTTGCTTTATGATGAATACGCGCAAATGAGAATGAAAGAATGAGTGACAAAAGTGTATGAGTGCGCGCGCGCGCGTGCAGGCACACACACACACACACACACACACACACACACACACACACACACACACACACACACACACACACACACACACACACACACACTCACTCACTCACTCACTCACTCACTCACTCCTCTCTCCTTTTCTCTCTCTCTCTCTCTCCACACACACACACACACACACACACACACACACACACACACACACACACACACACACACACACACGCACACACTTTATAATCTTATGTAAGGACGTAAGCCTTTTTGTAAAACGAGAAACACAGTAAAAGTTTGATTAATTAACACTGTTTGTTTTTCTTCTTTTTCTTCTTTTTCAGGCACAGAGAGAACACAGACAGGGAGTTCACGTACTCTTCAGGAGGATGATCCACGCCTGAAGGCCACAAGGACAGCTTTCAGCGTAAAGGACTTAGCTGTATGCGGCAAAGATAGCAGAACAAAAGTGCTGTATGAGGCAGGACTGCCGCATGACGCACGTGTCTGCTCTGTGTCTGAGAGTTAACTTCGTTTCTGGGCGTGTTGATTTCTGACCAGCGCTTGTGAATTATCGGGTATCCCGCATCTGAGGGTGTGGATGTCGTTAACCAGTAAGTCTGCATGTGGAAGAGAGGAGAGAGAGAGAGAGGAGAGAGAGAGAGAAGAGAGGAGAGGAGAGAGAGAGAGAGAGAGAGAGAGAGAGAGATGAGCAGCGGGGTGCTGCTGTGTCGTGCGTGCGTGCTGCGTGTGTCGTGCGTCACGTGGTGTCGTGGTGCGTGCTGTGGTGTGAGGAGTAGTGATGATGAGTGTGTGAGGTGTGTGAAGTGTGTTTGTGTGTGTGTATGTATGTGTATGTTATATGAAATGTGGTGTGTGTGTTATGTGAAATGCTGGTGTATGTGTTATGTGAAATGTGGTGTGTCTGTGTCTGTCTGTGTCGTCGGTCAAATACTCAGATAGGAGGACAACACTATTAAAACATGTCAAACAAAGACGTTATGTTTGTAGTATAAAAATAAAAAATTTAGACTGTGAAATAATGTACTTGTAGTTAACAAAATCTTTTTGTTCTGAGGCGACAACCCAAACAGCCGAAAGAACAAACTATTATCAGTCATTTAAATAAATTCACGACTTTTATATGAAATGTAAACCGCTTCCGTGAAAATATGTCCTGGAATTTACCATGTTAGCAAAAGAATGCATACGTGTCTCGCAGTCAGTTTAAATCTTTGAGGTAGACTGCTTGGAAAGGTCGAATTCGTTATGGGAATGGAAGGGGAAAGACGGAGGAAGAGAGAGAGAGAGAGAGAGAGAGAGAGAAGAGAGAGGAGAGAGAGAGAGAGAGAGAGAGAGAGGAGAGAGGGGGGGGGAAGAGGAGGGGAGAGAGAGAGGAGAGAGAGAGAGAGAGAGAGAGAGAGAGGGGAGAGAGGAGGGAGAGAGAGAGAGAGAGAGAGAGAGAGAGTAAATATTAATAGCCGTAACATAATAATTATTCTGCCGCTGGAAATGCCACGTGCAGTGAAAACAGTTGGTAGAATCTTATCTCATATACCTGAGTCAGTTGTCGTCGTCATATTCGCGATCGAAAGGTGGGACCGTTAATGTTACATAATAATAATAATAATGATAATGATAATAATAATAATAATAAATGGAATTTATATAGCGCTATATCTTGCAGAGACAAATCAAAGCGCTTGCACTCAACTCATTCTTACACAGTCATACAACCAGTAACAAGTAATAGTTCCATCAAGTCCAAATGTGCACGCACGCACGCACGTACGCACGCACGCACACACAATGTTGCTGTCAAGCACAGTTTGTTCCACTGCGGTTGCCTTTATGCTGACTGGATAAATGATGGCTTTCCTTTTCGTCCATCTTGGGCTCCACAGGGAATCCCTGAATAGTGGTAACAAGATTCATTAGGGTATTCGATGCGGTCACTCAACTGTCTTACTGCTGCTGCTGCTGCTACTTCTGCTGCTGCTGCTACTTCTGCTGCTGCTGCTGTTGCTACTTCTACTGCTGCTGCTGCTCTGCTGCTGCTGTTACTACTACTACTGCCACTGCTACTATATTTACTACTACTACTACTACTACTACTACTGCTGCTGCTGTCTACTAGCTACTGCTGCTATCTGCTACTATACTACTACTACTACTATGACTGCTATTACTATACTACTACTACTATATACTATACTATCACTACTACTGCTGCTGACTGCTGACTGCTGCTGCTGTCTACTGACTACTACTAACTACTACTACTACTACTGCTACCTATGCTCTGCTCTGCTAGCTGCTGCTGCTGCTGCTGCTACTCTACTACTACACTACTACTACTACTACTACTACTGCTGACTACTGCTACTTCTGCTGCTTGCTGCTGCTGCTGCTGCTGCTGCTACTAACTACTACTACTACTACTACTACTACTACTACTACTACTTGCTGCTGCTGCTGCGCTGCTGCTGCTGCTGCTGCTGTGCTTTCTACTACTACTACACACTACTACTACTTCTTGCTGCTACTACTGCTACTACTACTACTGCTACATTTGCTCTGCTCTGCTGCTACTGCTCTCTCTAGACTACTACTACTACACTATTTCTACTACTCTACTACTACTACTACCGGTACTACTACTCTGCTGCTGCTGCTGACTACTGCTACTACTGCTGCTGCTGCTGCTGCTGCTACTACTACTACTACTACTACTACTACTACTACTACTACTCTCTTACTACTTCACTTGCTTTACTGCTATACTATCTGCTGCTACTATCTACTCTATACTACTACTTACTACTATCCCACCCACCACCACGCCACTACATCTCTGTACTATGCTCTGCTGCTGCTTCCTCCGCTGCTGCTGCTGCTACGGTGCTCTCTGACTGCTGCTTGTGTGCTGCTGCTGCTACTGCTACTATTACTATACTACTTACTCTTTCTACTACTATTGCTATTACCATCACCACTACTGCAACTACTTTCGCTGACTTCTTTCTCATCTCCCTTCGAAGCCTTTGGGGGTATTGCCCTGAACTTGAACCTGATGGAGCTCATCCATCTTCGGGGTGCATGCTAAGTATATATACTTGTGCGTGTCGTCATTTCCTCGGAGTGCAGCTGACCACATTTTATACGAAAAGTGGACGTGTTTTAACGTACTTCATGTACATGTCCATAATGTTGAAAGACACTATAGTTGAGTGAATAAAGCAATTGACATCAATCCCATCGACCTATGAAGTCATGGGGTCGAATCTCT
This sequence comes from Rapana venosa, assembly GCA_028751875.1. NCBI lineage: Eukaryota > Metazoa > Mollusca > Gastropoda > Neogastropoda > Muricidae > Rapana > Rapana venosa. Next base: position 30,620,597 of record CM054147.1, on the reverse strand, counting down.
GGGGAATAGACTCGAGTTGTGTCAGAAACTCAGCGTGGTATCGTTTGGCGTCTGGTGACTCAACACACACGCGCGCGCGCGCACACACACACACACACACACACACACACACACACAGCACACACACACGCACGCACCGCGGCACACACACACACACGCACGAATGCACGCACAACGCGCGCACACACACACACACAACACACCACACACACACACCACACACACACACACACACACACACACACACACACTCTCTCTCTCTCTCTGTCTTTCTCTCTCTCTGTGTCTCTGTGAGAAAACCTATTCAAATAAAAATATAGGGTTATGCATGGGAGCAAAATTTTTTCGTTTCTCCAGTGGACGCCATCCCCCATTCCCCCCCAAAAAAAACCAACAACAAACAAAAAACCCCAAACAAAAAAAAAAACAACTGGATGTTGCTAGTGTGTGCTGTATAAGTTTAGTAGTGACTGTGATCCAGTTTCCGGATTGAGCTTTGAGAGTGTCAAATTATTCCAATGTCTATATGTCACTCAGCTTTGATTGACGTTTGGAGGGTACACTGAGAGGGATCGTGCAGTTTTTAGAGATAGCGGGGGGCTACTGAATGTGACTAACGCTGTCCCCAACAGACGTGTACAATC
>CM054147.1:30604953-30614953 GCA_028751875.1 Rapana venosa | reverse complement strand
CAGGCTACAATGACTGAATTGCTAGATGTTTTACTATCTCGTCAAGCGGACAAGACAGTCACTGGCCTTGCTGACCAGGATTCTATTATCTCACCACCTTCCCCCAACGGCCAACTTCCCCCAACGCCACCTTCCCCCAACGCCACCTTCCACCTTCCCTTCCCCCAACGGCCACCTTCCACCAACAGCATGTCAAGTTGTGCCATGGGGCCAGCCTGGCGCAGACGTGGCAACTGGAATCCGCTCTTGGCACAAACGTGGCAACTGGGATCGATAGATGTATGATATATGAGATCAGTGCAGATCGCAGATGCTTCTTTGTCGGGAGGAGCAGATCCCTATGTTTAGGTTTGGGAGCTTAGGAAGCTAAGTGGGTTGAGGATCAGACTTATCATCTAAAGGAATACGTGGGGTGCAGGTTCGCATCACCTCTGAGCTGTCTGTTGGTATAATTGTATAAGGTGATTATCCTTCACCTTCACCTTCACCCGTGGACCGTGGGGGTACCACTGAAGATTTCGCAACCAGCTTCCTGCACTTCCTGTGGTCCTCTGCTTTCTGTAGCAATTCATTCCACTCAAGGCCAGTCCACTGGCTGATGTTGTCTTCCCATCGTTTTCTCTGTCTGCCTCTTCGTCTCCCTCCTTGTACTGTTCCTTGTGGGACAGGAATGACATAAGATGATTATCCATCCTTCAGTAAACATTGGTTTTGACTTCCCTCTCTGGCAAGTATGTGTGATGAGACCGTAAACCGAGATCCCGCGTGGCAACGCACGCTTAATGTCTTGCAAACACGTTAAAAAACAACAACCCCATTCGTCTTTCCGAAGAAGAGTAGGCCAGTAATGGTCGATGGTATGGATGACATGGACATACCCAGCATGCATCCTGTGACCTGGAAAGGGATGGGTTTTGTCAGGTTCGACTTGTCGAAGATAGACGGTAGAATTTTTCAAATGTCCTCCGTGGGGATGCCGGGGGGGCCTGCAATATAAATAGCATCCCCACATTCTGGAAATTCTGTGCAAGGAATGCCCTCTTTTCTATCCCTCTATTGGTTGCATGACTGTGGGGAATGGATTGAATGCAAGCGCTTTGATTTGTCTTTGCAAGATATAGCGCTATATAAGTTCCAGTTATTATTATTATTATCATTAGTTTCTGTTTTGTTCCTTTTCTTCCTGTCACCTCCCTCTTGTCTATTTTTTCTATCTTCTTGGAACATTCTCTTGCTTTTTTTTTTTTCCTGAAAGACTTAACAGAGAACAATTCTCTCCCACTTCGATTGCGCTTGGCCCGAGTTGTCAGGCGCTTAACGGCAGCGCAACACATTTTCGCTCATACCACACAACGATACTTGCTGTCTGAGCGTTCGACAAAGAAGATTTCGAGGATAATTAATTCACTCTCATGTACTTTTCCATGTTCAGTCTCCGGTTACAGGCAGTTTTGTGAATGTTTACCATTCGTTCCCACCGGCATACAATGGCCTACTCTTCCAAAAGGCGTGGAAGTTTTTTTACGTGGTACGCAGATGACTTCTGAGGAAATCAGAGAAGAAAAGACAAGAAGAGGAGATCCCATACCCTACATCTACAGGTAGCTCAGCTGCAGTGTCTGACTGATCTTTGGTCAGCACAGCCTAGCTAGTCCAGTTATCAAGGTTCTTGGTTTATCGCGGATTTTGTTTTTAATCAATCGTTTTTATTGATTGTTGTTGATGCAGTGTCAACCTGAAAATATTCCATCCTCGTGGTCAGCAGGACACACACACACACATACACACACACACACACACACACACACACAACACACACACACACACACACACACACACACACACACACACTAACAGGCAGAATCTTATTACTGAAATTAATTTGTTGGTACATTTTTTAATTCTGAGGGGTTCGAATGTTACTTTCTGCTGGATTCCATCTCATTGTGGTATTCATTTTAATGAAATGGTTGACAAAGCTGCCAAAAAGGCAGCAAAACATGATAGCTATTCAACTGTTTTAGATATTCCTCTTTCTCTTCATGAAGGTTATGCTTTGCTTCAAAATGTTTGCTGGAAACATGTGAAAAAGAAACAGGAAGAGGCTGGTTATCCCCAGCATACTTGTTCAGTTCTGGATATTGAGAACATTCTTTGCACTCAGTACGGTTTTCGAAAATCCTGTACTAGAAAAATTGTTTCTCTAATCTACAGATTGAAATTAAATGCCTTTCGAGCAAAATTTGCCAAAAATATACAATGTATATGCGGTGACAAATTTTCTAATGTTCATGTTCTGTATCAATGTCAAGGTTTAAAAACGTTTTTACCATCATTTCAAGATAAGTCTCTGCAGGAAGTTTTAAACAATCCAGTGTTATTATGTGAGATAGCCTTGTCTCTGTTGCAATCTCCATATTCTCTCTTTTTTGTAAAGTATGGTCGTGGGAATCTACATTTTGCTTGTTTCACAGCTGCCGTTACAAGTAGTTCAAAATTGTTTGTTTTCAAACATTTAGAGTATTTTTCAATTGTTGTGGGTTTTTTGTTAATTTTTGTAGTTCTATGCCATGTTTTTTGCAACATACTATTTATATAGATTGGAATAATCTTTTAATGTGCATTCATACCAACACGTATCTATTCGACTTAAAGCCCTTATCTCATTATGTTCCCCCCCCCCCCCCCCAAATCCCCCCCTGCCTCCATCGTCTAATATCACTTTAAGTGAACAGACGTAAAATTGAAGACACACACACTAACACTAACACTAATACATACTCATACTAACACAAACTCTAACACTAATACATACTAAATCAAACACACAACAACAACAACACACACACACACACACACACACACCACACACACACACACCACACACACACACACACACACACACACACACACCACACACACACACACACACACACACACACACACACACACTACAACGCACACACACACACCACTCACTGGCCCACAAACACACACACACACACACAACACAACACACACACACACACACCACAACACACACACACACACACAACACACACACACACAACACACACACACACACACAACACACACACAACACACACACAACACACACACACACAACACACACACACACACACACACAACACAACCACACACACACACACACAACACACCACACACACACACCACACACACACACACACACACACACACACACACACACACACACACACACACACAACACACACACACACACACACACACACACAACCCAACACCACACACTACACACACACCCCTACACACACTGTGACACTGACACTACATCTCCCTGTCTTAACAACGCATACAAGTCTGCTGTCTGCCTCAGTGGTCTGTGTGCTCGAACATGAACCCCTAATATAATGTCTCCATCAGCCACTCAGCCACCCAGCCCCCGAACTGCCTTCATTAAGTGCTGCACTAACACAACGTTACGACGTGACACGTCAGGTGTGCAGCAGTAACCAACTAATGCACTAACACAACGTTATGACGTGACTCGTCAGGTGTGCAGCAGTAACCAACTAATGCACTAACACAACGTTACGACGTGACACGTCAAGTGTGCAGCCGTAACCAACTAATGCACTAACACAACGTTATGACGTAACACGTCAAGTGTGCAGCAGTAACTAACTAACTGACTGACTGACTGACTGACTGTCTGTCTGACTGACTGACTGACTGACTGACTGACTGACTGACTTACTAACTAATGCACTAACGGAATGTTCTGACATACACAAGTGGGGAGCAGTACCTAACTAACTAACTGACTGACTGACTGACTAACTAATGCACTAACTAATGCACTAACGCAATGTTCTGACATACACAAGTGGGGAGCGGTACCTAACTAATTGACTGACTGACTGACTGACTGTCTGACTGACTGACTGACTGACTGTCTGACTGACTTACTAACTTACTAACTTACTAACTAACTAGCTAATGCACTAACAGGCACAGCTAATCAACACTGCAACAGGCTGGCAGGCTCTTGTGTACAGACAGACTGACTGACAACAAACTCGTTAGTCTATGGCAAGCGGACACAATGCCTGTTTAGTTTTGGTTTTCCCTCCTGGGATAAAGCTCAGCCGTTCATGAATCGTGAGATTTTGCGTATTAGGGTTGATGTGTTTTCGTTGGTTTTTTTTCACTTCTTAGATAAAACTGAGCTGTTCACAAATAGTGAGGTTTTGTGTATGCCACCGTTTACCCACCATTTTGGTAATAGTATTCCGACTTCAGGGAGTGATGTCTAAACATGACACCAGTGTGGATACGTTTTTAAAAAAAAGTTAGCATTTCCGATCAGCATGGCTTTAATGTGTGTGGAAAGGTGTTCTGCATGCGTTCACACATGAGGCCTCTGTTTATAGTCTCATCCAAAGGACTTAAGGGAGAATGGAATTGGCACAGATATTAACTCCAGGCCAAAAGAATCCATCAAAAAGGCGTCTTAGTGGTAGTTCAAACCCCAGCGGTCAGATCATGGGCTCAGTGGTCTAACCACTAGGCTATTCTCCCCCCCCCCCCCCCCCCCCCCATCCCCAACATTGCATGTATAATGCATGAGCACATACGCATGCATACACACACACATGCACGCACACACGCATACACACGCTTGCGCGCAGCGCACGACAACACACACACACACACACACACACATCAACCAGCCCCGAACTGCCTTCATTAAGTGCTGCACTAAAGCAGCAACAATGTTATGACATGACACGTCATGTGGGCAGCCCTAACTAGCTAATGCACCAACAGGCACAACTAATCAACACTGTAACACGCTGACAGGCTCTTGTGTACAGACAAACACACTGACAACAAACTCGTTAGTCTATGGCAAGCAGACACATTGCCTGTTTGCTTTTGGTTTTCCCTCCTGGGATAAAGCTCAGCGGTTCATGAATCGTGAGATTTTGCGTATGGGACAGTATACTTAGGGTTGATGTGTTTGCTTTTGTTTTTCACTTCTTCTTAGATAAAGCTCAGCAGTTCACAAATAGTGAGGTTTTGTGTATGCCACCGTTTACCTACATTTAGTATTCCGACTTTGGGGATGATGTCTAAACATAACACCAGTGTGGATACGTTTAAAAAAAAGAGTTAGCATTTCCTATCAGCATGGCTTTGATGTGTGTGGAAAGGTGTTCTGTATGCGTTCACAAATGAGGCCTCTGTTTATAGTCTCATCCAAAGGACTTCAGGGAGAATGGAATTGGCACAGATATTAACTCCAGGCAAAAAAATCCATCAAAAAGGCATCTTGGAGTAGTTCAAACCCCAGCGGTCAGATCGTGGGCTCAGTGGTCTAACACTAGGCTATTCTCCCCCCCCCCCCCCCCCCCCCATCCCCAACATTGCATGTATAAATGCATGAGCACATACGCATGCATACACACACACATGCACGCACACACGCATACACACGCTTGCGTGCGCGCGCACACACACACACACATCAGCCAGCCCTGAACTGCCTTCATTAAGTGCTGCACTAAAGCAGCAACAATGTTATGACATGACACGTCATGTGGGCAGCCCTAACTAACTAATGCACTAACAGGCACACTAATCAACACTGCAACACGCTGACAGGCTCTTGTGTACAGACAGACAGACTGACAACAAACTCGTTAGTCTATGGCAAGCAGACACATTGCCTGTTTGCTTTTGGTTTTCCCTCCTGGGATAAAGCTCTGCGGTTCATGAATCGTGAGATTTTGCGTATGGGACAGTATACTTAGGGTTGATGTGTTTGCTTTTGTTTTTCGCTTCTTCTTAGATAAAGCTCAGCGGTTCAATAGTGAGGTTTTGTGTATGCCACCGTTTACCTACCATTAGTATTCCGACTTTGGGGATGATGTCTAAACATAACACCAGTGTGGATACGTTTAAAAAAAAAAGAGTTAGCATTTCCTATCAGCATGGCTTTGATGTGTGTGGAAAGGTGTTCTGCATGCGTTCACACATGAGGCCTCTGTTTATAGTCTCATCCAAAGGACTTAAGGGAGAATGGAATTGGCACAAATATTAACTCCAGGCCAAAAAAAATCCATCAAAAAGGCGTCTTGGGAGTAGTTCAAACCCCAGCGGTCAGATCGTGGGCTCAGTGGTCTAACCACTAGGCTATTCTCCCCCCAACATTGCATGCACAAATGCATGAGCACACATGCATGCACAAACACGCACACGCACGCATGCATGCACACACACACACACACACACGCACGCACGCGCACACACACACACACACACACACACACAATCAGCCAGCCCTGAACTGCCTTCATTAAGTGCTGCACTAAAGCAGCAACAATGTTATGACATGACACGTCATGTGGGCAGCAGTAACTTACTAATGCACCAACAGGCACACTAATCAACGCTGTAACACACTGACAGGCTCTTGTGTACAGACAGACTGACAACAAACTCGTTAGTCTATGGCAAGCGGACACATTGCCTGTTTGCTTTTGGTTTTCCCTCCTGGGATAAAGCTCCGTGGTTCATGAATCGTGAGATTTTGCGTAAGCGACCGTTTACTTAGGGTTGATGTGTTTGCTTTGGTTTGTTCACTTCTTAGATAAAGCTCAGCGGTTCAATAGTGAGGTTTTGTGTATGCCACCGTTTACCTACCATTAGTATTCCGACTTTGGGGATGATGTCTAAACATGACACCAGTGTGGATACGTTTTTAAAAAATGTTGTTGGCATTTCCTATCAGCATGGCTTTAATGTGTGTGGAAAGGTGTTCTGCATGCGTTCACACATGAGGCCTCTGTTTATAGTCTCATCCAAAGGACTTCAGGGAGAATGGAATTGGCACAGATATTAACTCCAGGCCAAAAAAAATCCATCAAAAAGGCGTCTTGGGAGTAGTTCAAACCCCAGCGGTCAGATCGTGGGCTCAGTGGTCTAACCACTAGGCTATTCTCCCCCCCCCCCATCCCCAACATTGCATGTATAAATAAATGCATGAGCACACACGAATGCATACACACGCGCACGCACACACGCACACACACGCTTGCGTGCGCGCGCACACACACACACACATCAGCCAGCCCTGAACTGCCTTCATTAAGTGCTGCACTAAAGCAGCAACAATGTTATGACATGACACGTCATGTGGGCAGCAGTAACTTACTAATGCACTAACAGGCACACTAATCAACACTGCAACACGCTGGCAGGCTCTTGTGTACAGACAAACACACTGACAACAAACTCGTTAGTCTATGGCAAGCAGACACATTGCCTGTTTGCTTTTGGTTTTCCCTCCTGGGATAAAGCTCAGCGGTTCATGAATCGTGAGATTTTGCGTATGGGACAGTATACTTAGGGTTGATGTGTTTGCTTTTGTTTTTCACTTCTTCTTAGATAAAGCTCAGCAGTTCACAAATAGTGAGGTTTTGTGTATGCCACCGTTTACCTACCATTAGTATTCCGACTTTGGGGATGATGTCTAAACATAACACCAGTGTGGATACGTTTAAAAAAAAAGAGTTAGCATTTCCTATCAGCATGGCTTTGATGTGTGTGGAAAGGTGTTCTGTATGCGTTCACAAATGAGGCCTCTGTTTATAGTCTCATCCAAAGGACTTCAGGGAGAATGGAATTGGCACAGATATTAACTCCAGGCAAAAAAATCCATCAAAAAGGCATCTTGGGAGTAGTCCAAACCCCAGCGGTCAGATCGTGGGCTCAGTGGTCTAACCACTAGGCTATTCTCCCCCCCCCCCCCCCCCCCCCCATCCCAACATTGCATGTATAAATGCATGAGCACATACGCATGCATACACACACACATGCACGCACACACGCATACACACGCTTGCGCGCGCGCGCACACACACACACACACACACACACACATCAACCAGCCCCGAACTGCCTTCATTAAGTGCTGCACTAAAGCAGCAACAATGTTATGACATGACACGTCATGTGGGCAGCCCTAACTAACTAATGCACTAACAGGCACAACTAATCAACACTGCAACACGCTGACAGGCTCTTGTGTACAGACAAACACACTGACAACAAACTCGTTAGTCTTTGGCAAGTGGACACATTGCCTGTTTGGTTTTGGTTTTCCCTTCTTGGATAAAGCTCCGCGGTTCATGAATCGTGAGATTTTGCATAAGCGACCGTTTACTTAGGGTTGATGTGTTTGCGTTTGTTTTTTTTCACTTCTTAGATAAAGTTCAACAGTTCACAAATAGTGAGGTTTTGTGTATGCCACCGTTTACCCACCATTTTGGTAGTAGTATTCCGACTTTGGGGATGATGTCTAAACACCACGTGAACAGTGTGCATGCCTGTTTTGTCGTTTATTCCTACGGGCAAACGGGTTTTAAGGTGTGCAAGATGTTCTGTGTGCCATCAGTTTATAGTCTCACCCAAGGACTTTCTTGTGAGTGAAGTCAGCACTGATATTTCACTCCAGGGGGAAAAATCCCTTGAATGGGTGCATGTGGTGACTCGAACCCCTGCCCTCAGATAGTGAGGTTAATGCTGTAACCACTAGGCTATCCACCCACCACCACCATCACCACCACTGTTGCCAGTATAAATGCATGGACAGGACACACACACACACACACACACACACACACACATTCTTTAGATGGAGTTCCGTTCGAGGAAAATATTCTTTTCCCTATTACACAAAGTCCCTTGTGCGTGGCCCCATTTTTGCATTACGCATAAAGTTTCGTTAGATTATTTTCCTTATGTTGCGTATGTGTGAGTAACATGCATGGTTTAGTGCTCAATAATTGTTTCATGACCCCCCTTTTTGCCTCATGGCTCTTTGCTTTTTCCGCTTTCAGCTATCCCCTCCTCCCTTCCCCCCCTCCCCCACCCCACTCAAGGGTGAACAGACGTTAAATACAAGAACGAACACACGCACACACGCGCGCACGCACGCACGCACACACTCACCAACACGCGCGCACGAGGGCAGTTACGCACGCCTTCTTTCACACGCACACATACACACACATACACACACACACTCCCACACACGTCCACACACACACTCACGCACATACACACACACGTGCACGCTCGAGCGCACGCGCACACACACACACACTCACCAACACGCACACATGCACCCCCCCCACCCCCCCCCCCCCCACACACACACACACAAATATGTGCACGTGCGAGCGCACCCCCGCCCCCCCCCCCCCCACACTTTACACATACACATACTTGTGCGTGCACACACACACACACACACACACACACACACACACACACACACACACACACACACTCATTTGTCGTTATTATTGTGGAGTGGCTTGACTGGGCACACCTTTTTCAACAACAAATACAATAGCAGTACCGTTTGTTTAATGAGGAGAGACTGGGTTACACCCTTCACCTTTAACAAGCGCCTGTGGAGGATCTTAAGGAAAGAGAGAGAGAGGGAGGGGGCGGAGGGAGGAGAGAGAGGGAGTGAGTGAGAGTGAGAGAATGAGTGAGTGAGAGTGAGTGAGAGAGAGAGAATGAATGATTGAGAGAGAGAGAGAGAGAAGAGAGAGAGAGAGGGGAGAGAAGAGAGAGAGAGAAGAAGAAAAGAGAAAACAAGTATTTCTTGCCTTTGTAAGAAATATCATTTCGATTTCTTTCAAAAGCGTAAAATAGCAAAAGCAAAAACACAACAAAACAAAGCTACAAACAACCCCTAAAAAGCAAAAAGGGAAGACCAAAGAAAAACACTCAAAAAAACCCAGAAAGAAGAGAAATAAAGAAAGAACACAAAAATAAAATAAGGAAGAAACAACAGCCACCAAATTATTTTCACTTTACAGCAGCCTTTTAACATTCTAATCAGGTTTTAACCAACATTTCAGGAGGATCTAAACAACTCGGAAAACCCCCACTAAAAACAACACTCTCTCTCTCTCTCTCT
>CM054147.1:30562453-30594953 GCA_028751875.1 Rapana venosa | reverse complement strand
GGAGAGAAGAGTACAGGCGGTGGAGATGAGATGCTTTCGGAGACTCCTTGGCATCTCCTACAAAGACCACATAAGCAACGAAAGCGTGCATAACAGAATCCAGCAAACCATTGGACCCTATGAGAACCTTCTAACGATCGTGAAAAAGCGTAAACTTAAATGGTATGGGCATGTCACAAGATCCAAAGGACTTGCAAAGACAATTTTACAAGGCACTGTCCAAGGAGGAAGAAGAAGAGGCAGACCAAGGAAGAGCTGGGAGGATAACATCAGCGAATGGACAGGCCTAGAACTCAACAAAACCCTGAGAAAGGCAGAACAGAGAGAGGAATGGAGGGAACTGGTTGTTGAGTCTTTGAGGGTGCCCCCACAGTCGTCAGACTACGGGACAGATAGATAGATAGATAGATAGATAGATAGATAGATAGATAGATAGATAGATAGATAGATAGATGAAGCATTCTAGTGCAAAACTTTATAGAGAACTGGTGGGATGAAGAAACACGAAGAATATTTCATCGCACATATCGCTTCGTTTCTTGGATTTTCTCCAACATGGTCTGAAAGTAGAAGGCAACATTTAATTATGTAGAGTAAGAGTTGGGTATTGTATTGATTCCTTTCAGAGTTGATAGCTGTTCTCGAAGTGTTGCACTGTATCTCAAGTTCATTGAAGGTAAAAACGTCGAGTTCCCCACTTGCAGGCGTTCTGTATGTGTTACCGTACCAGTTTGTCGTTCACGCAGAACACCTTGCGAACACGTTAAAAACCCGTTCCGCTTTTCGGAAGAGTAGGCCATTGTGTGCCGGTGTGAACGGATGACAAGAATTTACAAAATTGCATACACACGGGGTTGGATGTAAAAAAAAAAAGGGAAAAAAAGCACACGAGTGCTTATTTAATTATCCTCGAAATAGAATAAATAAAAGAATAAAATATTAAAATAAAGATTAGGGTATATGGGCCTAACCCCATATTTCTCCACACGTCCCTTCTCCACAACCATTTTCCGTCTATCGTCCTGTCACTGTGGCATCGTGGAATTCACATTTTTACCGTATCTCCTGCAGACTTGACTTTCACAGCAGCGAGAGGAATACGGGCAGGGAAATAATGTTATGGTACGATAGAGACTGAACGGTGGTAGTCTGAAATTCATAGGCAGTCCCTAAAGATAGGTTGCAGTATTAGTCCTTGTATAATGCCTTCCACGGAGAAAAAAAAAGTGATACTAGATAGGTATGCTGTGTTAGATGGGTAGAAAACGGATCGGGTGGATGGTACCTCAGTATCTTAATAATTTAACGAAAAACCATGGTCATATCTTCTCGGTTTGCCAGCAGAAACTGAGTGAACCTAGATATACTTTTTCTTTTATCATGTTCGTATTGTCGGGGAAATGTTGACAGGCGTATTTTATTGTTTTGTGGGCCAGTGAAATTATTTGATAGCTTTTGTTTTTGGTGGTTTTATCACATTTCGTTATGGGTCTGTAGTAATAGGCTATTTTGTAAGTGTATTTTTTCCATAGGGTTTTTGTCTGTTCCTGCGAACTCGTCTGTCTCCGTGCCTTACCTGTCTTGTCTTCTGGCGGTGTCGGTCTGTCTGTCTGTCTGTCTGTCTGTCTCTCGTCTGTCTGTCTGTCTGTCTGTCTCTCTCTCTCTCTCTCTCTCTCTCTCTCTCTCTCTCTCTCTCTATATATATATATATATATATATATATTACACAAACACACACAAAACACACACACACACACACACACACACACACACACACACACACACACACACACACACGACTTTTTGCGAACATGAGCCCTCTCCCTCTCTCTTTGACAACGCTGGGAGATTCGCTCTTTGAAAACTGAATCCACATAAAAAGGAGCCAGGGATGAACGAAAACACAAACTCTTGTTAACTTGTTCAAGCGGGTTGCGTCCTATCTGTCATCGCAATCGTGGATTTCACAGGCCTGACTTTCACAAGTTGAGATGGCTCCGGAGCAGTACAATGGGAAGGAAACAAAGCGTTGTCACAGTGTCACGGAGACATAACAGCTACATACAGCCTGCTGCTGGCTTGATGGCCGCGAACCAGGGACGGAAATAACACAATCAGAAGATGAGGTCAGGGAGATAAGAGCGGTAGTTGGAGCCGGAAGAGAATGGGCAGGACGGGAAATCAGAGCGAGTTGGATGGAAGAAGGTGAAGGTTTTATTTTTGCAGTCATGATCAGCGCAGTTAGTCTATTCCGATTGTGATATTTATCGCGCTCCACAACCCAGCTCGTCCCGACCTACGACCTACGCAGAAGCCTATTTTAATTTTTTTTTTTTATTCTTTTATATCGAGGATAATGTATCAGGTCTACTGTCAAAAATAACAGTTCAGTCTGAAATTGCGCAGCCATTAATTTTTATAAAAACAAAACATCACATCTAAAACTAGTATTCAGTTGTTCCTCATCCAGCCCACACACCTACATAACACCAAGTCGGTTATTGTACAGCATCTGTAGTGTAGTCACTGACGTGTACATTGAATGTTACAGTAATGAAGTAATATATAGCCTAGGTTATAGTACATTATCTATAGTGTAGTTATTGAAGTATTTCATTGACTATTACAGCAATGAAGTAATAGCCTAGGTTATAGTACACCATCTATAATGTAGTTATTGAAGTATGTAATTTAATGTTACAGTAATGAAGAAATATATAGCCGAGGTTATTGCACAGTATCTGTAGTGTAGTTACTGAAGTATGTAATTTAATGTTACAGTAATTAAGAAATACCCTAGGTTGTTGAACAGTATCTGTAGTGTAGTTACTGAAGTATGTAATTTAATGTTACAGTAATTTAGAAATACCCTAGGTTGTTGAACAGTATCTGAAGGGAAGTATATATTTGAATGTTACAGTAATGAAGTAGTGTCCTGTGGATATTTGCTTTGTGCACCAAACATATCTTTCATCACATGGCCATTTTCCACCAATGGCTTTTGATTGTATGCAAATATATACAAGACATCCATCAGGGCGTTATTTCCAAGAGTTCTATCTCACATAAGTCTTCTTGGAACTTGAACAACAACGAACGAGATTGTTACTAGAGCGCATTATCAGTAGTTGCCACAGCTGACCAGATGTATGGCAGCATACGCCCCGCAGTGCAAAACTGACTCGGATCCTCTTGGGAGGTCGCCCCTGCTAAATCTGGTGCACTTTATTTTCCAACTTCAGAGAACGACACCCTTTGAGCCTGAAGACTGATCAAAAATACGACTGTAATGTGTAAACTGGAGAAAAATTCCAGAGTTCTACAGACTGACACATTTATTTTACTCTGGGCTCAAAACTATCTCACCTTACCTATCCCGTAGTCCCGTGGACCGTGGGGGGCACTAATGACGATTTTGCAACCAGCTTCCTCCACTCCCCACGGTCTTCTGCTTTCCATAGCAATTTGTCCTACTCAAGGCTAGTCCACTCTCTGGTGTTGTTTTCCCATCGTTTTCTCTGTCTGCCTCTTCGTCTCCCTCCTTGTACTGTTCCCTGTATGACAGTCACGGCCATTCCAGATGTTAAAACTATCTACACTAGTGCTCTCATTTATGTGTTGTGAAACTACCATCTCACTTTTTCAGTTTCTGTGCAAAAATATGAACAAATGACTGCGTGGTTTGCAGAGTGCGTAATAATCAGTCTTAGATGATCGCCCACAATACGTATTACTGACAGAAAGTGCGGTATGTAGAGCACTTAACATTTTAAGGTTTTTAGCACATACATAAGAGTACAACCATCTCTCTGTTCCCATTGGAATAATCCTATTCGCGAAATTTTCTCTTTAACACTACAGCACATTGGCTTTTATCATACTGATTCTAGCTTCATGCCCAGCCAACCATTCTTCTAACCCTAAAAAAAAAGAATAAAAATAAAGATAAAACCGTTAGGATTAGCACACTTGTTCACGTCAGACAGTAATCCTAGGACATGCCTCTGGTGATGGGAGTTTGGGTGAAAAAGCTGGGGGAGAAAGGGTCACTGCAGTGAAGCGGTACAGTCAAGCCAAAAACACTTTAATCATTTTGGTTACAACTATGTGAGCATGACACTGACTATGTTTAGAACAGAGCCTGGAGAGCATAGGCAATAATTGCTGACACTGATGTTTCATCGTTGTACGATTAATTGGAAGGCTGCCTCAAACCAATATTGCTTTTTCTCGTGAGGTGATGAAAAAACAACTCAAAAACAGACAGACAAACAAAGAAACAACAACAACAAACCCCAAATCTTCCCGAACTTAAACATAAAAAAGCACAGCATAAGATAATTATGCACACACGCATGCATGCATGCCGGCACTACGAAGGCATGCACACACCCCCACACATACACGGCACACACACACGCACGCACGCATGCTCGCGCGCACGCGCGCATGCACAGAGAGAGAGAGAGAGAGACAATGACAATGACAATGACAATATTTTATTGTAATAAGCTGTTAAAGCCCATTTACAAGGGGACAGTGGGAAGGGGACTGGGCACAAAACACGTATTTTCAGAAATACAGATGTATCATTTCTACAGCCCAAATGGTCGACATGGCATGGATTCCCGACATGGTGAAGTGTTTTACATTACGATTCAGATGAATTGGTGCCTAACACTTTCGCCCATTGCTAATGGGGAGGAAAGGGAGGGGGGAGGGGTAACAACAACCACAAACATCATTTAAACACCGAGTCTGTGACAGGGCTTCCTGTCCCTACATTCCGTCTGATCCGGTAACTCATGCTCTTTCCAACACGTGAAAAACCTAACTCACAATATGCCTAACCTCCTGTTTTGCTCTCTCTCTCTCTGTCTCACACACACACACACACATATGCACACACATATGCATGCACACACACACGCACGAACACACACAACGCACGAACACACCACACTCACGAACACGCACACACGCACGCACAAACACACGCACGCACACACACATGCACGAACATACACAACACACACATACACACACGCGCGCACGCACGCACAAGAGGGTGCGCATGCACACACACACACACTCACACACGCACATATACAGGCAACCACAGTCACTTCTAACCCAGAAAAAATCTGATAGCATCCATCATAACATGTAAAACATCCAGTCCAGCACTAATTCTGTCTTTGATTCTGTCACGATCGGCAGGTGTCCACAGCTGCAGCTTGGAATAAATGTCTTTTTCCTCCTGAGTCAGTTGCCTGGTGTTCTTTTTTGCAAACCAAAAGTAATCAGCAGGGTTGTGAGTGTCATCTGTCCAGATAAACTGAAAAATCATATCTTCACTTTCACAAATGATAGTATCAGGTATTTCATCAGAGGTATACACATTAAGAAAGTCCTTGTTTCTAGAAACGTCCCTGAGATTTCTATGCAGGGATCTGTTTCTCAGCCCACCCACATAGTTCTTTATAGTATCTCCACTGTAGCCTGCATCCCGAATCTGATCTAGATATTCGTCACAGTCCTCCCCCTCCATCGTAATGTCAGGTACAGGCACCTCAACCAGGTCAATTCCACCTTGTTGTTCAGCGACTGTGTCAGCTTCCAACACTGTGACAGCACCTGACGCACGGCGATAATCATGGGGTGTTGGTGTGTGAGACAGACTGGGTGATGGGGGGTGTTGGCATAAACAAACTTGGCGAAGTTTCGAATGGGAACAATGCACTTGCCTTGTCTTCTTGCCTTTCCTCTGTCTGTCTCCTCTCCTCTGCCCGCCTCCTCTCCTCTGCCTGTCTCCTCTCCTCTGTCCTTCGTCGGTCCCTGTTGGTCTGACTGGGAGGCTTTCTGCGGAAGTACACAGGTGTTTGTTGACCGCCATGTTCCCATCACTTGAGCCAGCCTTCAGTCGAAGCACAACAGTCGTTTGCTCGCCTTCTCCACAGACCTTCCATGAGGTGATGCAGTGTTGTTGCAGCAGGGCACCTAGCGTCACTTCCAGCGTTGTTGGTAACCCGACAACTGGCATGGTGCTTGGTTTATTTGGCAATTTAAACACAAAATTTACTCAGCAAAATTTCGCCTGCCTATATCCAAGGGAGTCACCCCGAGCTCCGCGAGAGAGGAGAGAGAGAGAGAGAGAGAGATGGAGAGAGAGAGAGAGATGAGGAGAGAGAGGAGAGGAGAGAGAGGAGAGGAGAGAGAGAACTCGAACTCGAACTCGAACTCGAAAGATTTATTCACAAAAAGGCCATTGGCCCATACATGAAGGGGGGTTGCCGAACTGCTTAGTATTTTGGTTTTAACACATACGCACACGCACACACACACACACACACACACACACACACACACACACACACACGCACACACACACACACACACACACACACACGCACACACACACACAACACCCCACACACACATACACAGACCAACATGTTACTGATTAACACAAAGTCAGCTACAAAAATATCACTTAGGATAACATTATCGAGAGAGAGAGATGAGAGAGAGGAGGAGAGAGAGAGAGGGGAGGGGTGAGAGGAGTGAGATGAGAGAGAGAGAGAAAGAACAGAAGAAAAACAATACTTGCATCAGTTTGGAAGAAGTTTCAGACCAAACATAGGCCAGTAAACGAGCCTACAAGTTCGGAACAAATACAGATCTTAAAGTAAAGAATCTACTAAGTTCTAGCAAACAAACAAAGGTGTCCCATACCCTATGTGGTTGTAGGGGAGCGAGGCGTCAGAGACCGCACTTCTCTAGGGGCCAGCATATTGAGGGTGGCGCCCATCTCCTCTCCCTTGCTGCTTTACCTTCCCTGACCCTAAACAGGCAGGTACCCATTTACAGCTGGATGAACTGGGGGACTGTACTGAAGCAAAGGCGCGCAAACGGTCACCCATCCAAGTGGTATCACGTTCAATGCTGCTTAACCTTGGTGGGGGGAAAGCGAGTGCTCTGACCCCTGGCTATCCCGCCCCCCCCCCCCCCATCCCCCCTCAACACACACACACACACACACACACACACACCGTCTCTCCATGCTCATTGGTGGATGAGAGAAGTCAGGAAGGAAAGAAAGCAGACAGGTGTTTGAAACTATAATGTAGGCCTTTGTCCCTGTTGTCGGAATGCGGCTACCTTCACGGTGGGCAAAAATGGTCGCATACGCAAAATCTCACCACTGGCAAATCTGGGACCTCTAGTCGAGGAACAAATAAACAAACAACAAACAAGCAGCAACAACCATAATGTACTAGAACAAGGTGAATTGGTTGCCTAGCGGTAACGAACCTTTCTAAGAAGTGACCAGTCGTGAGTTCGGTTCTCGTTTGAAGCAAGACTTCTATCCGCTAGAGTTCGAGCGGTGGTCTGGAGGTTACTTTTTCTGAAGAGACAATACACCGAGGGTCCTTACGCAACGTATGTAATGCACGTTGAAGAACCCATGGCAGCAAGAGAATTGTCTCTGGAAAACTTTTTTAAAAAGCCACCCTGACAAGGGAACAAACTCACCTGCAGACATGATTTCTGTATACAGGTGGCGCTGGTTTTGTGATGACGCGATCTTGCGGGTAAGAGCATGTAGAGAAATATGCCGTGACTGTCATCATCATTAACCATTACACCCAGTGGTGTGTAAGGCAGCAACAAAGCGCTTCCACTCCTGTCTATCCTGGGCCAACCTAGTCACTGATCCCCAAGAGTGCTGCATGGCCTTCATCTCCCTTTCTACAGTCCTCCTCCACGTTGCTTTTGGTCTTCCTTTCTTTCTCCTTCCTTCTGGGGTCCAGTGCAATGCTGTTCTTGTGATTGACTGTGGATCTCTTCGAAGGATGTGCCCAGTCCACTTCCACCGTCGTCTGGTGATGATGGTTCCCATGTCTTCCTGCCTGCATCTCCGTAGTAGGTCTTCATTGGAGATCTTCTCTGGCCAAAAGATCCGGAGAATTCTTCGGAGGCATATGGTGTGAAAGGATCGAAGTTTGGTAAGATCCGCTTCTGTCATCCTCCAGCACTCAGAACCGTACAGGAGCGTAGACACAACACAGCTCTGGTATAGCTTCAGCTTGGTGTTGGTGCTGTACTGAGTTGATCTCCAGATATTGTTCATCTCCCTAAACACACTCCTGGCCTTGCCCAGTCTGTTGTGGATGTCTTCTTTTGTGCTGCCCTCTGGTTTGATGAATGCCGGGACTGTAAATGGTAAATAATACAACACAACACAGTACGTTACCATACAAAACAACCAACACAATATAATTCAGTATAATAGGCTGGGAATAGGAAGCTGGTTGCAAAACCTGCATTGGTGCCCCCCCCCCCCCTCCCCTCCACGCGTGGGACTACGGGATAGGTGAAGGTGATAGTTTACATAATAATTATGCTTACATACATATTATGTGGGCGTGCATGCAAATCAAAGAAACGAAACGGGTGTCTGACGGTTTCTTTGCCACGGGTACTTCTGGAATAATTTTCACAGATAAAGTTCAGCAATAAAGTCTGAACGTTTAGACCACGTCCTTTTCAAACCGTAGTCGGTATTGACTGATTTCTTCTTCTTCCTCCAACGCTCAGACAGCAACTAATGTTGACTGTCATATGAGCGAAAATGCTTATACTGATATTGTTTTAAACTGAAGATATAATTATTAATATTAACACTGAAATCGGAAATCAACTGTCTGTACATGTTAACGCAGTCGGTAAAAGGACAGCATGGAAGAAACTATCATTAACACTGGTAGTAGAGTCCTTGCTTCATATTACACGAAGATTATACATATTTGTGTTCGTCCACATAAAAGTCAGTACATGCACACACGCACACACACACGCGCGCACACACACACACTCACACACACACACACACACACACTAACACACACACACTAACACACACGCACACACACACGCGCACACACACACAACACACACACCAACACACACACTAACACACACACACTAACACACTAACGCACGCACACACACACACACATACACTAACACACACGCACACCACACTGGCGCTACAAACTGGCTTTTATCGTGTAACTTATATCCAACCCATGCAGACTTGTAAATAGAAAAACAAAACCAGACACTCATTAAGGCGGAACTGGGGCTATACCGTGCAAAGCGGCGATACTAGAACCTAGCTAAGTAGAAAGCTGGGAGCCAGGTCAGAGAGACACAGAAAGAGAGAGAGAGAGAGAGAGAGAGAGAGAGAGAGAGAGAGAGAGAGAGAGAGAGAGATGTCGATGGTGAATTACTCAAGTTAGAGAGAGAGAGAGAGAGAGAGAGAGAGATGTTGATGGTGAAGAGGAAGGGAGTGAGAGAGAGAGAGAGAGATGTCATTGGTGAATTACTCAAGTTAGAGAGAGAAGAGAGGAGAGAGAGATGTTGATGGTGAATCATTTGTGAGAGATAGAGAGAGAGAGGGGAGAGAGAGAGAGGAGAGAGAGAGAGAGAGAGAGAGAGAGAGAGAGAGAGATCTGCACGCTGGATGGATAACAGCCGGATGAAAACAAGGAGGACGGAAGCCGACCACAACTTTCATCATGTAGATGGAAAAGCGCTGCTGCTGTGGATGAAATGGATCCTTGTCCTTTCCACAGCTACAGGCAGATGCTCGAGAGTCAGGGACTCGTGGATTGTTTATCATATTAATTAATTCTTCTGCTGGAGTCTGAAGGACGTGCCAAGGATTGGCAGTGCCGTTCAGTGTGTACTGTTGTTGGTCATGTCGCTGACCTCTTGCAAGGAGGGCTGGCACTTTCTGAAGGAAGCTATGGATTTTCTAAACAACGTACATCGTTTTGGAATAGAAACTAGAACTCCTGAAACCAGCAAACCATACTCGCACTAGCGACTTCTTCTTTGACGTGGTTACTCAATCTGGCTTTAAGTAGTGGTTTCAGACGGCGGAGTCTGACCAGTCAATTGTAGCTTGTGAAAATAACCTTGAAATTCCGGTAGAGGCTGCCCTTGACTTGATTAAACTGGCAGATTCAGGGAGCTGATAGGTTTCTGTAATTCCATTTACTGATACATTCCTACATCTCGCTTCTCTTTTCCTCCGACGTGATAATTATTAAGCTGTGATGTGAGAGACTCGTCACCGACTCTGTGGTAGGGCACGTCCTTGTGTCTGTTTTCTTTATATCCCCATGACCTTGTTCGCAGAATGTATAATTATCAGTCGATGTCCCGAACATCTTATGTAGTGTGCGTAAGTGCGCGCTCACGCGCTTGTACACAGACACAGACACACACACACACACACACACACACACACACACATACACACACACACACACACACACACACACACATACACAGACACACACACACACACACACACACACACACACACACACACACACACACACACACACACACACACACACACACACTTCGCTGCCACACTACAACCCACGTAGGCAGGTACGCTTGCACTCCAGACAAACCGAACCAACACAGACTTTTTTTTTTTAAAACCTTACTGATTTATAAAAAAAAAATTCCCGACTGATTGCTGTTCCCTGATCAGATATTTTTTAATAGGTTACGTAGCAATTTATCTGCAGCGTGCTGTGATTGGCCTTCAAAAAAAAAAAAAGGAAGAATCTGTGGAAACAAAATAATTGTCCATGACAAGGAAAGGGCCAGGGGTCCAGCTTAGATCATAGAAACAAACAAAACCAGCCCCTAAAAAAAGTTATAGCCAGATGCCTAATGAACCACACCTCAGGGAAAGAGCTGAATGAAGCTGAGGTGGTGAAATCGGTTGTGATAGAGGTTTATGCTTCTTTCTTTCTTTCTTTCTTTTCTTTCATCATTACCCTCATCATCCTCATCACCATCACCATCATCATCTTCTTCTTTCTCCTCCTCCTCCTCATCTGCTTCTTCTAGTTCTTTCTTTCTTTCTTGCTTTCTTTCTTTCTTTCTTCTTCCTCCTTCTCCTCCTCCTTCTATCCTCCTCCTCCTCCTCCTCGTGTTTCCTCTTTTCCTCCACTTTCTTCGGTTTTACGGTCTTCGATGAGAACTCAAGAGTTCAGCATCACAATATATATATGTATATGTGTGTGTGTGTGTGTGTGTGTATATTATATATATATATGTATTTGACCTTAAGTAGAATGTAATTCTCAAAACACACGGCCAAAAGAAAAGCTCTGTGTGTGTCTAAATGTGTGTGAGAGACAGACAGACACAGAGTCACACACACACACACACACACACACACACACACACACACACACACACACACACACACACACACACACACAGATTAATGTAGCCTACTTGACTCTGTCAGCAAATTAAATGTGAGCCTTGCATGCACGTTCCGATATATAGTCTGTTGTCTCTATCTGTTTCTGTCTCTCTTTCTCTGTATGTCTTTGTTTCTGTCTGCCCTACCGTCTGTCAGTGTGTCGGCCTTGCCGTCTGTTTGTTGCCTGCCTGTCTGTATGTCTGTGTTGTGAGTCTGTCTGTGTTCTGTCTGTCTGTGTCTGTCTGTTTCTCTTCTCTCTTCTCTCTCTCTCTCTCTCTCTTCTCCTCTCTCTCTCTCCTCTTTAAACTTCATTGTTCTCAGTTGCTCGTGCGTGCATACACGCACGCACGCACACACGCGCGCGCGCGCACGCACACACACCCTGCACATCTCTTTCTCTACCTCACATACATGTACAGAGAGAGACAGATACAGAGAGTCAGAGACAGAGGCACAGAGAGACAGTCAGAGACAGAGACACAAAGAAAGAGAGAGAGAGAATCACACATATGTAGAAAGACAGACAGACAGACAGACAGACAGACAGACACTGACAGATAGACAAACAAGACAGCAAAACCGACATAGGCCTACAAACAACCGGACCACAATCACTTCACTTCTCCACACACACACACACACACACACACACACACACACACACACACACACACAACCTACACACACACATTCTATACACACACTACACACACACATTCTATACACACACTACACACACACACACTATACACACACACACACACCACACACACTACACACACACACACCACACACACTACACACACACACACACACACACACACATTCTACACACACACAATAACCAGTCTGTTCTCCACACAACTGCTTCAACCCCACTACACTGTTGCAGTGGCAGAACCGGGAACGCACTTCGACTCGCAAGGTCTTGGGCTGAGGGCGCAGAAGAAACTGTTGGGCAAGATGTCCAGCAAGGCAATCGCCAAGGCCTTCATTGACGACACGTCAGGTCGTGTGCTGGACAATACCTACCGTATCCTCAAGGAGCAGACTGGCCACAAGAAAGAGGCCGAGAAGATCATGAAGTACATCATTAAAACGGTGGTCAAGGTAGGGGCTTTGTGAGGGTTGTTTTTAAAAAATTAAAATATTGGTCGTTGTTTTGTTTTGCTGTGCTGATGTTGTTAGGGATTGGTTATTGAGTTTTTCGGTCGTAGATGTTCTCGATCTGCTGTATGTATACTTGCTTATATGCTCATGCACCTGTGCTATTGCAAATATGCAGGTTTGGGTTTATATCTATCTATCTGTCTGTCTGTCTATTCTCTTCTTCTATTATATATAATTATATATATTATATTATATATATTATATATTTATATATATACACATATATATATATATATATATATATATATATATATATATATATATATATATATATATATATATATATATATATATATAATTATTATGTGTGTGTGTGTGCGGCGTGCGTCGTGCATGCATGCGTGCTTGCGTGTGTGTGTGTGTGTGTAGCTTTTGTCACAGTTTGTGAGCTCTCTCTCGTGTTGGTGTATGGTAATTCAGTAGAATCTGGCTCAGCTAAGTTTGTGGTTTTGCTGAGTTTCTAGTGCAGGTTCAGAATTTTATGGGGACCTCATTTGACTTCTGATTTGTCCCAGCAGTTACTATACAATTTTTTTCAGCTGCAGTTTAACAGTTAGAGCTGCTTCTGTGGTGAACTTATGTATTTTGTTCTCATAATTGATTTGAGATAATCAACAAGAGAATATAATGGTTGTCCTCTTGTGATACAAATAAATTGTTTTGATTAGAATTCTTATGCAATGCATCCCAATCACCCATTTTAACCTAACCCACATTTCATGGGCCCAATATATCATTTTTTGGGTCTCTAATAACTAGTTTGTAAAAGGAAATTTTTTCATCATAAGACTGAAGATTTTAAAGTTTTTCTCCCACTTGAATTGATAACAATTCTGGAACAATTTGATTTTGTTTATGCTCACCCACAGACGATGTTGCTTTTTTGATACTGTTGTCTAATATATCATGGCTGGGATTTATAGAGCCAACTGAACCATCTTTTTTTCAATTTATGTCCCACTTACCCACACATTCTAATGCATTACTATCCTGTTCAAGAGATATGGAACTTGCATGGCAAAAAAGTTGTAACAGCGATATTTTCTTTATAAAGTGCCACTTTGGTCAAGTAGGCTACGTAATAATTAAATCAATCCCGGACAATTGGTACCCAGTAATTGGTTAGGCCTAAATGGTGAGACATGATGGCAAGTTTTTGTTCCAGTTCTGTTCTATTTTCAGTCTTTTTTTTTTCATTTTGAAAATTTGTGATTTTGGAATTTCACTGGTATACTTTGTCTCAAATTATCCTTTGCTGAAGTTGTTTGTTCGTGTTCATTACCGTTGATGCCCAAATAGTCGTGTTTGTTGTATCTACACTGACACTTAACACCGTTCACAGCGTGAAAATAATGCACATTCAAGAATTCCTCCTCTGGTATTACATTCTAATGGAACACATATTTTTTGTTTGTTTTCTGTAACAGTTGGGGATTTTGTTCAAGAACGACCAGTTCAACGCCGAAGAGCTGAAGATGGTCAACACCTTCAAACAAAAATTCAAAGCCTTAATGATGACAGTCATCAGCTTTTTGGAGGTGGACTTCACCTACGACCAAACGTTCCTGGTCACCAGTGTTGAAGAATGCCGGCAACTCCTGCAGGACGTCATTGCTCGTCACCTGACAGACAAGACCAAAAGTCGTGTAGACCTTGTGTTCAACGCTTTTGTCGACCCAGACTTTCTCAATGCAGTGTTCAGTCGACAGAGCAACTTTGAGCCCCATATAGATGCCGTTGTTCAGGACTTGCACAAACTTCTAGAGGACGGCCATCTCTGAATACTGGATGGGTGTGTGAATATGTACAGCACTTTTTCGTGACCTTTGTGAAACCCGCAGTCAGTGCCAGGCTGGTTTGTTCCTCCATCTAGTGCCTTTTGTTGGTGAATCTGTTGACACCAGTTTCTTCCTCTGATTTTTTTCATGCTCAATGGACACCAGAGAAAACCAGGAGTGAATCCCAAGTTTTTGATTTTAGATTTGCATACCAAACAAAGTACACATATGCACCAGCTTCTGAACGCAGCGTAAACATTTACACCAATCAGATCAGCATGAAGACATGAGCTTTTAAGCTTTTTTTTCCTTGCCTTGATTTTTGTGTGACGACCTAGTGTTCCTAGTTCTGCGCCGCTGATCCCAGCTTACCACACAAGTACTTGTTTTGTTGCACTGTAGAGCAGACAGTCCAGACAAAAACACCAGAGCTTCAAATGGCATGAGGCCATAAGCAGGGAGAGACAATCGTAGCCATAATTAGTTACAATGCTAAGGTGAATGCCCCTTCCAGTGTGGGAGCCGTTACCTTGTCTGCTCCTCCTCATCCACCTTCTTCCCTCCTCCCACCATTAGCAGACACCCTAGATTTTGACTTGTTTTCAACATGAGTGACATGTCACAGCATGGCTCGAAAGGGAAGAAAAATATTAATGGACACATGAGTCACCAAGTAAATTCAAGGTGAAGAGAGTTGAGATGTGCTGAAGATCAAGTGTGTGCCTACCCTGCTTGTTGTATCATGTAGCCTATTGTTCATTATGCTTATTATATATATCTTCAACAAGGCCTGCAAATCATAGATGCATGCATTGACGGCTGAATAATGTCAGAAGCAAATTATATTTGACTGTGTGGTTCCAGTCTTCTCCATGGCACACGCAACTGCGACTGTACATACCATGGCTGGATGGAATTCTGTATTAATGAGAGTTTGGGTCATGTCAGTAGTGAACGTCATGCCTTCCTTGCTAAACAGGGAACATGAACAGCAACAAACAAACAAAAATAAAGGAATCTTTTCAAGATGGTGTCGTTTTTTCTTCATGCTTTCCTTTCAAAACTGCTGCATAATAAATAACACCAAATGGCCACAAGGACAGATATAGGGGAAACATTTTTTCCTGAATCATGTGATCTTTTGCTGGCTGACAAATTAGAGGCCATGTACTCTTTGCCAATCGCAATTCTTTAATGTAATATAGTCATTCATTCTTTTCCTGTATATGTACATCTGCTACCGTAATCCTGTGTATATATCTTTACCCTGGATTGATTGAAATGATGGACTGGACTGTACTTATAATATATATATATATATATATATATATATCTTATATATTATATATAATATATATATATATTATATAATTATATAATAATTATATATATATATATATATATATAAAGTACAGTCCAGTATATATATGTGTGTGTGAATTTTGTTAATGCCTTAACCCAAAATGATGGGGTGGACTTTGATATCTTGAAAGAAGTGCTAAAGTGTAACGTGTTTTTGTTTGAAAATAAAACTACAAGCAATCTTGTAATGATATAGGCCTATGTGATTTTGCTGTAATCAGTTGCAAACAAATCGTAACATGTGCTTCTGTGCTCTACAACACTTTGGAGAGTGGTGGTGGGGGGGGAGTGTTAAAATCTCAATGGAAAAGGATTGTTCAATATCAGGCTATGACGGCTTATACAGGTCACACATTTTTGTGTGTATATGTAGACCCAGTTGTCAGAAGTTCACAATCATTTTATTTGGGGGGGGGGGGGGGGGGGGGTTGTTGTTGTTGTTGCTGTTTTTTTTTTGGGGGGGAGGGGGGGCTGTGTTCTTCAGTGAGGTTCATAAATGGTGAGATTTTGCGTATGCGACCTTTTTTTACCCACCATTAAGGTGCTTCTCCACAACCCAGACACTTGCACACAACCGCGCAAATGGAGCCAGCTGGTGCAACGTTCGTCAATGCAGGCCCCTACGACCCCGGAGGGGGTTATGGGAGCAGATGATGCAGATAAGGTAGCCGCATTCCAACTTTGGGGATGTTTGGGGGGTGGTTTGTTTTTTTTTATTAGTGTGTTCGTGTATGTTTGTTCAAAGAAAAAAGATTTCTGCTATGTTCATGTGCTACAGTCTGCCTGAAGACTCTTTTCTAATCATAAAGTCTCATGTTACAGTTTATCACTAAAATGCACTAGTATACTTTGTTATAGTTCGGGATTTTTCTTACCTTACACTTAAAATATTGCATATTTACTGTGGACATTTGTTTAATTGTCAGAGAAAAGAAAAATGTTTGAAAGCTACGTTTAAATCTCACGTTCACAAACTGCAGTTTACGGTTTTCAAGTGGATTTTACTTTAAACACACACACACACACACACACACACACACACACACACACACACACACACACACACACACACACACACACACAAACAACAACAACAACAACAAAACAAAAGACACTCCACCCCTACCCCACCCCCCTTTCGCTCCCTGCAATCCCCCTAAACCCTTCCTTTTTACCCTCCTCCTTCCCACCCCCCCCCCCCCCCCCACACATCTCACTCACTCACTCACTCACTTCTACCCCAGCCCTTTTGGAAATGGAGAGGTGGAAAAAAATAATGAAAGAAGAATGAAATTCATGATTCTACTTTGATTCTTCTCCTGTCAGCTTTTCCCACCCAGTCTTACACTACAGACATAGCAGTGTGGCGCTTTATTACTGTTCCTGAGTCTTCCATAATGGTTGTCGTATGTTTTGCTGGTTTGTTTCTTTTATTGTTTATTTCAGAAGGGGGGAGGGTATTAACAGCTTCATTTACTCAGCCTAATCCGTGATTCAAGCAAATGATTCAAGGAAAAGAGAGTGGTATGGTGTACATCAGAATTGGATGTTATCAGTTAACACAAAAATTTCATTTTCTTTACAGTGACAATTTTGCTTTGCAATATTTCACTATAATATTGTCAGAATCTTCGCCAAACGTGTTGCTTGGTTACTGCAGTTGCGACCGCGCGCATCTCTAATTGAAGCAGGTTGCTTTACATCCTTCATTTGAATGAAACTCAAGTTTTTTTCATATCCGATGTCTGATTTCCTTTTTCGGTGAAGATCCACCACCATGCTAGGTCGTTCTGTATCAAGTGATTTCCAGGTTCTAAAATTCATGTTTGAGAGATGCCAAGAAACGTTAAAAGTGTTCTTAAAACATTATTAATTTGTACTAGAAGGGAAGCCATACTCGGAATCCAGCCGCAAGGTCTGCTCCAAACGTGTGATCAGTTAGTACAGCTGAACTCTTACAAGTGGGCCTGTTTTGTCTACTATTGGTAGCAGCTAGATTCCTGGGTATGTATTGAAACCTTATGGTCGCCTTTTCCCTTGTTGTGGTCACTATAGATGCGGGTTTGGTGAGTTTTTTTCAGCTAGAGTTCTGAGGTTCACCAATGATGAGACTGCGTATGCAACCGTTTTTGCCCACCAGTAAGGTAGCCGCATTTCGACTTCGGGGATGGATGCGTTTTTTAGTTCCTAGCGAGTGGATTTTGCTTGCAGAGGGACTTGACTTCAACCACGGAGTGAGCTCATCTTCGGGTAGGCCTATGTAGTGGACCGCCAACTTCATAGGTATAGATCTGCTTTGATAGCATCTGTCCCTGGGTTTCTGCCTCTGACAATGTGATCATTTTCTAGATAAAGGCTTGTTCACTTGTCTCTGCTGCAGGTGCGTCCAGGTAACAGTTCAGTTTTACCTGAGGCATTATGACAAGTTGCTTTGACTGCTCTTTACAAGCAAAGCTGAAGTTTTAAGAAGCAAATTTTCGTCCAGGCTTTTTGTTTGTTTTATTGTTGTTGTTTGTTGTCAGCTTTGCTTTAGTAGCCCACTAAATTGCGCTAGATAAGTCATTGATATCACTAGTGTTATATACTTCCATTGAAGATTAGAGTGTCGATTGTCTGTTAATCATGTTATGACTGTGTGTAGGCCTATACGTGGTTTTATCATGTAAAGTTGCTAAATGTATGTGACTGCTATTTGGCCTTATGTCCACATAGGCCTACGTGTGTATTTTCAGTGCAAACGTGTATAAGTTGGGCCGCTTCCCTCTGTCAGCCTCGCGGGAAAAAAAGTACTGCAGACATTATTTCGCCCCTTGTAATCTTGAATCAAAATGCCACTGCACTATGATCACAAATGATTATCGTGCTATCGTGAATCCCAGACGCTATTAGACTTAAAAATTGTCAAAGTTTTCAAGGTAGTGTAGGCTGGTTCTTGTGAACAGTGGGAAAGTGTTGAAGTATTAATTTTAAAGCTGCAGTTTCTCGGCATTTTGGCTAACTGACAATGAAGGCTCGTTAGCAGAGCAGAAACTATCGTTGTGATGTAACATGCTTCTCAGAAGTGGCATTTGTAAACAATCATTGAGATAAGACATCTTCAACCCAAAAAATAAGGATAAAAAAAAAGATTCACACACACATCTGGAAATAAAAAAATTCACTTGACTTAAGAGAGAGAGAGATACTTTTTTTTTCTCCTTGTCATTGCCCAACTAGGCCTGTTGACAGGGGAGGTAACGCAAAAATTATTAATTTTGTCAAACGATAAGTAAAAAGTTAAATACGTGATCAGTACAATTAAGTTTGACCAAAAGAAAAAAAAGGATCCATCCACTTATAACAAACTAAGAGAGAGAGAGAGAGAGAGGGGGGGGGTATAAGTTGCACCACAGGAAATGTTTAGAAGGTATCGCACTGAAGCACATATGTAATCACAAATCGGTGTCATCCACAATCGACCGTGAGCAGCCAAATTCGTGTATGCAAGTGCATATCATCCATGGATGGTGGGTAGGCTATGTCTGCTGTGAAATTCTGCTGCAGCTGCCAGTATCTAGACTCAATCTTGCCTGGCCAGCACAAGCTTGGAAACGGCAGGTGGAGCCTCAGGGTCTGGTTGCTTTAGTATTTTATTTTTGCTTTTCATCTTAATTCTTTTTGGTTTTTTTGCATATAAACCCTCCTCCCCTTCTCTCTCTTGAATGTTTTCTTTCCATCTGTGTGTGTGCTTTTTTTTTTTTTTTTAAATTTTATTCGAGGGTTTTTTTTTCCCTCCATCCTGCTGTGTGCTCTTACTTTTTGTGTTTGGTTGGAGTGGGGTTTTTTTTTCTTTTCTTTAACATTATATTCTTTTTCTTCTTTGTCTTGTTCTCTTTTAGGAGGAGGCTTGGTTCTATGCTCTTTATTTTTGTATAGTCATACATGTCAGTCTTTGATTTTCAAACATTTTTGTTTTATTCTCTGCCCCTCTTGGGTGGAAATGAATGACACGGGCAACTATCTGGTTGGCTGCAGTACACAATAAACTGTGTATTACTGGTACCGACGACATAAAATTCTTTTAACGTACCCTGGGACATCAAAAGAGCTGCAGATTAAGAAAGACACTGGTCTGAAAGCATGAGAAATAAAACGTTCTTGCAAAATCTGGTCATTCTCACCAGCTGAAAATCAACTGAAATCAGTCCCTTTTGCCAACTAGTGTGTGGGTGAGATGGAGAGGGAGAGAGAGGGAACATGAACACAGAGAGAGAGAATCTGTTTTGATTAGATCCCAAGTCCTCCATTAGCGACAGGGTTATTGCACAGAATAGTATTATTTCAGCGAAGTAAAAAATTATAATAAAACAACTTTTTGTAGGCCTATAGGCCTATCTAGCTTCCCAATGACAGACCGAATATAACGCAGAATATTGTTGGATTATCAGTTACACACTCACACTTTAACGATAACGTTAGCATTTTTTTTTTCAAAAGCAAAGACAATGCTACAAAACCTGTTCAGACATTACTGTTGTGAACAATATATTATTGTTGAACAACTACAAATCTTGTGTTCATATAATATGCATTGGTCTTTTCTGCATCTGTACATAGATCTTATGAGGATCTATGCATGCCTGACTTGTGCATACACTTACTTCAGTATGTGTGTGCATGATGGAGACCTGTGCAGCAAAAACTGTTATGATTATGTTGAGTATTTGTAATTAGTTTTGAGAGGGGCAAGTGGACTCATGAGTCAGACTGTTTTACAGGGAAGTAATATTTTACTTGATTTGCTTGGGGTTTATGCCATAATGCCCAGATGTGGCCATTATTATTGACTGGACTCTAAACAATATCTTTTATGACTTTTGCAACCCTAGTTTAGTGACTGCATATTTTGTTTGTTGTTTTTTAATGAAAAGAAAGATGTCCGTGTACGATGTCTGAATGCCATGTTCTTACAACAAAGACATTATGAACGAGCAAGAGTTCTCATGGTGCTTGTAAATTTCTGTTGACTGCCAGGGCTGCAGTCATTCACATGTCATCAACTTGTTTCAACCAACAGGATGTGGCTGGACACAGTTAGTTTATCTGGCTGGAACCAAACCGGGAAGACCATCCAAGACATTGAAGCAGTGCCACAAGGCGTTGTGCAAACCGTTTTGGGGGGGGTTATTGCACAGCATTTATAAAATGATCACTGTAAACTTCTCAGTGAGAAGGGTTTTTTTTACTCCCCTTTCCCATAGTAGGCCTACTAGTGACCAGAATGATATCTGAAAATGGGATCAATCAAGTTTATCTAAATGATTTTATTGTTGGTACTAAATGGTATGTTTGTTGAGTTTGTGTATGAGCTAAACGAAATCATGTATTTGTGTACATCACATTGAAAAGCATTTCTGTTATTAAAAATAATGATCATGCATCTATTCTTTACAGCTTAATGAAAGGCATTTAACTCCCTTTCACGTACCTTTACCCATCTACAGATTACCTATGCCCTATTTTATGTTTCAGTGTTGCCTTTTTTCCTGCAGGCTCGCAATAAATCATTCAGCACTAGATATAGATGAAGGAGTTGTCATAATTGTTTTACCAATAATATATAGCCAAATTCTTTGTAAAGGGTTATTTACACCAAAAAGGGCTGCACATATTTTCCACTTGCTGAAACTGTGTAACAAGATCACAAAACTCCCTCTTTTACTGTGGACTTGGTGATCACCTTTAGTCAAGTGTGAGCAGGCAAGCTCATAATTATGTACTTAACTCAGCAGTGCCATGAAGCGAGTAGAAATAAGCATGCTCTGGTCACACAGATTTTTCTTCTTTTTATATCTTTTATCAAGAACTAAATTGTATTAAAGTCAGTGCTTCAAGCTGTTTTCTAACAAGAATTTGTACTTGCCCATACTGCAAACTAAACATACTTTGGGACAAAACAGCCCAGGCAAAGAAGCAGGGGAAGTAATCTCTTAATTTTTATTTTTACAGATTGTCTGGAGGGAAGCTAGTTGGCCAGGTCAAAGAATTACGAAGATGAAGAGTGTACAAGCTTATCACCATGTGCTCTGAATGTTCACTTAAAATTTTTTTGTTTGTTGGGGCTTTCATCGTTCAAGAATCATCCTGTTGAGGGAGTGGAATTACTTCCCTTGCATTCGTAATGTCTAAATTTTTTGTTTGGGCTTCAGAATTGTTTAACTATATCAAAATGTTTAATTAGACCTTTTCCCTAATGAAGCAAACATTCTCAACTAGTTACACATATGATTCAATTGTGATTTTTTTAAGCAGTCATATGCAACATGGAACTGCCCTTTATTTTTTCTCTATGAGGTAGAGGCCACATTTTGAAGGTGGTTCACTCTCAGAACTATATTTCAGTTTCTCTAACATGATTTCCATTACAAGTGTTAGGTAAATAGAGACAATTTATGGCAACAAGGTCAACATATTTCAGATCTTATTTTCAACACTTTTTTTGTTTTTTAAATGTGCAAGCATACTTAGGAGTCAGGCAACAATCTACAAGAGACCTTTATTGTCATTGCTATCATTACTCCTATTTGTCACTCTCCCAATAGAAGTTTGATCTGTGTAATCTATACATTTTTGTTTGTTCCTTGGATAGAGCTCTGAGGCTCAACAAATGATGAGATTTTTGTGTATTTGTTTTTGCCCACCGTAAGTTCAAGTGTCTTATAGCTCCAGAAGAGAGACGAGTCTCTTACTGCGTTTAATACTGCTTGCAGTCATGGCAGATATCTTAGCAAATGTGGGGCTGCTCTCCCTGGAAAGAGTGCACTTGTATCCCGTATCTGTGTGCAGTGTACTTTATTCCCTGTGAGAGTGGGGTTTTCTACAGAATTTTGCTGGGGATTTAAGTCCTCATGCCATGGGTTCCTAACATGAATGAATGATACAGGAGACCTTTATTACATCATCTGAAAGACCAGCACTCACAGACCAGTCGTCGTCTTGTTGGATGGGGAAGTCCACCTTTGGATGAGATAAATCCAAGACACTTGAATATTCAAGTGCGTTATTGCTAGAGCATGGACCCATGATTAATGATTGCTATAATGATTTTTTAATGCCGATATTGCTGAATAAAACAAATACAGAATGAAATTTTGAAAGTGTTTACAACTTGCTTTATGTGTTAGTGCATGTATGTTGGTTGAGAGATTTTAAATCAGTATCGAATCAGTAACTCTTGTCAATAAACATTATCAAGCATTCGTTCAATGGAAAGCAGACCACAACATCATAAAAAGAGCAATGAACTTCGCAGTGGATGGAAAGAGACCAAAGGGAAGACCTAGCAAAACCTGGGCTGCCTGTATTGCAGATGATCTTAGAGAAAGGGGCATAAATAAGGAGAAAGCTCAAAACAGAGAGATGGAGAAGGCTCATCAACGTCAAACCTCCCCTGGGAGAAACATGACAAAAAAGGAAGAAGAGAAGCATGGTACTGGAGGAAAAGCCTTTTTCCCTGAAACGGTTTGGGGGTCAAGGGGCTGAGCCCCTTGTGGGGGCCAGGAGTCGTTGCCCCCTGAAGCTGAAGGGTTTTCAGAATTCTAGCCTGTAAAAAAGCCTTTCCTTGAACTTATTTCAGTTCTTCATACTAAGCAATTTCTGCCCTAAAATAAGCTCTCTTAGAATGACTATCAGTTACTTCTTAACGCAAAGGTTTTATACCCAAGATATCACATAGCAAAAATAACATACTTAGACAAACGCGCACTAACACAGATAGAGGAAGAGAGAGGAAGGACAGACACAAACAGAGAGAGAGAGAGAGAGAGAGAGAGAAAGAGAGAGAAAGAGAGAGTGTGTGTGTATGAGAGGGTGAGAGAGCGAGAGAGAAAGAGGGGGTGCACTCCCTGAAAAAGGGGGGGAGGCTGCTGATTGTTGTAATGTTTACAAACATTGCTCTCTGACCACAGGCAGGGCTGAAGTGGAACAGCCAGTGAGAGCCCCCCACCCCCACCCATTCTCCTCCTTCCTACCATCTCCCTTCACCCCTTTGCCTCAGGCCTAGGGCTGCTAGGCTAGTGCCTCCCTTTCATGAAACCCGATACCCATTGTTGATACACATAGTCCCCTTCACTTGCTACCTATACTAGGCTAGTGACGACGATGTCAAGCAGAGAAGGGAAGTAATCGGCATGGAAGAGTTACATCCCTAGTAGACTGCATGGGTTTCAACTATAAACAAAATTTTAAAAATAAAAAAGGTTCTTGTTCACAGATTTCCGCAATATGTTGCGGAGATGTACCATGCCTGGTTATACAGTAGACATGGTTACACTGCTTGCCTGATTTGAATAAACTATATCCATTCATTCATACGACCGTGTTGAAAGAGCCGAGCGGATTCCTAACAATCTAAAGTTTAGAATTTACACCTCCCGCCCCCCCCCCCACCCCTTTTGAGATCTAAGCCCATTCTATAGGCCCCCTACCCCCAAAAGAGCATGCTGTCCACAAGAACCTATCTGCTATAATTGTAATTGCCCTTCATGGGATGATAGTGTTTTTGACTTGACTCGACTATAGATTGCCATAAAGCTCCTAGTCAGGACAGGCTCTGCATGATGCAGTTATACTGACACAAGTGCACATTCTGATCCAACATGCCTTTTCCCTTCCATCCCTCTCTAAAAGCAGACTTTGAAGACTGTGAAACATCACCACAAGCCTACCAGAAATGGGATTACCCAGAGACTGGGGTATGAAAGTCAAACACAAAGATGATCACGGCATGATAAGATCCTGTCACGTCCCAAGATAAAGCTGTGTCCTTACTTCCTAAGATCATGATATCCAAACTTATGAGACAAAGACGCAGTCATGGGCCAAGTAAATTCTTTAAAGTTCTTGAATTTAAAGTTCTTGTGTTGTAACTAGACACCAAGCCCATTGCACTCTCTACATGCCTTTCTATGGGCTTTAATCTATGACCTACCTGCTTACAGACCAGCGACAAACCAACAATTACCAACACACTCAACTTGTTCTGAACTTTATAAAACTATGTTCTGGGGCATTTGTGATGCTAAAATACAAGTGTGTGGTACAAATGTGATTGTGAGTGTGAAATGTACAAAATTATTATTTAAAAAAGAAAATTTATGCTAAATTAGTACACTTCAACCATGTGAATACAGAAAAAATGGAGAACTAGTCATTTGTAGTAAATTCCTATATCTACTCAGTTGCCGAAAGGCAATAAGACCTACACAGAACACTGTTCAGCCTACACCTTCATAGGCTCTAATCAAAAGACAACAGCAAATGTTGACTTGTATAGTAAACACTATCAAGGATTTTATCTCATACCTCTAAACTTATTTATTTCCTTCCCTCCTGGGGATGCCAGTGACCCGCATGAATAGCATCCCCACCTGAAATTCTGTGCTAGGAGTACTAGGAATTCCATCTTTTATCTCTTTTTGTTTCTGCCTAGTTCCTTTTCTTCCCGTCACCTCTTTCTTGCACATTTTTTGCCTTCTTGGTCCATTCTCCTGCCTTTTTCGCCCAGAAAAGTTTGTAAGACAATTATCTTTCATGCCGAAGTTGGATGGACTGGACCTGACTTGTCAGGCACATAATGACAGCGCAATACATTTTCTCTGTAATAATAGTTGCTGACAGAGCATTCAACGAAGAAGAATCTTTTTTCTGTTTTCTTCTCTTCATGACAAAAAGGAGTTAACTTATCAAAACATGCATAAATCTCAAACACCTCAAGCTTAAATAACACTACCAATAGGCACAGACATTTACACAGTCAAATGTTTTATTTATTCAGATTCCATTTTTTTCCTTTTCTTTCTTTCACTGTGATTTGCGCATGGAATCTTTTCGTGAGGAGCTCCTTCTGCGCTCCAGTTTGCGTTCCTTGGCTTCTTTGAGACGCATTGCGAGAAGCTTAGCATAGTCAGCAGCATCAACGCGTTTCTTCTCAGCCCTCTTGCGCTTGAGAGCCAGCTTTGCTCGTTTGCGCTGCAGCACAACCGGTGTCACCAGACGCTGGATCTTGGGGGCCTTGGAACGAGCCTTCTTCCCTGATACACACACAAAAAAATATATTAAAACACTGGTATTCGGGTAGGCATTTGAAGACACTTTGGTGTTGTTGAACATCAACCGAACACCAAACGTCAACATTCATTTACAAACAAGCGCGATTTTACATAGGAAAAACATTGTAAAATATGCCATGCATCTGTTTACAGACTGAATCCATATTCTGACCACACAAAAAGATTTAATTAATTAACTTTAAAAATTGATTTTTTTCTCTAATTTTTGGGGGGATTAAAACACAAACATTCTGTTACTTCAACCCTGAATTCAAAGATACATGGTCTTCAACCAGAGTTATCTTATGCGATTTTTCTCCCCAATATATACATCTCTTGTCTATCTATACATAGAGATAATATTTGGTGTTGTGTAAGGTTAATATTACATGCAGTTAGAATATGTTCTTATATAATGCACAATAATTATCTTGTATAAAAATGGTTACAAAATTACTTACAAATTGATGTTTCATTTTATAGTTATATTATATCTTATATTTTTGTTTCAAAAAATGTTCCAGTACTCTAGTAACAGAAAAAAATTTTTAAAGTACTTTTAACACTCCAAAAAAAAGTTACCCCAAAAGAAACAAAACAACAAAAAACAAGATTTTTTTGAGGCAATAACTGTCAAAGGGAAGTAATTTAGGTTTTTCTGTGAGCTGTAGGTGAAGGCTTCTTTTCAAACAAAAAAGTCACTTTTGCAAATAATTTTTGTTTCCAGCAGATTATTTTAACATGGTTATTGACAACAAAGTTCTTGACATTTATCTTGCCAATTATCCTTTTTTTTTTGGCCTAGCAACTAAGACCAATAAATGGGACTCAAACTGGACTGAAACAGACCAATAACCATTTCTTTACACAAGTTTCACTAAAAAGAAAAAAATCTGAAAAAGTGGTTTGTGCAGCTGAACATGACATTTTTTTAGGACAGTCAGCACCTAGTGATTCTAGACATTGTTGCATGTGGGATCAATGTAGAAAATATGGACAGTGCATGAAGTATGGCAACAACAAACTGCGCAGAGCAATAGACAAACTGAGACAAGAATAAAACAAGCTATGAAAAAAAAAAAAATGTTATACCTTCCTTTTCTGCCAAGGGACGCCTGACCACATACTGTCGCACATCATCTTCCTTCGACAGGTTGAAGAGGCGGCGGATTTTAGACGCCCTCTTGGGGCCAAGGCGGCGTGGCACTGTGGTGTCGGTCAGGCCAGCGATGTCTCCCTCTCCTGTACACAAAGCAATACTTGGCTTAAAAGCGAGACAAAACATTTGCATCTTACAAGAAACCAGTCCCCCCAAAAATCTGAAATACTGCTAGTACCCCTTTCTCACTTTTAAGTTTTTATTACATTTAGTGTATAAAAAGCCACTCACGGCAGTAAGAGGGTTGTGTCTGACAAAATTTTGTATTAAAACAAAAAAGCCATTTGAAAGCAAAGATGACAGATAATCATATCCACTCATGGTCTGGTGGACAGAGGGGTTAGGTGGAGGTCCAGCTTCGGATGGGATGAAAACATAAAATCTTTTCATTTGAAAACATTATATACGAGCACATATCCTTAAACAAATGTCTGTTGTTATTTCTGAATCTAACAATGACTATTTATCTGTCATATCACTGTTAGCCCTTAAGGGCATGCAAACAGGAAAACAAAAACAAAATGGGTGGCACTGCTGTGACTGAAAGTGGTACACAAATCAAAACAGAGGGCAACCTATTGTTTCCTAAGCCTAGCAAATGCGCACTGAAGTAGCATTTTAGAACATCCTCCACAGGTAAAGGGCAATAGTGAAAACACTTTATGCACTGTATATGTTGAAGTTTTATGAAACCTTTCAAATTTCATGTGTAATGTGAAGGCAAATAAGGAAATAAAAAAAATCATAAAGGTGCTACAGACAATACAGTAAAAGCAAATCTACATCACTGAAACCAATACAATATCTAGGAATTCCACAACGCATACGCTTAGAACCAATAGAACCCCATTTTTTCCCCAATGCAGCAATCACAACTTCTGATAATTCTTTGAGTTGTTGGGGCACTGCACTGAGTTTTTGCTACTTGCACAGCTGGCCTAATCGTATTTGAATGACAGATGGTTGTTTTTATTATGTAAAGGATGTACTGCATCTGGGAATTTGGATTTTCCTATGCCTCAAAACTGTCAGGAAGATAGCCTACCAACACCAGTAGGGTGGGGGGGAATCTCTCAAATACCGGTTTTTTTGGTTTGTGTTTTTTATATACATATTTTATTGTTTTATTTTGAGGATAATTGAATAAGCACTCGTACGCTTTTTTTTTTTTTTTAAACATCCAGTGCCCGTGTGTATGCAGTTTTGTCAACCATTCCCACCAGCATACAATGGCCTACTCTTTCGAAAAGCGTAACAGGTTTTAATGTGTACCGTCAACAGAGTTGAGCCCACCTCTATTACTTTCCGATTACTATTTTGACATGGCTATCCCATCCCCTCCATATCTCCAAGATATATAACAATTACTTTTTTTTTATTTTTAACTTACCCTTCTTCACGATGACAAGAGAAAGGACGGACAAGTTCGCATCCACAATGCAGCCATGAACGCTCTTCCTGCGACGCTCCCCATCACGTCGTGGTCGGTAGCAGCTGTGGCCTTTGCTAAGCAGCAGGCGAACTCGACCGTTGGTCAGAACACCCTGCTTCATAGGAAACCCCTGCTTGTCGTTGCCTCCAGTGATGCGGAATATGTATCCCTGGAAATAGTCACCAGACATCAGTTACAACATACCTTTAACCAACATTTTTTTTTTTAAATCTGAAGTTATTGTTAGGGTTGGGGTTTTCTGTTTTCTTTTTAAAGTTTGATCCGAACAAATAAAAATGCAGAATAACAATCAACATTCCCTTTCCTATGAAAACATCTTGTCAGTACACAACTGTCTTGCCACCTAACCCATGTTTTGTTTTGATTTACTTTGTGTTTGTGGTGGTGGGATGGGTTTGGAATTTTTTTTTTTAAAGATTTCAAGCACACTCTGAGCTGCTGCATATGTCAGCCTTATTTATCTAATCCAGTCACATCACCTTTGAACCACATGTCCATCCATGCATATATACATAGTTTTAAGGAGAGCAAAAATCAAATATATAATAATAATAAATGGAACTTATATAGCGCTATATCTTGCAAAGACAAATCAAAGCGCATGCATTCAACCTAAGCTTACACAGTCGTGCAATCAATGATAAATAATAGTTTAAACAGATATTACAAACATGGTGCGCTGCAGACAAAATCTGTTAAATAAAATTTCAATTGTCAAATGTTTTTCAAAAGCACACACACTCTCATACAGGACGTATACTTTAGCAGGGTGATAGGACATGGGTTAGTGGAGGTGGGATAGTTCTGATACGAAACATAAGAATGCAAACCAGTAGATCTTACCTTCCACTCATCACCGAGGGAATCAGCAACCACTTCTGCTGAAATCCTTTTCTCATAAAATGGACGCAGTTTTTTCTCATCATCAATCTCAACTAGCTTCTGGCACCCAGTAGCTGGGTAGGCGATATTTAGCTGCAAAAAAAAAAAAAAGACAAAGCATTAGTACTGTACTTGCTACATATAACACTGCATGAACTTTACCAATAAAATGCATTTATTATATTTAATGAACCAATGACAAATTATTTCATGGAATTTAAGGATAAATCAGCAGCCTTGGTATCTTAGTGTGTGCGCGTGTGTGTGTGTGTGTCCGTGCATGCGCGCAAGACAAAGAGGGGGGAGGGGAAGACAGGCAGAGGCAGAAAGCACACAGAAGCATATGTAAAAATGCTTACATCCTGCCATTAGGGGCAACTAGTAGAACTACAGAGTACAACATTGCCAGTCAAACAAAATGGTAAATACCCTACACTGCAACATACTTGTTACTTTTGACATATTTCTCATAACATTCCAATAGAAATTCAAACCAAAATTACACACAATGCATATTATTTATCATTTTCAGCACCATGTTCTCTGGCTTGCTAATATATGAATCTCAACGTTTGCTTACAAGTACTTTAGCAAAAACTCTGCAAATCCTACTGTTTGCTGTGCTGACGTTTAATATCTCTCGAATTAATATCGATAGTTTACTATTATGTTACAATCTGACAGTGTCAAAATTCGATATGAATACTGTTTGGTTGTGGAGTTTTATTTTAAACCTGTTATCTCCTGAATACTCTTGATTTATGAACAAGTGGAAGGACGGTAATCAGTATGGAAGAGGAGTAGGTTTTTTCCCATTCCTTGGCTGGAGCTCGAGGTTCTCCAATGGTGAGATTTTTGTGTATGCCACCATTCAGGCAGCTGCATTCCAACTTTGGGGGATAGTGACTAAACACCTGTGTGCATGCTGTTTATTTTTCTTCAGATTTTGTCATTCATTCCTATGTGCCAATGCTATCAATGGCCTACTCTTCCAAAAGGCGGAATTTTTTTTAACATGTGCGCAAGATGTTCTGCATACATTTGCACATGGGACCTTATAGTCTCACTGAAGGACTTTGACAGTAAGTTTGATTTTCTTGAAGTGAAAGGCTGGGAATTGACCACAGAACCTCACAGTTTGCTTGTTAGGCAGGTGAATGTTATAACGATCCTGCCACCTTCCTTCTTTGAAAAAGGTGGTCATCATCATGGATGTTTCAGCCCTTAAATTTTTGGGGGCAATTTCAATCTTTTTTTAAAATTTTATAGTGGTTGTCAATTTCATATTCCATTTTAATCAGTAAATCACTAAATGCATATTTCCATACTGTTGTTCATAAGAAAAAGAAAGTACTAACTCCATACCCCATCGGTTAAAATTTAGAGCAAAAATTAGATTTAGAATGATGTCAGAGTTACAGTAACAATTCATTAACTAGTCCATAATACAAATTTCACAATCTTGAACAGTGTGTAAACTGCAGCTCATACCTAATAATGTAATAATTTGTCACTGAAATTTAGATGGAAGTTGACAACCTAGTGTCAATAAACACACACACATGAAATTGCTCATTTTGTTCAAAAAAATTTTCAATGGTCACATCTAATCTCTACATTTTATCAAATCAAGTAAAAAATACTTCTTCCATGCCATGAAGAGCAATAGGTTTCATTGCTGTTGGGGGGTTGGGGTTTATTTTGGGGAGGGGGGTTTGTAGGTTTGGTTTTGTTTTGGTTCCTTGACTTGAGTTCCAAATACAAAACCTCATGCACACTTGTGTTATGTTTGGATATCATCCCCAAAGTTGGAATGTGGCTACCTGAATGGTGGCTTTAACAGTTTATAAACCTATGCAAAATGTCACCATAGATAAACCTGGAGCTCCAGCTCAGGATCTATTATTGCACATTAGTCCCTATTGTATGAAAAAGGAACAATTGGCTGCTTTTACATTCAACTGATTTGCAA
This sequence comes from Rapana venosa, assembly GCA_028751875.1. Lineage (NCBI taxonomy): Eukaryota > Metazoa > Mollusca > Gastropoda > Neogastropoda > Muricidae > Rapana > Rapana venosa. Next base: position 30,563,784 of record CM054147.1, on the reverse strand, counting down.
ATTGCAATTTAATATTTAGAATACAGCCAACTGGCGGCCCTTTGGGAAAGGATAGGGTTCAAATGTCCTGCAACTGCATTTCATGATGTGTTATGAATGGCTCACCCTGCCCCAAACTGGTCATTGCTGGCAAATTCCTTTGCCATACTTTACATGCGATCTCCCCTTGGTGTTGAGGGAGAAAAGAAAAGATCAGCAAATCGAGAATAACTTAAGCATCTACTAAAAAATAATTATATTATCGGGCCTACACGGTTAAGTTTGCATTATGAGCTTTATAAATTACACACGTGGGCTTTTATACACGTTTAGTTCGACTATAGCGAATGTCACGTCACTATTGTCAGTGTTTCAGGCTAATTTTGATTCAACATAAACGATTGGACCCAAGTAGGACGGTAATCCCAGACATAAAAAATACACCGCACTTTTGAGAGGAAAACAAACAACACGACAACGATCAAAAGGAATTAGTAGTCATGTAATATAGTATCTCGATCGACTCTTCCACTGGAACGACTATGGATTCCGGTTCGACTTACCATCTCGCCCTCCCATTTCAAATCGCTTTCATCTACTACAAATAAACCGTTTTCAAATATTATTGTACTGCCAATGCGAAATATATCTATAAACTAAACCTTGACAGTATTATTTACATACAGCTAATAACCTCTGAGCATTACAGTATTGAAAACTATCCATACCTTCATCTTGAGACCGTCCTCGCAGTGTGGATCTTCTCCGGAAAAGGAAGTGTAGGCCTACAGTTATGACCCGACATCAACCGGAACTAGGCCAGAAGACGTATCTCGATCCAGGTTTTTAACTATTTTCTTGTGAAAAAAATAAGTTATATGAAGTATGATAAATTTAGTACAAAAATCACAAAGTCCAAATTATTTTCTGAATAGTCAAATATGTAGGTATGTTTTATTTGTAATAAAGAGAGATATCTATAATAAATAAAAAGCAACTTATTTTTAGAAACGAAAAATTCGTTTGGTTACACACAACGGTTAGCTGCTTGCACTCTTCATGCTTTCTTCATATATCACTCTTGCATTCGTACTGCACGTACTACAGCATCCACAGGAATAAAATAAAAAAAATTTTGTGAAAGACTAGCCCCAAACTCAAAACTAAAACTCATGATAATACAAACAAATTTGATAGATTTGAACTGTTAAACATTTTCAGCAAACACTCTACCTCTTTTTTTTTAAAAAACAACATTTTTTTCCTACATTGGTGTGTGTGGGTATGTGTGTGTGTGTGTGTGTATGTGTGGGTGCGTGCATACACCGTTCGTGGGTGTGCGCGCACCTGGG
>CM054147.1:30549953-30557453 GCA_028751875.1 Rapana venosa | reverse complement strand
TCATCCTCCTTATGTATTTATTCCTTTTTTCAGTCTTATTCGTATAGAATAAGGATCGCCACTCTGACACAACAGCAGAACAATCGAAGTTGTTTGTTTTGGAGATGGGGGTAGGAGTGGGGGTGGGTTGTCGGTTGCTTTGTTCTTTGTTTTGTTTAGGTACTTTTTTGGGGGGGAGGGGGGGGGGGATTTTAAATTTTTAAAAATTCTTTTATATCGAGGATAATGGAATAAGCACTTATGTGCTTTTTTACATCCAGTCCCCGTGTGTATGCGGTTTGGTAAATTCTGTCATCTGTTTCCACCGGCACACAATGGCCTACTCTTACGAAAGGCGGAACAGGATTTAACGTGTGCACAAGATGTTCTGCGTGCGTTCGCACACGGGGCCTCGGTTTATAGTCTCATCCGAAGGACTTTTGTGGAGAATGGAGCCTGCACTGATGTTAACTCCAGGGGAAAATATCCCCTTGAACGGGAATCGAACCCGGGTCGTCAGATTGCGAGCGCAATGTTCTGACCACTAGGCTTTCCCGGGGGACCAGAGAGACAGACGGTCGAAAGACAGAAATAGAAATAAAAGAACAAGGGGAGTTTATCGAACAACATGCTCCTGGCTATAGATTTTTTAAAAATCGATGATTTCTGCCATATCGATATTGATCTTCGTGTGACACTGATTAATAAATTGCATAATATCCTGATCATGGAATTGAGTTAAGTAACCGATGTATGCATGTGAATAAAAATGTCACTTAGTGCGGTACAATTGTACTGAGCCCATTATGTTTCTCTCCCCTTCCCCTTCCAGCACTAAAGTGCACAGAAATGTTCAGTTAGAGCCATTTATCGAGGGCTTAGATCCAACTGTTACTTGAATGGCAACGAAGGGTGCAGATTTCATTTTTATTGCAAATTGTACGCGTCATTGTTGTTGAGGTGAGAGACATAAACTTTCTTTTTTTCTGAAAATATTTCCATCACTCTAAAACTCAAAGGAAGTTAAATCTGCAGGACTAAATCGTCTTCAAGTACTTTGCGAACTAGACTCTCTCTGTGTGTCTGTGTCTGTGTCTGTGTCTCTGTCTCTCTCCAAACAATGGGGATACATTAGAGTACAAGACAATACTACTTGATGTTTAAACGATAGAGCGTAGAAACAAAACAAACCCCCCTTACCCTGGATGGGTTAGTTTTTAGAAAAAAAAGTAATCATAAATTAGGTAGAACTATTTTCAACTGACACACAAGCAAAAAACAAACCCAACTCACCCATTTTAAATAAGTTTTGGAAGTGGGGTGGGCGAGGGGAGGGGGGGGGGGGGGGTAATGACAAGACATTCATGGACAGGAAATTTGTTCTACATTTGGAAATAAAAGACTGTTCATATATATATATATATATATATATATATATATATATATATATATATATATATATATATATATATATATATATATATATATATATATATATATATATTAGTTGAATCATTTTCAACTGACTCACAAGCAAAAAAGCAAAACCAACCCACTCATTTAAAATAACTTTTCGGGGAAAAAAAGTTTACGGGGGGAAGGGGGGGGGGGATACAAAATGACACAAAGACATTCATAGACAGGAAAATTGTTCTACATGTGTGTGTGTGTGTGTGTGTGTGTGTGTGTCTGTGTGTCTGTGTGTCTGTCTGTCTGTCTCTGTGTGTGACATCCCTGCCCCTTGTTTTCAAAAAACCTTCTTTTGGGGGGTTTGTTTTTGGTCAGTGATAATATTGAGCTTAGTTTGAGGCTATTGACGAGAGGATGGAAGAACACACAGGCCCTCGTTAAGAAGAGAGAGAACACCCGGGTCTACTCTGATCACCCCGTGGGCTGCAGGCCTTCACTGGGAGAAGAAGCGTCAATATTTGGTCCCCGCTCCTGCTACACCTTCTGTCACTATGCCACTGCTGCGTTATATTTGTGCCAATGCTGCTGCTGCTGTTTCTGCATCATCATCATCAACAACAACAAAATTGTAAGGTTCAGGTTTTGCTGCTGCTGCCTGTCTTTTTCACCTGCCTAGACCCGAATCCGAACAGGTCCACTTGAACTGTCCACAGGTCTTGGGCTGAGATACATGACCCAAAATACATTTGGGGGTTGAGGGTGGTGGTGGACAGGGGTGAAGGTTTTCCATGTTATAACTGTTGCTGTACAGCTTTAATACGACAGCATCCCCGAAGTCGGAATGCGGCGACCTTAATGGGGAGGGGGGGGGGGGGGGGGCGGGGAGACGGTCGCATACGCAAATTCGTTCAAATTTTCCTGTCCATCATTGTTGAACCTTGGAGCTCTAGCCGAGGAACGAGAAAAATAATGATACCATAATGCGAATGCTTTCCTGTTGTTATTGTTTCCCGCTAGCTACAGACAGACAAAATTACAGAAAGAACGAGCGAGCCAATAGATTTTGAACGAAATATGGAATTTATCTAAACAAAGTTTTATTTTGCAAGGTAATCGCCTCCCCTTTGTTTGTTTTGTTGTTGCCGCTGCCGCTGCTGCTGCAGCTGCTGCTGCTGCTGATGTTAATGATGATGATCATGATCATGATGGGGTTTTATGCCTTTTGTTGTTGTTGGGGTTTTTTGTTATCTTTTGTGACTCCGAAACTGAAGTAAAGGAAAGGCAAAGATAATCATATAGGTCAATCTTTTGAAAGAGAAGAAGATGAAGAAAGTCTCTAACATTTTAAAACAAACATCGTATTGACTTCTGTTTTCATTCTTTTGTGTTTTCAAACGAAGGGATACAGAAAGAAAAAGGGAAATAAAAAAAGCGAGAAAAGAGGGTGGAAAGAAAGAAAGAAAGAAAGAAAGAAAAAAAAGAAAGAAAAAGAAAGAAAGAAAGGGACATACATACAGACTAACAGATGGACAGACAGACACAGACGGTGAGACAGATATAGAAAGAAAAAGAAAGAAAGAAAAATAACAGAAAAAGAGAGACACACACCCAAACAGACAGATAGAAAGAGACAGACCGACAGACGCAGACAGAGGCAGACAGACAGACAGACAGACATGAACAACAAGAAGGTGGAGACTCTGATGAACTCGCAGTTGAAGCGGTAGTAGGGATTAGCAAAACGCCTGGCGCAGCAACATGGTACATCAATTAGGTTTGAGTGGAGGTGAGGCAAGGCTTGGCCAGTGGAAGGCTGATAAACCAGCCCCCTGCCCCTGCATTGTCCTCTGTACTGCCTCTCCTGATCAGGAAAGACACAATCGAATGTGGACTGGGCATGCTTACACACACACACACACACACACACACACACATACCTCATCCTCTTTCAGCATATCATAGGGCTCCTCTCTCTCTCTCTCTCTCTCTCTCTCTCTCTCTCTCTCTCTCTCTCTCTCTCTCTCTCTCTCTCTCTCTCTCTGTGTGTACTGCCTCTCCTGATCAGGAAAGACACAATGGAATGTGTGTGTGGGAATGCTTACACACACACACACACACACTTCATCCTCTTTCAGCATGTCATATGGCTCCTCTCTCTCTCTCTCTCTCTCTCTCTCTCTCTCTCTCTCTCTCTCTCTCTCTCTCTCTCTCTCTCTGCTTGACAATGTAACATTCCAATGTGAAAAGGTACATTAATTTAGTCTTAAAAGATTTTTTTTTTGGCCTCGAAATGCGTACATTGAACGATTTTCTGTAAGGAAAAAGCAACAGATATCCACTTTTTACAGGTTCTGCAGTAAAGGTGTTAAGGTTTTGGTTAAGATTAACAAGAATGCACGAATGTAGACTATCTTACGAAGCTTATGGAGCGTTGTTGGATTTAAATGCACCTGGCAAAAATAACTGGGTTACCAGTGTTCCAAATATACTGTACAGCTTTGAACTTGGTTATATAGGGCTAAATCATTGTGCAGAAGAGATCAACAACTTACTCAATATTAATTTTTTTAAGAGACATTAATCATATGGCAGGAATGGAGTTCTCATATCAATATTAGCGAAAGATTTTATGTGTACAAAACTTTTTGTACTACACCTAATGTTAAAACTTATCTGTTGTTCAGCCCAATCTTTTATTTTTAATTTAGAAGGTAACTTTTGGAAATGCTGGCTCCAATCACTAAGTGAACAGAAGTTATTTTTATTTTGTCTGTTAATGACTTAAAACACTGACAAAAAGAACACGAAAAAAGGAAAACAACAAAGAAACAAAAAGAAGGTTTTGTTCTCTGTGCTTTTTTACAGATAAGAATATGTAAAGAATTTATGTACAAAAATACAATAGAAATAAAAATAGATAAATCTGTGTTTGTATGTACATGCAGCAACTCTCTCTTGTCTTCTATGTAAAAATACTGAATGAAAATGTTTAAGACCAAAAATGTAAATAAATAAACAAACCTGTGTTGGTAAGCTATATTTATGCAGCAGCTGCCTCTCGTCTTCTGTATGTAAAACTACTGGATAAAAACATTTACTACCAAAAAGGTAAATCAAACAAAACAACCAAAAAAGGAGGAAGGCAGAGTGATGATTTGCATGCAATTGAAGCACAAAACAAAACGTTGGTATAAAGTGCCATTTGAATGACACTTACGTGGAGGGAATTTTAACAGGTCTTTTCTCTCACCAAACAAAAGGTAAATCGAAAACCTTTCCAGCTGCCATTTTGGACATCCTATGGCGGACAATAACAATCATGCAAGTAAAAACATGCGTTGTCTTTTTTTCATTCAGTCTTTCACTCGAGTGTTGGCCACTGCTTTGAAATAGTTCAGAATCGATATCCGGGTGATTAGTTCAGAATCGATGTCCATGATCACCCAAAGCCTAGATCAAATATTCTGCATTACCGGCTGACATTGATGGGCTCCCTGTGGACTTACGACCCTGAGGATGCGACATACGAAATATGGGTATGGTTGTGATGAAGAGATTGAGATGAGCGCCGTGGGAACAACAGGACAGGAACATCACAGCTGATGTGGCAGCCACACAAAAAACCCAACCCCCAAAACCCAACCCAAAACAAAAAAACCAACCCGCATTACGCATTATCACCATTTCCGTTTTCATTTTAATAATCTCTCTCTCTCCTCTCTCTCTCTCTCTCTCTCTCTCTCTCTCTCTCTCTCCAAAGCTTATTCGTCCTTTTGTAGACCTAGATCCTCTAGGTGTTCGAGAAGTATCTGTTGCTTTGAGACGACTAAAACAGGCTGGCACTCGAGGCATTGATGGAAGTGATGGTAATATTCTGAAACTCTCGGCACCAGTTATGACAGAAACTCTCGCCAATCTACAATCTTTGTCTTGATAAGCATTACTTCCCTAGGCTCTTAAAACAAGCAAAAAATAAACGTACAGATATGTTTGATAACCAGCGATCTATCTGGGGTTTTTTCCAAACCTGTGCAACATGAGTAGTTGGGTTTATGACATCATAATTATCCATTTAAATGAGAAACAATGTATATATCAAATATGGTTTTTCTAAAGGTTTTGAAAGAAAATATGAAATAGCAATAGGTCTGTAACTGGATGATCGGCACTGTTTCCTGATTTTCACCTTTTTTTTTTTTTTTTTTTTTGGGGGGGGGGGTACATTTGCATTGGCTGAAGTGGTTATGAAAATTTATGACTTTTCATCATGCATTACCATGCAAAACACACACACACACACACACACACACACACACACACACACACACACACCGAGAATCCATTCACAATGTCCTAACGTAAGCCAAACCCAATCAATCGATAACAAATCATATGACCAAATAGAGACACGGTCACACCTGTTCCAATCACAATGAACTCGTCCAGGCTCCGCGTCAGACCAAGGGGAAGTAAGTGCCATGTTTCAGCCTCGCTGCTCCCCCCTCCTGACTTTTCCGCTGGCTTCAGATGCTGACTAATCAGCAGTTTCCAGTGAGGGGTCGGAGCACCATGACCTCTGATTACCATCATCGGTTTTAGCAGTCGTGTTTCATTACAAGTTTTGAAAAACTAGCAACAGTCAGTTCATACACGGCGCCTGTTTTTACATACAGTATTTCAAAGAAGCATTTGTTCTTTGTTTTTATCTCAGCAGAAGAGAAAAAAGAATTGTACACTTCTTTTGAACTGTATGTCAAAGTGTGGCCAAGAATCAAATGTGTTTGACCAAAGAAAATGGGATGAGCAAAAGAAAACCAGTGACTGCCTCTTCTGTTGATTGTGGATCTTTTCAGGGGAAAAAAGTATGGTATAAAAAATTTAGCCAACACAAGAAAAACAAGCGAAAAAAGACTAAGTAGGTAAAATGACAGCTAAATCATAAGTGTGGGCCTCTTTAGAACTACAAACCAGTCCCGAATCGCTGCTACTTATTGTCAAAGAGGATTACAGCCAGAAAACAGGCCAAAGAAGGAAGTTTCTTTGAATGAAAGTCTTACAATCTGCCGTAAAAAGACAAGATCTCATGAATATACAAAATAGTAATAAGATGTTATTCCTGCATATTTGTTAAATGTAATTAATGTAATCTTCCTTTATAACAGGGAAAAAATGAATAATGAAATTAAGAAGTTATTTTTTTACAATCTTCAGCCACAAAAAAGTAAAAGTAACAGATAAAATGCAGTTCCTACAATCTGTCTAAAAACTAAAACATCACAAAATAACCACCAACAAGGTCAATCCCAGGCAGACTTTGTTTTTACAACAACCATATCGACCAGCTAAGCAGCCAACGCTTTTTGAGCCACTCAAAACCAGTCCCCCTCTTATACACACGAAGCCACTTCAGCCATGGGCTTTCACAGTTGGACTGTTTCCATAGAATAAAGAACAGACAAACAAAGAAAAAGAGAAGGAAACAAAACACAAAAACAGAGAAATCAAGCCTTCAAAATTTACAAGAAAGAAAGAAAGAGGAAACAGAAGTCGACATGGAGAGTTTGGCGGTGAAAGGACGGGCAGAACGGAGAGGCCCCTTACCTGTGGTCATCCGGGCCGTGCTGCTGTCCATGCTGTGTGTCCACGTGCTCATGGGTCAGACCACCACTTCTGCTCCAGGTGAGGGTCAGCTGAATGTTTGAGGAACTCAAGTTGAGGTGGACTGGAGTTGTGAGAGGGAGAGAGGATATCTTTTAAGGAGATAAAAGTTTGACGGATGAAAGAGACATTGATATGGGTGAATTTCATGTCTTTGTGTTGCATTTCTGGGTGGGTTTTTTTTAATTCAATGTCTGCATTTTCTTTTTACTCTTTTCTCTGCCTTTGAATCTTTGGAATCGCTTGAATAACGATGATGAATCTAGGCTATGTTTGTAATGTTGGGTTGGCTATGTGTGTTGGTGTGGTTGTTGGTGTGGTGTGGTGTGGTGTGGTGTGGTGTGGTATGGTGAGGTGTGGTTGGTGTGGTGTGAGTGAGAGGAAGAAGATTTAGCACTGCAATTTGTTTGCAAAGTCCTCTCCTCTATAGACACCACGCTTTGCTGGATTGCA
>CM054147.1:30537453-30547453 GCA_028751875.1 Rapana venosa | reverse complement strand
CTCCATATTCTGATAAGCTTATTCAGCAGATTTATAGCCCTACACATTACAGCTGGTAAACAGGCCACACAGGATTTCAAAAAAATGTTTAGCTTTGCATTTTCATCCATTGATTAAGAACTCTCTTTCATCGTCTTTCAAAGTATATCAGCCATCACGTTGTTGTAGTACTCTTAGCCGAAATATAAATATCCACACATAGATGCGCGAGGCGAGAAAGAAAGGCATACGGGTAGACGGACTAAACAAGACAAACATTGAAGAAAAGAGAGAGAGAGATAGACAGAGACGAATCAGACCAACACATTCCCTCTTCAATCAGAGACGACTGACTGGTTCTCTCAGTCTCTGTGTTTGCAGGAGAAGGTACAAACTATCACAGCCCAGTCCCCTGGAGGAGAAAGGACCAGTTCCCACCATGGCACAGACAACAGACCGTGTGATGACTGAACAAATGTTAGCCATTGCCCCCTCACCCATCCTCATCTCATGAAAAGAGTGATTAGCGCCCCTGGCTATGTACATAATTTTAGTAGGCAGTTCTCTTTCCTGATTGCAAATGTGGATTATGGTCGTTACGCTTCCTGAGTTCTTTGGCGGGGCTTCAGCTCAAAATTATCATAGAATGACTTGTTTTTTTAAATTGGACTCACTGAACATGTGATGATGTTAGCGGTTTTGTTATATTTTCTTTTTAACCATTACCTATGCTTGTTTTGTTTACTTGCCTTCTTTCTTGTTTGTTCCAGAGTTTGTTTTAAGACTGCTTATCTGATGTTGATGGGGATCAGGGATGACGTGTAGTCCTTTGATAGCACTGACAAAGCAAAGACCAGAGCTTTTGTTCTGGATGGAACAAATTAATACCCGCCACTCCAAACAGTTGCCTTTTATTCTTTTGCCTTGATGACTATAAATATGATCAAAAACCTATCGTAACTATAGCCTACTCTTTTTTTCTGGGAAGGAGGGGCAAGGGGGGGGGGGGGGGGGGGCAGAACTGGGAAGTTAGTCATATAGATGTACCTCTTTGTGTGTATACTCACTCACAAGTTACTATAGCATGCTAGCTCCTAAGATATTGTTTATGTGCATGCGTATGTGTGCGTGCATTATGTCGTTCGATGTCCTCAGAATCCACATGAGTAGACCCATGCAGTGGAAAGGTATGTAGGTTAAAAGTTCAGCAGGCTGTGGGGTTCATGATGTGGTTTGTACCGGTGAGGGATCACCTGTCCTTCCCTGTCGGTCATAGCCCCGGGGTGCAGCCATCGGGTACAACATTACAGGTGACCCTGCCACTGGCACCGTCGTGACTGGAACACTGGGATTGTTTATTTCTTTTTGTGTGTGTGTGGTTGTGTTTTGTTTGGTTGTTTTGGTTTTTGGTGGCGGGGGGGGGGGGTGTTTGTTTGTTAGGACTTTTGCTGCTTATTTGTTATTTTCTTCCCTTCAAATTGACTCTCTTCAAGTACCCATTATGTGTTGATATCTTGCTTCATACGGAAGTTGTCTTGCCTTCTTTTCTGAATAGGCTATCAACTTGTTGTTATCTCTTAACCCCTCCCCCCCCCCCTTTCTTCAAAACCAAAAAAAATTATATGGTGGTTTTTTTTTTAAGTTATCCTGTTAAACTCGATTTTTCTTTGCCAGTTCCAGTCTCTTATACATTTTCAAGAATGACCCCATTCCCTTTATACTCTGAGAAAGTGATGGACTACACTCATACTTGATATCATTTGTGTCAAAAGACTGCCATTTTCTTGTCACATAAATACTTTTAAACATGTTTATTACTTATGCACTTTATCCATATTCAAACATGCAGAGAGGTTTTCACTGCGTGGAAGTGATGGATTCTAGTCGTAGCTAAACCTATTCGCGTCAAAAAGCAGTATTCTTTTCTTTCACAAAAGTACTTTTATACATGCTTGATACTAGTTATTTTACTCTCTCAATATTTAAACATGGGGAGGGAGAGAGAGAGAGAGAGAGAGAGAGAGGGAGGGAGGGAGGGAGGGAGGGAGAGAGAGAGAGAGCTCTTTACTCTGCAGCAATAATATAGTGTGAATGTAGCATAGCTGATTTCATACAGTGTCAGATGATTGATATTCTTGTTCACAAACCATTTTCAAACATGTTGACTGTTTACTGACTTCATCCTATTCACATCCAAATACAAAGGTTAAAGGCAAATTTCCTCACACGTTTTAAAATGAGCCATTGTCTGGAGTTGTAAGATATATTCATCAGTTGCATCACACTCTGATAGATATGCCTTGTGTCAAAGATTAATTATGTATTGGGACGAAAATGTTAATATAAATAATTTTATGAATATTTTCGATGCATACGCATGTGCTGAATTCCCGTTTACGAGCTTTCAGAACTATAGTGTAAACATACGTTAACTGAAAGTTAAATCAGTTTTCCAAAACTCAATGAATCGACGTCTGGTGATAGAATAGCTGCTAAAAGAACACTTTTTCAATTGACACATTTAAAAATCAAAACCTGTTAACAGTGTCGGCATTTTTCTCATTGATTTATAAAGATGAAGCAAGAAAACATCAATTTCTTTTCATAGTATATGTTTACTGTAACATGGTATTTGTCCACTCTTTTCACAATAAAAACAAACTTTGTTAAAACCTGCGAATTTACGGAAGATCAAAACATTTGGACACAAGCAACCTTGCATACGTTGACCTAGCATAACAGCCAGGAGATGTTAGCCTCGTAATTTTCACTTACAGCTCATTTCTCGAGCATTGAACTGACCCGGTCATAATGAAGTACCATCCTTCTTTTTTCCCCCGATATGCTACAGAACTTCAGTTAAGCCCTGGTGGACTCATCTGAACCCAATCACTGCTAAAAGAGCTAGATCTGTGATATCAAATTTTTACTGGTTCACTGGTCAATGGGATAATGAGAAAATCAATTTAAAGAATACTGATTCATTAGCAAAGGGATCTCTGTCTGCTTGATGCTGTTTTGTCCTCTCTCTCTCTCTCTCTCTCTCTCTCTCTCTCTCTCTCTCTCTCTCTCTCTCTCTCTCTCTCTCTCTCTCTCTCTCAATTGATTCGTGGGCATACAAATGGTAAAAAGCAAACGAAGACTTGGCCGTATTTCACTCCAAGCAGGATCTTTTCTCTCTTTTTTTGCGATTTGCTTCCAGAAACACTGGCAGAAACAATTTGCTGCCGGAAAAATTTTCAGTTTGGAAACAAGAGGTATAAGGCTGTGCGTGGCCTTAGCGATGCAAGGACTACTTGTATGTTGTCAGTAGTATGCCAACAGCCCTGAAGTTCAGTTAACTGTTGTTACTGCTGCACGTTCCTCGGCTTAACGCCGCAAGGGTCTCCCAGACAATGCACTCTGTCTCACTCATCCCATCTGCGAATCCCCGCAGTTCGTAACCTGGTAATAATAATAATAATAATAATAATGTATGGAATTTATATAGCGCTGAATCTTGTAAAGCAACAAATCAAAGCGCTCAGATGACATGATTTTTTTTATATATTGAGGATAATGGAATAAGCATTCAGGTGCTTTTTTTTTACATCCAGTCCCCGTGTGTATGCGGTTTTGTAAATTTTGTCATCTGTTCCCACCGGCACACAATGACCTACTCTTTCGAAAAGCGGAACAGGATTTAACGTGTGCGTAAGATGTTCTGCATGCTTTAGCACACAGGGGCCTCGGTTTATAGTCTCATCCGAAGGTACACACTGGATGAGAAGTCTGCGTGTATGTGATACAGACAGCCATACTCTGACTTCAGAGGATTGTTTTTCCCCTTAAAGAAAAATGCATGTCGTTGTGATAAGAGCTTTTCATGATTGAAGATGAATCTCAAGTAAAACCACAACGACATTTTAAAGCGCGGTCTTGGCGCTTAGCTTACATCAATACCTGACAGAGCTTCGGGCCTGGAGCACGTGCAGCTAGTCAAGACAGGTCTTTAGATTCCAAACTCACCATTGGGAAAGCCAGCGGGGCGGGGAGGGGGGGGGGGGGGCTGCTGTCGGTAAAAATAGCATCCCCCATGTTCTGGAAATTCTGTGCTGGGAATTCCCTCTTTTCTGTCCATATATCTGTTTCTGCCTTGGTTTTTTGTTCTTCCTTCCAAGTCAAGTCAAGTCAAGTCAAGTCAAAATTTTATTTCCAGATGGTACATTGAATAAGCAATGCATATGCTTTTTTTCATCAAGCCATCTATCTAAGAACAAATTTCGTAATGATTATACTAAGACACTACATTATTGCACCACCTTCTTCTTGTCCATTCTCTGCCTTCTTGGTCCATTCTCCTGCCTTTTTATAGAGGAAAGACTTAAAACATACCAATTCTTGTCCACTCGAGTCAGTCGTTGGCTGACTCTAGAGTGCAAAGACCTGAGGTTAAGGACATCTGTAGTATTATGCCTATCCAACAGAAAGTGTGAGACAAGGAGGAAGTGAGTTTAAGGAGATTGCATGCCTGTAATGATTAGTGCAGCGTTTCGATTGTTATGTTTAATTAAATCAGCGCTATATAAATTCCATATATATTATTTACTATTAGACAAAAACCTGTTTCTTACTTATGCACTAGCATTCTGATGTACATGAAAGCATGCACTTGAAGTGGGACGGTTTATACTTTATTACTATGATGATGATGATGATGATGATGATGATGATGATGATGGTGGTGGTGGTGGTGGTGGTGGTGGCGGTGGCGGTGGTGGTGTGATGGTGGTGCAAAGGTGGTGATGGTGGTGGGTGGTGGTGATGGCAACAACAATGAATACTTATATTGCACTTTATCTTTTCCAAGCTCAAAGCGCTTTACAATAGTATAGTTTTGTTTTTTTTAATTCAGGAGGGAGATAAAGAACTGAAGAGGGAAAGAAACAGATTCCTAACAGGAAGGAAAGAAGGAAGGAAGGACGAATGGGAGGAAGCAAAGAAAAAAAGAAAGAGCACTAGTAAAGGGGGAAAAGGTCAAAAGGACCAAACAGACACACAGATAGAAGAGAAACCTGTTCCGCTTTTCGGAAGAGTAGACCATTGTGTGCCGATGGGAACGGATGACAAATTTTACAAAAATGCATGCACACGGGGACTAGATGTAAAAAGAAATCACATGAGTGCATATTCTATTACACTTGAAACAAAAGAATAAAAGAAAGAAAGAAAGAATAAACTTTTAATACTTAAAACTTACCACCAAAAAGTCATCAACAGACCGCTATGCTGAGAGAAAGAGAGAGGGAAAAAAAGCATAACAGGCAAGAATAACCTAAGAAACAAAAAGAGGGGGGAAAATAGAAGAAAAAGAACAAGCAAACAAACAAACACCCAAAAAGAATCCTCTCCGTTCTTCTTTAATTTAACATCTTTTTACATTACGTGATGTTACTCTCCGTGTGTGCATGGAAGTGTTGAGGGTGGGAAGGGAGGGGGGGGGAGGTGTAGTGGTGTAAATCTCTCTCGCTCTCTCTTTTTCCTTGTACATAGCCTTACAATGAGCTGTACAGAAGTGTTAGCGGACTGTCCACACGAGACAGGGTCACACAACCCTCCCACTTGTTACGGTGGCTTAGCGCCAGTTTAAGGAGGCCTGTTCCTGTTTACTGCCATTGATTATTCAGGATCGATGCATCGACTGATTCAGTGTGGACAGCCTGTGACTGGGGCGACAGGAATGGCTAGGGTTTAGGGCTTTTGACGTCAGATAGAAGTAGGGCTTTGGTGGGGTAGACCTAGGTCGTAGGCCTACCCGACTTATCGGGTTGCACTTGATGAAAGAAACGGGAGTACCTAAATGAATGAATGAATATAAGTAATGATCGCAATCGTAAGTATATAAAAATGCATAATGAATGCACACAGAAGTATACAGACAGTAAAGACTTGCACACATCAATAAAGGTAATGTAATAAAGATCTAGTGTGCTCAGAAGGTTGGCTGCTTGCTTGCTTGCTTGCTTGCTTGCCTGCTTAGTGAGTTTTGCTTGGTTAGTTGGTTGGTGGATGGGTTGGTTGGTTGATTGGTTGGTTGATTGGTTGGTTGGTTGTTGACTGCTGCAATGTCATCATTAAATTGCATTGTCTGTGTTGCGTTTTAAGAGAGAGCCTAGGATTCGATCCAATGACTACTCCAATACCCCATCTTTAATTTCAGTTGTTTGTGTTTGATTTTAAAATAATGGGCAAGAAACTGAGCTTAAACAAAATCACAAAATGTCGATTATTTGGACATCAGCGTAATCAGTGTGCGCCGATTTAAATACAGAAAAGATTCAAATACACGTTCAGACAGAGACTAACATGATAATGCAAACGTAAGTTATCAGCCGCCATGGCGCAGTGTGTAGCATGTTTGATTTATGGCTGGAAGGTCGCATGTTTGAATCCCATAAGGATCATAAGGGTGTTGTTTTTTTAGTCCGGTCACCTCCAATCCAGAGTGAATTTGCTATGGAAAGACTGGGACTTCAGAATTAAGCTTTTTCCACAGTATATTTTCCATTTTTCAAGCGTGGTTCAAATGACTTGACCAACATTGGAGATGTCTGTTTCTCTTGAGCCTGGTTGATGCTGGGGCATATCATGACAGGAAGCGTATAGAGTACAAGCCTGTCAGTTGGCCTCAAAGCGGGTGCACTTCCATAGCATCATCACTACACCATTCTCATCACCATCGATCATCATGCAATGAAAAAAAAATTGTCCCGGATTCGGTGGCCCATGCTGCTCTGATGTCATGGTGACCTGAGTTTCAATTTGCCATATACACTTTTGAGGTGAGCTGATGACATAAAGCCCGCAGGAACAGCGGTACCCGAAAGAAGGTCGTTGGAGGAATGCAGTGGTGGTCACCACCCCAGGTGGATGTCCCACCCAAGTCTGGTTCCACAACTAAGCTGGTATTCTCGCCAGTAAGTGGACATGGCATGAGGTGTCCTGCGTATGTTGACCCGGAACAGGCCCCACTGAACACCAACTGAAATCCTTGCAGTAATCCAGGGCGTTTCAAAATGGCGGCCTTCTTCTTCTCTCATTCGCTTTTTACGCAGTCAGATGTGTTTAGGAGATATAGTGGCAGGTCCTTTCCAGCTCCTCTCGTGGGGTCGGACAGCTTATTCTGCAGGGTTATCTCCGCCGGCCACACAATCTTCCTCAGGTCAGGATGGTGGCCTCACGGCGGCCTAACGTTGGGACACCCCACTGCGGACTTCTGACCCCGAAGATACGACATGCCGTCTGTTGAACGCAGCCTGTGATGGGAAGATCGTAGCTGGGCACAGGAGATCAAAGCTTTCTCGTCGTGAGACCGAGCCTTCTTATTTTCCATCGGAGATCTTTAATGCACCCAACTGACCAGATCAGCCAGATCAATAGGATGTGTAAGGAATGCAGATCAGTCTAAAGAAAGGAAACATAACTAGAACGGTGGAAAAGTGGGAGGTACGAAGGAAAAGAGAGAAAGAAAAGAACAAATACATAGTCTAAACAAAGCCAAGGTGAGAAAAAAATTTAAATGAGAGAAGGGGGAAAAGGGGAGCAAGAAGGAAAGCTCCAAAGAAAGGAAAGAGAGGAAGTGAATAAGGATTAGGAGGAGGGGGGTGAACAACATAGTTGAAAGGAACAGACCAAAAAAAGCAATCAAGAAAGAAAACAGTAAAAACAATAAATAATAATAATGAATAAATAAAATAAATAAAGAACCAGGAAGAAGGAGGGAAGAAATGTAAAAATAATAAATAAACAATAAATATGGAAACTATTCTCTCTCTCTCTCTCTCTCTCTCTCTCTCTCTCTCTCTCTCTCTCTCTCTCTCTCTCTCTCTCTCTCTCTCTCTCTCTCTCTTCTCTCCTGTGTTCGTGTGTGTGTGTGTGTGTGTGTGTGTGTGTGTGTGTGTGTGTGTGTGTTTGGCGCATATGTGCGTGCTTCTTACGAGCATGAACGCGTGATGTCTTCGTCCAAGTCATTGTTTAAAACAAATTTTAAATATTGTCGATCGTAAAATATTTATTATAAGACCAAACAGTAATCCACAACGAACTCATACGCCACCACATCTGTCACGTCATACCAACATAATTATGTGATGACATGTGTGACTTTCCCACACGGACTGTTTCCCATCATGTGTACATAATTCAGATTAATACATCGACGAAACTGGCAGCAGGTTCCTTTCTTGCGTTGCCACAGGAAAAGAAAAGAGAAGGGAGCAAATGATTATGTCATACCCTACACAAACCTCGTCACCTTTGGTAACCTTAAACCGAATTAACGGAAAAAGACGTTGACCTTGTTATTGGATCGGTGTTGACCTTATTGTTGACCTCGTGTATCGGTGGTCTAGTAGAGGTAACGCGCTTGCTTAGAAAGCGAAAAGTTCGGGTCGGGAGTGTGCGGTGGTTCGATCCCCGTTTGGGCCTGAAACCACCCCCCGCCCCTCCTCCATTAGACCATGAGTGGTGGTTTGGGTGCTAGTCTTTCGGATGAGAGAATAAACCGAGGCCCGGATATTACACAAAATTATTTAGCGGATGTAAAAGAACCCACGGCAACAAGAGAGTTGTCCCTGGCAAAATTCTGTAGAAAAAGCCACTCTAACAGGGAAACAAATACAGTTGAAGACAAGGGGGAAAAAATAATGGGTGGCGCTGCTCTTATGGTGACGTGCTCTGCCCGGGGAGAGCAGCCCGAATGTCACGCAGAGAAATATGCCGTGACTTAGAGTGGTATGGGGGGAGGGGGGGGGGGGGAATATGCTTTCCAACCAGTAACATCAACGGGGAAAATGTCATGGTCCCGCCTCTAATGTTTATTTTGTCCGGTGATTCTAGAATCGGATCAATTAAGTCACCTACCTATGCTGTAAGCGTTCGTTAGTTGCTACACAGTTAGTTCCATACTTCCTAGAAGATCGCTTCAAAGAAACGGAATTCTTACTTCAAAAGCACGTTTGCTGTGAAGGAGTAGGATGAATGAAAGCGCTTTAATTGTTTTGCTGCAAGATATAGCGCTATATAAATTCCATGTATTATTATTATTATTATTATTAGTAGGTGACTTGGTGGATCGGTGGTCTAGAGGTAACGCGCCTGTCTAGAAAGCGAAAAGTCCGGGTCTGAAGTGTGCGGCGGTTCGTACCCCGTTTGGACCGGAAATTTTTTCCCCCATCCATTAGACCATGAGTGGTGGTCTGGGCGCTAGTCTTTCGGATGAGACGATAAACCGAGGTCCCGTGTGTTACACGTAATTATTTAGCGCACGTAAAAAAAACCACGGCAACAAGAGAGTTGTCCCTGGCAAAATTCTTAGAAAAAAGCCACTCTGATAGGGAAACAAATACAGCTGCAGAAAAAAAAAAAAAGGGTGGAAGGGTGGGCAGGGAAGGGCGGGTTCTCCGCTTCCCCGGGGAGAGAGCCGAATTTGGAAGGTGTGGTTGAAGGGCTGGTTTGTAAATTTGGGGGGGGGGGGTTTTAAAGGATTGGATATAATAATAATTTATAATTGTTTTTTTGTTTTTTTTTTTATTTTTTTGTTGGTTTGGTGGGTGTGTTGTTGTTGTTGTGGTGTAAATTAGTTGTGGTGTGTTTAAATTTTCCCGGTGGAGGTGAAGGAAAAAAGGGGGGTAACCAAAGCCTCATAAATGTTTGTTGTGATATTTGTCTTTGGTTTTGTAACTTCTTTTCGGGGTTCCTTGTTTTTACTGAAACAGGTTGTTTGGTTTTTAACCCGCGCGGGGGTTTTTTTTTGGCTCTTCCATGGCCCAAATGGCTTCTCCTGGCACCCAAAGGTGATCGCGTTAATTTTCATCTTTGCCCCGAGCTTGTTTTCCCCTTTACCCACGTTTTTGGCTGGGGGGTCCCAAAGGGCCCCCTGTGCTTTCTGGGGGGGGGGGGGTGGGGGGGGGGGATTTGGGGACTGTTGTGAACGGGCGCGGGGCCCCCGCCCCCTTTGGGTTCCGCGGCCAGCGATCTTAAA